>JABAKD010000020.1:8556914-8834414 GCA_012845835.1 Undaria pinnatifida
GTTCTTACTTCAAGAAGCTCTGTGCATCACCCAAAACACGACCTGGAGAAACACTGAACGCGTAACAACCCGATGAAAAAACCCAGCTAGGTACGACACAACTGGGGTTAAAAAAACATCAAGAATACGAGGTACATCCTCAGTTAAGGGGTCTCGTGACTTAGAAATGTTCGGGTCCAATCGTACCCCACCTACGACGGTAGCATGGCTCACCTAGATATGGCATACTGCGAGATGAGACGCAACGCGTTCAACCGGTGCCCAATGCATACCCGCGAGTGCGTGCCCTGGTTTAAGGCTACTACGGCTTCGCCCACAATGACGTTTCGGTTGCTCATTGCCGCGTGAGTGACGCTCAGACCGGCGGATATCCGACATTCGGAGGAAAACAATGAGGGCGCAATGTTCGCGCGAATTTTGTTCGTCAACAACTCAACAACTATTAATAGCTACATGGGCGCCCGCCAGCGCAGGGGGGGGGGGGGGGGGGGGGGGGGTTGACAGCGGTTATCTGCCGTTCCTGGGTGAAAGAAATGGTTTACAAGCAGTACTTGGTAGTTCTTGTAAAACACAATGCCAAAAGCCTGCCGCGACATTGAACCCTTATGCCGGTTCACGAAGAAACAAGGACGGTATCAAGGCGGCAGCGAAAGCCTCCTTTACCCAACCCCAGCAAAGCATTCATCACCGAGGGGTGTTCGACCTTAGCGTCGGTTACCGCGGAAAAAGTACAAACCGATAGAGAAAAGCTAGGCAGTCATCTACTCATAGGAGAGCTAATCGAGGCCGGTCCGTATTCCTCGAATCCCTACAATTGAGAGAGATTCATTCCACAGAGAGATGCTTACTTTGCTCGGTACTGCTGTATATGTGCAACATAAACCCACAGCACCCAGGGGTACTTCCTAACTGTATCCGATGAACAGCCAAGTTTATCGCGCGCTTTCCGTTTGGTCATTTTCCATGAACGTGCCGCGGTCAACAGCCTATATAGGCGTGCTTCCCGCGCTCAGACAAGAAACCACCGCTATCACCAGATTGCTGTCAACAAATGAAGAGCAAGCTATCCACGGCATATATACACGTGTCTGCCTCTCAACGGAGCGATATACTCCAGAACACAGCTACTTATCAACAGCTTCCTGCCTCTCTAGGGTCCAAAAACACGCCTTGCCAACCGACGGCATCTATTTGAATAATCAATAGTAGGCACTATTTTTCAGGGGCTTTCACTGGTCATGATCCGTCCCACGGGTCGGGTCAGAAGTTTTCTAAGACCCCGCGGGTTGAGTCGGGTCGGATCGGGTCGGGTCGGGTCGGGTCGGGTCGGGTCGGGTCGGGTCGGGTCGGGTCGGGTCGGGTCGGGTCGGGTCGGGTCGGGTCGGGTCGGGTCGGGTCGGGTCGGGTCGGGTCGGGTCGGGTCGGGTCGGATCGGGTCGGGTCGGGTTGGGTCGGGTCGGGTCGGGTCAGGAGGTGTACGAAATCTCATGGGTTGGGTTGGGTTGGTTCGGGTTGGGTCGGGTCGGGTCAGGAAGTGTACGAAATCTCGCGGGTTGAGTTGGGTTGGGTCGGGTCGGGTCAGGAGGTAAACGAAATCTCGCGGGTTGAGTTGGGTTGAATTGGGTCGGGTCAGGAGCTTTTCAAATATCACGGATCGGAACGGGTCACCCTGACCCCAACCGGCCCGCGAGCAGGGATCCGACCCGTGCATAGCCCTGTTATTTTTAACGGTTGCCGAAAACCCACAAGGCTCCTGTGGAGGGAGGGGGGGAGGGGGGGAGGATACTCATTTATTGCTTGCCTTAGTGGGGGAGGGGTGTACTCATTCCATGCATAGCCGAACGACTTGCCACGGTTACGCATGAAACGAGTACACCCCCCCCACACTAAGGCAAGCAACACATGAGTTATTATCATTTTTTAACTACTGCACAAAAATGTACAACCCACACTCGAAGTAGAGCCCTTGTACTGCCGCAACCAACATCGATTCTACTCTAGCTCCAACCCCCCAAATGTGGGCAGGTGCAGGTCGGAGGGGATCAACATGTTACTCGATCGGTTATCATATTTCGTCATATGCCGCTTTACGTTGCTTTGTGTTGTTGTATGTTGCCGCTGTATGTATCACCTCGTCCCCGCCGCGTCTTAAACATCCACAGGAGTCCCCCTTCAATAAATATGTTGCCCCTGCTCGGCGAGGGCGGGTGTGCAGGGGACAGGTTTTGCAGCATAGTTGGAGGAACCTTAGAAATCGGGAACATAACATAGAATAAAACGCAAACACCAAATATTATAGGTCAGATTAACGCAACACCTGGTAGATACTCCAGAGTACATAATGGCTTCCATGTTTGATTTCCTCTTGCTTTTTATGTTTTTTTTTTCCCATTGGCTATGTATGGTATGAGGGATCGAGATTTGAGTTAGACATCAAGAGATAATGAGGCGTGTTGTCTGCTTCTAGCAGTCAACGAGGAACGGGCGCTAGACGCTCGACACAACAACCCACCGCAGTGCTCCTTTCAGTCCCCATGCAAAACAAGCTTTGCTAAACGCGTTGTGAACATTGAACAATTGACCTTTATGGTAGCAACGTGGCATGGTATTGGTCTATCGCGTGTGTGGTAGTGTCAAGTGGACGCAGCACGGGACGGTGCTGGGAGACTGGGAGAACACGCGGATAGACAGCCGTGCTGCTGCTAGTCGCCAGCAGTTGCTAGGCCAGACAGTTCACGGCGTTCTGAATTAAAAGCCCACTGATGCATGGAGGAACGTATATACCAAATAGGAGAGCAGAGGCTACTTCTGCATACATTCCCGCCACTATTTAAGAAACAAGGAAAAGGTGAAATACCTGGCAGGTGAAATATACCTGGTTTCTACGGGTAAAACATGAAAGCAGGACTTACTTACGTGAATACATTTGCCAGCGTCAGGACAAGCGCTGCCAGCGAAATCACCATGAAAGCTCTTCTTGCGCCGCATCTTATCCTCGAAGTTGTGCTGCCGCCTCGCCCACAACATTTTCTCCTCTGAAGCATCCCACACGCCCACGCTTTGCTGAAAACGTTGCAAGGTGTGATATCCGTCAAAACATGATTCTGTAGAGAAGCCAAAACGGCCCTCTGCTGGAGGAGGCATGTGCTTGCTGCGTACGAAAGCAACATGGCGATATTCTATCTGTCGCACGTTCTTCCTAGACACTTGAGAAGATCGCACTATATCAGTGGTTTACCCACTGTCAAGACCATCCGGTTTAAGACCATCCGGTTTAAGACCATTCCGTTCAAGACTTTACGGGAGATAAGACCACGTGAATCGGCCTGTCATGAAAAATAACCTACTTGCAGTTAGTACGAGATCGTTTTTGCGATAGAAGAGGCGAGACCAAAAACAGATGTAAGACAATTAATGGATTTAGACCATCCGGTTTAAGACCATCCGGTTTAAGACCATCCGGTTTAAGACCATTCCGTTCAAGACTTTACGGGAGATAAGACCACGTAAATCGGCCTGTCATGAAAAATAACCTACTTGCAGTTAGTACGAGATCGTTTTTGCGATAGAAGAGGCGAGACCAAAAATAGATGTAAGACAATTAATGGATTTAGACCATTCGGTTTAAGACCATCCGGTTTAAGACCATCCGGTTCAAGACTTTACGGGAGATTAGACCAGATAAATCGGCCTGTCACGGAAATTAATTTACTTGGAGTTAGCATGGGATTGTTCTTGAAGTAGTAAAAGGCAAGGCCAAACAAGAGGTATAAGATTATTAATACCCTTTGAGACTTTGAGAGGGAAAAATCGACGACAAAAGTTGACGATTGCGGCATTACGGCACAGCTAGGGGTCGGATGATAAAAAATTGGCGTCCGAACGGCAACAATGGTAAGACACGCAAGGAACGGGCGCCGCATGGCGTTACACACTCGTACTGCTTCGCGATCACGCTACTAGTAGATACCTGAAAATATCGCAATCATCGTTTTCTTCGTCGCTGTGCACGGACCCCCCAAAAGGGTTGACCCTTTTAGCAACCCAGTCCCGACATGAGAACAAAACACTTGGACCTAGAATAGGAAAATTGTTGGAGTTGGAACTGGGCTAAAGTGGGTACACCGCTGCTGTACTGTGGTCGTTTTTGTGATCGCTATACTTTGGGTCGTTGTACATGAGAGGGCTTCAATGATAGCCCTCCACGATGCCAACACACCCGCGGTATAAATACTCCATTTGCCCATCCATCCGGGGTGTGTGCCGCGAACGTCGCGCGGTGTCGAAAGTAAGCCTCGTGCAAGAAATTACCACACCGATGTCGTGAACGAGGAATCACGACAGACACCCTCATCACAATAAGCGCATCATATATTTTTTACTTCTTGTGCTTACGGTGTGAAGCTCGATCCACATCTCCGACAACCTTGAGCACACGCATTACACCCAGCCCATTCTCTTGGCAGTATTGTCGCGTTATTGTCCGTTTTGTTTTGTTAATGTAATATACCAGTATACACGGAAAAAACGTACTGAGCAACCAAAATGGAGGTGCCTCTATTAGGCTTCTGCTTGCCCAAGCCTCTTGATCACCGCAGTGCGCCCCGCTTGTGAACACATTTACCAATTGCAAAAAGTATCGGCGCCATCCTTGGTAACTCTCAGTGACAGGTGACAAGGTGACACGAAAACAATCCTGATAAATATTTCAGCATTTGCACCCAGTGATACGCTCGAAGATGTTTTCAACACGGCTCCTTTCTTCGGACGTTTTTTATATTCTCCCATGTACTCATTTTACACCTGTATGGCCTCAGTGACGCATACGCCCCTTCCTGCCCCCGCTGTTGATTGAAATATGCATACCTGGTATTATATATATACGTATTTCAGCAAGGCTTGTCATGGGCCGATGGTGCGGGCCGGGCCGAGCCGGGTCGAAACTTTTTAAAACATTGATGGGCCGGGCCGGGACGAGCCCGTCACCTGAAAAAATTGATTGGCCCTGAAAAAATTGATTGGCCGGGCGGGGGCGCGGCCCATCGATTTGAAACTTGATGGACCGGGTCGGGCCGCGGCCCTTCGACTCAAAATTTGATGTGCCGGGCCGGGTCGCGGCCCGTGAGACGTAGGCTATATATGGGCCGCTCTGCCCAGCCCATGAGGCGGCCCACGTGCTTCGCGGGCCGGCCCGCCCCGGTGGTGTACTGCTGCTACGACGTACTACAATGGCATCGTCCACCCCGCCCATGAGACGGTCCACGCGTTTTCGAGGGCAGGCCCGGGCCACGGCGTATGATATGTGGTGTGCTGCTAAATAAAAAAAAACGTCTACGAACCGGTACAAATAATACCAGGTACCCGATACCAGGGTATATCATAATCAGCTGATAACAAAAAATCGATGGGCCGGGTCGGGCCGCAGCCCACCAGATAAAGAAATGATGAGCCGGGCCGGCCCACCGGCGTCGATCCATTACAAGTCCTGTAATTCAGTAGTATGCTCGCCAGCCCACCAGCGTCGACTCATGACAAGCCCTGAATTTCAGTAGTGTGCTCCTTTGTTGTGAATGTTTTCACACATTTCTCCGGTCCAGCACATAGTTACACCCCACAGAACACAGCATAACGTAAGCATTGGTCATAGACCGTAGGATAGAGCAGGCATCACTATTGATCTTTGACATGCCGCCCGCCACAGAACAGCAGTCCATTACCAAATAAACTTATCATGTCACCTTGGCTACTCGCCCCCATTCCCTGGGCGGCGCGGCGTCCCACATTCCTTGGGCGTTGCGGTTTCAACCACAAAACTCTGCTCTACATGTCGGGAGATTAAGGTGCTCGTGAAGTCTACTCCCTCCTTTGATTTTCGTATATATTTTTTCATCGAAGCATCGTATCAGGCACCAAATTTACGAGCATATTGATGCATCGCTTGGTATTTCAAGTATTTTCATATATATATATAACCACGAGCAGAAGAGCGATCACTTAGGCTGGATCCTATGCAGTAAAATTTGAGTGGTAAAATTTGGACGGAAGGTGGATTTCCAACCGGCCACAAAAAAAAAACATAGAGTTGTTCCGTAGGTCGTCTTCACGTTGTTTCGATTTTCTTTGCTGTGTTTCATAAGGGAATCAGCGATTTCAAAATGGTACTCTTGTTGAGCCAGATTTTGAACTCCACGAGTGACCCACGCCAGGATGGGCAATCATCCCCCTTCAACACCAGCTCGCCGTGGATAGGGGACGGAACGAGGAGCTGTAGAGCTTCTACTGTCGCTGGGAGAGATAAGCCCTCTTTCATGGAGCACCAGCGCCTATATCCACAGCTGTTTGCTTCTTAGAGTCAAGAAAAATCACGTTGGATCGTTATGATCGTCCGATTCAAAATCGTCCCCTCGATCGAGGAGACGAATTTACTTTGCCTAGCGCAGCTGTAGGGCCGCTACAATACACGCGGTGGTGGCAAGGAAATACGGGTTAACTCCCTCTTGGTGGTGGTCGGTGCAAGGGTGCTGTGTCCCAGCCGTGCCATGAGCAGTAGGCTGTGGTTGCCGACAAGTCTATCTATACGCAGCGTGTCTCCTATAGTCCCGTCGTATCCCACAGCAGTCTTAAACCCATATACACTCGTACAAAGCCTCCGAGGTATGGAGAAAAACCAAATTTGACCACTCATGAGTTTCCCCAAATTTTACCACACCAGCAGATTTGATGGTGGTAATATCTCGGAGGAACTTTTTTTCCAAAAAAAGACTCCCCATAAGACGCCGTTCTGATCAGAAATGGTCAGAACTGAGCCCAAAATACCTGAAACTTCCCAAAGACAACTCCATATTCTACTGCATAGGATTCAGCCTTGAGAACATTAGCGATCGACACCAACCGCATGTTGCGTCATGACTCGACAGCACTAACCCGAGCATCAGGCCTTGGCTGGACCTCTGCTCGCCTGCCATATATACAGGGAGGAAGTACACAGTGAGTACTATTGTTGTTGTTGTTTTCACATTAACTCGCATAATCAAGTCCGTGGTCACGGGACAGGCTCCAGTCACGCTGGAGTGGAGGAATACTGTTGTAACATTTCGCCGACGCTTTAACTAATATATAGTTTGGTATCAATGAGGCCTCTCTGCTGCGATCAGCCGGAGACTCTCACCCCGGGCTACTACCCCCGCGTTGATTCGATGGCAATCAACGCGGTACCTCGTCGCAGAGAGTAGTTACCCCGGTGAAATGAACACTACAAAATAAAACTGATGTCGTTGTGGGCGTTTCTCGCGCACAATGATGGGTGGGCGGCATGGTCTGTTTTCCCTAACCGCTTCCTACTCTCTCTAGCTGCTGCACGGGACCCGACGATGCAAGTGGGATCGTCTTGCTTTTTCTGTACAGCTATCAGGCTATTATCCCACCCCGGGGAGAGCCGTATTCCGTCCCCGGGGTTTTGCTCCAATACTATAATACTGCTGTAACATTTCGCCGGCGCTTTAACTCGTATATAGTTTGGGGTCAATGAGGCCTCTCTGCTGCGGCATGAGATCACACCCATACTTGCTGCCCCTTTGCCCTTCTCTCAGGGCGCAGTTTATTGTCTGTTGTTAGCATCCTTCCTTCGGGTTTCTTGTCCTTATGATACCCAAACTTCTATATTACCTTGACCCCTAGTAGATTCGGCTTCGATAGTCCCGTGCACACGCTGTGTACGAACGTGCAAACTTTGCGGACAGCTGCAGGACGTCCGCCTCTATGAACGCCGTTTGGCGAGAACTCCTCACCCCCTCCACGGCGGCGGACGCTGTTAACCCTATGTGTCTGTGCGTGCGACGGTTGCGGACTGTCACCCCACGTTCTCCATAAAATTACCCATGACCGTACGGTCCATCTTCTGGCTCGCCGCCCCTCCCAACCGGGGGAGCGCACGGTGTACCGCTTCATGTTCTCCGTGCCCGCCGCCTGCAAATGGATCTGGAGGTTGGTGGTCATCTGCGCCGGCGTTAACGCCATATATCTCATATTCCCGCATTCCACAACACTCGGGAACAAGAATCCTGACCTCTTATGTCAGTCACCCGTGCATGGATTCCGCCTCCTGTCGGTACTTTACCACGACTGCGACCGTGCAAATTCTGCGGCAGTCTAGGCTCTTCCTTACCACGACTGATTGGGAGGAAAACTTCGCGACCTCTTCCGAAGAGGGAATCGAAAATGAACCTCTCGCGTCCCGTCTTCTGCAACAATTACGACGCAACCGCTACCGACACCTTGACACCGCGTCGAGGTAGGGTCGCAGCGACAGCTGCGATGGCCATGGTTGTCAAGTAGGCTCTGCTTTCCCTACCCGCTTCCTACTCTCTCTATAACAGCTGCTGCACGGGAGCCGACGATGCAAGTGGGATCGTCTTGATTTTTCTGTACAGCTGTCAGACTTTTCTCCCACCCCGGGGACGGCCTTCTTCCGTCCCCGAGGTTTTGCTCCAAGATTACCCCAGGAAAAAAACACAAGCAAAATCAAAAGTTGTACACGCATATATCATGGCTGACGCGCTTCAAGAGTATAGACTATCCTCAGTCGGTACGCAGGCTTTGCTCACGGCAACGGTAGCTCGCTATATTTATCACCTGCGCACAAACCCCGTACCTGGTAGATTCAAACAGACCACCCCGAAAGTTCACGTACTATTGATGCTGTTTTTGTAGTTCGAAAACCAACAAAGCCTTACTTACAGTAGTTTATTGTTTCGTATGCATCCTGAGTTCCACAGCTGTCTGTGGTTTTCCCGCTCAACGCGGGTAATATAGTTTCCGTGCGCAGAATGAGGCTGAACGTCTTGGTCATGTCGACCTTGGTATCAGCAGGGGAGTCACCGATCTGTGTCCTTCACTATATAGGGTACACACACCTCGTAACACGCGCGATCGATGCATCACGAGCAGCTCGCAAAGATGAGAGCTTTGATTAAATTTTGGATTTGACCCACTGATCTGACAGCTGAAGTGTATTTTTCGTTATTTCTAAAACGACCTTCCGTAAATTTTGTGCAACTACTGTATATTAGCGAAACATAGATTTACCACGCAGCTTGCAAAGTTGAGTTTCAATCATTCAATCGGTCGTACTCACAGCTGACGTTTTTCAATTTTTATAAAATATATACCAGGAATAAGCTTTCCCCTTCGGGATGTGGTTGGCTGGAAATCCCGGAAGTGTCGCAAGTTGAAAGCGGGGTCAAAAGTCTTCGGAAAACTAAAGAAAAAACATGAGCCACCTCCCTTTTAATCCGGCATGTAAGACCAGCGCAGACGAGTTATAGCTACTAAGTCTATTGTACCTGGTATAACACAGCAGCACGTAGCACTGCGATCATGGACCGCAGGACAGAGCAAGCAGCATTATTGGTATCTGGCAAACCGCCACGGAGCAGCACCCTGTCAATGGAGCTCTCTCACGCCGCTTTGATCAGTCGTCTTTTTCCCTTGGCCGGTGTGACGTCAACCAAATGAATAAGAGCGCTTGGAAGTCGGACGTGAGACTTCTTTGCTTTGTTGCTGTACCAGATGCCTGGTACAAGGTACGTACGTACTTTCGTCGGAGTACAAACTCAGGGGAGGGGTGCTCGTTCTGGTTTCCACCGCCCTCCCTCAGGTAGCACCTCGAAGTGGGTGCATTTCACCGGCAACGCTATACACGAGTACCTCGTGCACGGATAAACAACATACCGGTCAACCCAAAAGTCTTACAGAGTGTCCAAGTGGTCTTGGGATCGAACTCGTTATATAAAAAATATTTCAAGGACGTTAGCTGTGAGTTCGACGAATTCAGGGTCAATACTCTTTTTGTTGCAAGCTGCGTTGTTGGTACTAGTCCTGAGGGTCTTTGTCGAGTTTTGGGGCGGTTCTTTCCATTTTTTTTTCCTTCTGTCCTGCCGAACCCCCTGCTCAGTGCCGGGTCAGGGTTCGGGTAAAACGCCGCTATCTGAGGCGCAGGGCTGTCGTCTTTTGTCATTGTTCAATTTCGCCCTGCCGACGCCCCCCTCAGTCCAGAGCCGGGAGGCGACCAGTGTACGGGTCTGTGTGTCTTCTTTTATGTTTTGTGTGTTGTATTTGTTCTGCTTTGTTTTTTTTTTCGTCTAAACACTTGCTCCCCTAGCGGGGCTGTAGGTGTTGACACCTTCCATCCCGGGTATTCGTCGTTTCCTCGTCTAACCCCCCGCCTTGCCGATGGCCCGCGGGAGGTTTTTCGCATGACTTCTCCCTTGTGTTAGCGCCTGTGTTCCCCTCCATATCGACGAGGGCTCGCCTCGCCATAGTACCTTTTCTGTGGTTGGTTTACCGTAGAGCCTTTCCTGCCCCCCCCGCCACACCGGCGGCATGCGGCAGGTTCTAGAGCCTTCTCTGCCCCCCCCGCCACACCGGCGGCATGCGGCAGGTTTTTGATGGGTGACTATTGCCTTGCTGTAGGGTCTGTTTTTCTTTCTACTGCTTTTCTTCGCGTGTTCCTGGCTCCATAGCCAGACGGGTAGAGGTGTGGGAGTGGGGTTTGAGGAGCCGCATCTTCGACTCATGGTCTAGTTCGTAGAACCGGAGTTTCCCCGAATCTCCCAAATGTCTGCATATGCGACTCATCAGGGTGGGCTAGTGTTAATATACGGCCTCGAAAGGCCTGTAGATATCCGAATTTGAGATCATTTGGATGGGTTTCGTATGATGAGGTTGGCGGTTTATATTCGGGGAAGTTAGGAACTAGATCGGAGGCACGCGCCTCCGATCTCAGAAGCTATCCCGGGCTCTGGTGGAAACGAATAAAGCCATATCTCTACGAAGGAACGAAAGTGAGTACTCTCCGAGGACCTGCTCAATTGGCAGACCTGCAGGGGGCACTCTGTGTCCCCCACCATTAATTTAACAATACTATGTGGGTGAGTTTTTTCTTAATGGGAGGGGTCCTTTTTTTTCTTTTCTTTTTTAAATATTCCTGGTATATATTTTCTTTTCATTTTGTCCCCCTCAAAAACGGGTTTCATAGTTTCCGCGCAGACTGATCAACATCACCCTGTTAATCCTAGTACAAGCTACACTATAGTTCCAAGGGGAGTCGCCGACCTGACACACACCCAGTAATACGCGCGATCGGAGTATCACACACAGCTTGCAAAGATGAGTTTCGACAAAATCTTCGATCTCACAGCTGGAGTGTTTGTAATTTAATAATATTTTGTTTTTCTCCACTTTTTTTTTTTTCTTCTTTTTACACACTTTCACTTTCCAGCTTCTGGGCCGGCCGTGGCCACAGGTTTCATCCCTTCTCCTCCCCGGTTCTTGCCTTCATTTTTTATCGCGCATAGGGTTCAGCAATCCCACTGCTCGTCGATTGTTCATCGAGTGTTGCTAGCTCACGCTCTCGCGCTTTCCGCAAGTCAATTTGTCCACAAGAAAAAGTCCCAACGAATTTATACGAGTATGCACTCGGCGGGGCTCGAACTCACGAAACTGACCTATACCAGGCTCGAGGATAACCTGATACGCCACCGGGGCGACCGGTATATCCACTATAGACTAATGGTTGGTGTTATTTATATGTTTAGCGACGCGGCTGGCGCCGCAGAAACCTTGTACCTGGTAATAGTTCCCGAAAAAGAAGGAAATTTTTACAACGACGTCCAAAGACAATGGGTGTATGGTATCTCTAGCTAACACGGACGGGTGATGCGGGCAATGATGCGCCTTCCCTATCCCGTTGGACTCATGGCATGCATATGTAGTCTATGCAGACGTTTCGAGAAGCGAGGTACTCGCATCATCAGCGTATACGTGCAACACAGTTGGAGATGTATGATACCTGATACCCCTGCCATATGTACCACTGCTGTACATAGTTGGTACTCTAGTAGCACGGAATATGGCAGGAAGAGCTTTTGAAGCTAGGAATGAGCCCGAGACCATTGCTCTACGTTCTTAAGCACCAACCCAGCGCTTGCCATGATCAGCCTCTGGAGGACACAGACGCACCAGCAACGTTCATCTCACCTGGTTTTTGTGCAGGCGTCCAACAGCAGTGTGCTGTGTGGAAGACTTGAGCCAACAGGGAGCGAACCAACAAAAACAAGACACACAGACAGCAGAGGGGGGCACACACACGGGCTAACACCTGATGTGGCCATCACACATACCACAATAATATCGCCTTTTATACTTGAAAATAAACTTTGGCGATATTTTTGGCTACAATCTCATCCGATTTTATAGATCTTATCGATATAGTGATTACATGTCGTGCTGACAGTCCCGGCAAGCCTGGCCAATGAGAAGGCGTCAACAACCAACGGAAAACGCTCTAACCGGCGCATACCGACTGCTGTGATATCACACCCACACACACAGCCCACAGCACAAAGCACCGAGCGCAACTGGAACTGGTCGACCCCGGCGGGCATGCTATGGGACCCACAGACCCACAGCCAGTAAGCAACCAACACGGCACTGGCAGCGCATCTACATGGAAAAAGTTTCGTTGATTTCAAAATAAATCAATCATCGCCGAATTCTGGCAGATTTCTTGAACCTTGCCCCACGACATTTTGTAGCTTTGCGCATGATAGCAGGCAGAGACGGGCCAATCGCGGTTATATGGGTCTAGGGCCCATGGGTTACGGTATGGCCTCTACCGTTTAGAACCCATAGATAGATGCGGGCCTCGAACCACGTACTTGTACGATATCTACCCAGCAGGTGGATGTTTGTTTGCCTACCGCGAACTGATTGAGGGCTGGCGCAGTGCCGATCGAATATCGATATCTGGGGACGGGCGATTTCGGGATCCACGCATGCCCATTCTCTCAACTCGTTATCAACGCTTGAAGCGGAGAAACGCAGAGCCTGGAGGAGGTGCGGTGCGCACACTTCAAGAGGAACTACTGTTGTGTGACGGGCTGCAGAAACAGGTTGTGGGTCAAGTGTGGGTGATAAAATGCTGTTTTCAGTTTCAGGACCGTAGGGTCGATGTCTGCGCCAAGGGTGCTATTTAATAAAAAAAAAATCAAGGACGTCAGCTGTGAGTTCGACGAATTTGGGGTCGACCCTCATCTTTGCAAGCTGCGTTGTTGGTACTTGTAATATATAATGTGGGTGAGTTTCTTTTTCTTCACTTTATTTCGGTACCAGGTACGCCCTGCCTGTGGGTTTGTACCGTTCGTGCAACCTCATCTGCGCTGTTTTCCTCAAGGAAGGCTGTTTTCAGGCCCCCTTTCTTCATGGCTGCTGCTGCAGAGACATTGCCTGCGCGCTCTTGCTGGCTTCTTTCTGCAGACTCTGTCTGCGTCGTTTTCAGGACGTACTGCTGTAGCCTACCGAAGGACGTTTTCCAGGGGCATGCTGAACGCAAAACACTCCCCCATCGCCAAATAACCATTCACTGCCAATCAAAACAAGTCCCTATTCTCTTGGCAAAGTTATCATTAAGATTGTCGTGGACTGCCGTCTCGCGAGCGTTGAAAGCTGGGATTAAACAAAATACGACGTGAATGCCACCACCGACGGTTGAATCATTTTTGTCTCTCCTCTATGACCGGGGTTTGTCCCGCGTTGCGTAACGCATCTACGCGGTATTTTCACGCGTCGGTGTGGTGCTCTCGTCGTTGGGCTTGGATTATCGGCATATACATGGGAGATGCAGCTGAGGACGTTGACCACAGGATAGATTCCGTTGGTACCCGCGGCGGCTGAAAATTCCTCGCCCAATCAATGCCGATTAACAATATCATTCATGGTTTCTGTTTAGAACTGCAACGACGGTTCAGGGACGAACTACTGTTTGTACATGGGAAGCTTATGATGAGGTTGATGCATTAAAATATTTGATATTTGTAGAGGTGTAAAACCCTTGTTGGTTTATGCTCGTATCAAAGTCTGAGTAGTATACGGTATTATTGGGGTTTGTGAAACTGTATACAAGTATCGCATCTTCGGAGATGCGGGGGGACCTACGCTAAAATTGTGGTCTCTTGTGACGTTGCGCTCTCAAGCAGGAGCTGACCAGGGCGACGAGGAGGAGCTGTGGCAGCCCACGAGCATCTGAACGCAGATAGCTCCTCCATCTTGGGGACAAATCAACTGGAATCTTCCTGTGGACGAATTTTGCAGTATGCCGATATTTTAAAAGTGAAGGAGGGTCCAACCTAACATCAGCCGCCGATCGATGTAAGCAGACACAGCTGCGGAGAATTAACTCAATATTTCTCGTCTTGTTGTTGGTCCTCGTTTGGTGCCGTTCTCGGTGGTGGCTGTGGGGGCGGCGATGCATAAAAATCCTTGTTCCAAGAGGGGCGGCGTCGTACGTTAACCACGTGTTTATTCGATAATGAGGGTGCTTGCAGATGGGCAACCTAGGGTATGGGTGTGGGCAGCGAGTCACCGGGAGATTCAAGCGGGGTCGACTTTGGCAATTACAGTACGCAAACCGGGAGGCCCCCTGAGAGTATGCTCGGTGGTATCGGGCGCGAACCCGATATGCGCCATCGCAGGCGCAGAGGGCGCAGGGGCGGGGCTGGTGGTACAAGCAAAATTTACGTGGGCACTGGCGATGCAGGCCTCTCTCCCACCGCTTCACATCGGGGTGCTCGCTCGGGCTAGAAAGCCTAGGAATGCTTGCGCTTCCATTTTTTTAGAACGAACATGTTTCCCGCCGTAGTCGTCCAGCTGGCCCTGATAAAAGAGGTAAGGAAAATGTCGGTCGCCATGCTTGGTATTATTTCGTGTTTACTAAATGTAGCGTCTCCGGAATGTAGCTTCCGAGATAACGATGCCCATGATGATCGGGTTTTCCCTGATGGCCTCTCTCGCCCGGAAGCATGAACGGCCAATTCTAACACTCATCGGCGAGGATAAAACTTAGCACCAAACGAAAGACCGCCCGCAGCTTTGTTCTCGAGGTTTAAAGAACAACACCCTCTTTTCGGCGACAAAATTATCGGGAACACAGTGCGAGATGAAGTTTTGCAGTCGGGTTAAGCCGAAGGGGCACACCACGCCGCACGAGTTAGCCAATACGCTAGCTCTCGCTATGGTAGGGCGACGCGGTCTGAACACGGCGTGAGCGAAGAGCCCACGCTGGGTCTCGCTGGAATCGTTCTTGCCTTGGAGACTCATTGAACTTCTCGTTATGACTGGGCGACGCGGTCTGAACACGGCGTGAGCAAAGAGCTGACGCTTGAGTGTCGCTGGAATCGCGAAATCGATCTTACCATGGACTCTCATTGGGATACTGGAGATGGTTGATCACTTAGACACGCGGTAAAAATACTACGGCTTCGAAATCGTACGCGAGGATATATCGCAGGGAAGTATGTGACTCGTCGAGAAGCTTGCGGCACACACGTATTCCCTTTCAGGCTTTGGCTGTCAACCATGTCCCGCGTCGTTACTCACTTATGCTTCGTTACAAGAGATTCGTTGTACTATTCAGTTCAGACAGGTTGAGCCTCTGAAAACAAAATATCTTGGGCGAGAAGAGAGGTCTCGTCTACGGCTCGTCCCCTGTTTCCCCCATGTACGCGCATATCATCCGAGGAATGCATCTGTCTTTTTCGCTGTACTTCAAGATCCTAGATCCTGTGCCATTACAGGCTTCCAAGGAAAATATCGCGAGATGATCTCGCCGCGGGAGCTTGCCCCCTTGATCTGCGTACAACCAAAGCAAATCTACATGGCATGCTCCAACGGGGTCCGAAGAAGAATATGGACGGAATGCAAGAAGGAAAAGGCTAGCACTCGTTGCATTTCACCTGAGCTGTAAGTATGTTAAATGTGCAACACAACCACTCTTCCATACATAGGCAGTGCTGACTATGGAAGGGTGTCTATGTTACACCTTGAACAAATCACTAACGGACAAGTTGGTGATAAATGAAGAACACCCATGCGCAGTTCGTTTCTTTCGGATCAAGGTGCAGCAAAGTGCTGGTTGAGGGTAACGTATCTGTGGGTACGTCGCAAACTATTGGGTGCATAGAACGACCTACGCCGTCGTCTCGGGCAAAGCTCGGGAGTCAACGCGCTAACAGCACATGTCAAATCGCCTGCGTGTCTGGTTCTAAGCAAACCTCGCGGGGGGTCATCCAGGGGTCCACTTGGTAGCTGTTGGCACCGCCCGACGACTTTGCGTTGGGGTGTCTCGTCTGTACTTGTTTCCCCCCCCCCCCCCCCTCCGGCCCATTGCTCTCTCTGGAAATGACCACAACGGAAACCGCATCAAGCTGTTCGAAGCTGTCATCCATAGGCAAGAAAGTACGCACTGTAAGTCCATCTCACATGAGGTCCTTTTAGTAGGATGCAGCCCACTCTTCATAACTCGCTTAACGCCTCACGGCGCTTCGCGCTACGGTGCAAGCAATGTCTACCTGGTCGGTGGAAGCCTAAGTTGCTCTATTAAGGTACTGTGGGGATTCGAGGGCCTGTGATCCTAAGGACGACGTCCATGCCTGACATGATTGCATGTTATTGTGCCCCCCCCCCCCTCCGGCCCCCATGAGCCTTACCCACCTTTCCGTTGTCTTGTTCGCCCTTTCCGTTTCGTTTCAAATTCTTTGAACAAATCTTAACCCTTTCACTGCTGCCTTTTTTCCTTCTCCAATTCCAATAAGTTTGTTCCCCGAAACACGCACGTGTACTTTTCACGGTGCTAAGCAGAGCGCGGTCCAGATCTAGTGGCGTGAGATATTGGTTTTCTGTAGACGAGCAGACAGGCGTGTAAAATCGTGTGGCGACCCTCGAAGTTCATGCAGAAGCACATTGCCAAGATTCCATTAAACAAGCGGGGCACTCGTAGCAGCGTCGGATGTCTGGACGCGTATCACAGCGTATTTTTCAATCCTTCCCGAAGACAGAGCCACACTATTATTGTTGGTCAGAATGATGGTTTTCGGTGCGTCGTTCCCACCGTTTGACACAACTTGTGTGTGCACCTGGCTGTCTACGAGCAGGGCCGGCGAGATGCGCGCGGCAATTGGCAACCTGACAATTACAACGCGGAAAAAGATAGCAATACCTACACCATCTACAACACCGCTCCCCTTTGCGTGAAACTGGGTATTGTCCCAATCCTTTTCCGCTGCTTCCCCGCGCGCGTTGGACTCGCAATACGAATAACGCGGTTCGGCGGCGCATGGCGGTCGATAACAAGCAGTTTCCTTCACCTCCACACCTCCACCCCTGAATTTGGCAGGAGCCTGAGGCCAATATCGCTGTACATCCGGTTAGATAGGTGGGGCCACGTCAATTGCATTAGAAGCACATATACCTATTTTATGGTGACCTTTCAATAGCATTAGAAGCACATATACATATTTTATGGTGACCTTTCCAGGTCTCGAATGCACGCCTACATGCCAGTAGGAAACCCACGAGGATATCGAGATATCACAGCACGGACCCCGGCACATGAATGCCTGCACAACATTAAGTAAACCGCAACGGAATCCCAGGATGCCTCCTGACGCCACAGGCGGCAAGAAGGAAAGAAGGAAACGGATGGGCCAACCTACGTGTCGTCTTTCTTACAAGTACAACAACTTCATGGGTGAAGTGCACCTCGTTAACCAATAGGAGGGTACTTCTCTGTCCCGGAACGGGGTGGCTTTTACTTTTGGCACCGCCTTTTCGAGCAAAGCGCGTCAAGTGCGCGACTGTTGTGTCGATGGTTGCTGCGTGACACGGGATGGAAGCTGAGTCGCACCAAATCAGGGGAGGGGTGAGGCCTGGTGTTCGGGAATGAGCAGGTCGTTGTAGGAGGCAGGTTGAACCCTGCCTCGCTGCGGAACGCGAAGAAAGATTTGGCGACGCTGGGCCGTCAGTCAAGGGATTTAGAGCTCAGTAAGCGTCGTGCGCTCACCACGGAACCCATGTCAAAGTAGTAGATAAATGTGGAGAAAGTGTGCAGTTCATGCGATTTACAATTTACACGACGCCATAAAACTGGGACTCCGTTCGAGACCGCTGAAGCCGGTTCCACCGCGTCCGAAAAAAGCACGCACATGCATGTTGATAGACATTTACAAATATCCTGTTACAGCTGCTGATTTTGACGGCGCCGTAAAATAGAAACCCCTTTTCGAGACCGTTTTTGAAGCCGGACGATGCATCCACCGCCGCCGACCGAAAGAAACGCGCACAGATAGACTACCGCTACCAATATCCTGCTGCAGTTTCTAATTTATGAGGTGCCCAAAATAATTGAAGGGGGCCCTTTCGAGATAGCTGAAGCCGGAATATACGTCTGCCGCCTCAGCAGACCAAAAGTGACGCACACATCATGTGACGATATTTACTGCTATGCTGCTAGAGTTTCTAATTCACACGGGGCCTAAAGCTAGGAACCCCTTTTTCGATCGCCGAAGCCGGATTATACGTCCGCCACCGCCGAAAAAAAGAAAACACACACAGTAGTTTACAACATATGCAAAATATCTCTGCTGCGCGAGTTTTCGCGACAGCTTCTTCGTATGAGTATATTACCTTTTTGGTGAACAGTGTTATCATCCAGGGCGTAGTACCTATCCCGTGAAATACTGTCCCGGTTCTATTTCATAAAGACCTTACAGAGCGAGTACTTTTTGATCACCCTAGTGCGGTATGTGCCCTTCGTTTCTCGCCTAGCGTGACGGGACACGCCGGCATAGGTTCATAAACAGGCGCACATGGTGTAGGTCACAGCGCATATACAGTATCGGGTAGTATAATGTAGAACATAGTCGTAGAGTGGTAGAGTAGGCACCTCCCGAGCACGAAATACACCAGGAATAAACATGCCTGTTCTCTCTATGTATTCCCCGGACCGTTACGCAACAATTTCGTTCACCGAGTACTCTCAACGTCCTCCCTACCATCGCGAACAAGGCGCTAAAGCATCTCTGATGCAGCTGCCTTGGCCTGCACCGTCCAGATGCGTGCCTTGTCTGCTCCGTCCCATGTCGCGTTTTATTGGATCCTCATTTTCAGAAGCTCCTCCTGCAAGCGGGCGAACCCATCGCCTTCTAGTCCCCCGCCCTTGGTCGGGGCGTCGTTTCGCACTCCTGCACGGTTCGTCCCTCCCAAGATCTGAGTACCACCGGCGGCTGATGTCGTCGCAGCCGCCGCTGATGCCCCCCCCGCCCTGGCCTTATTAGCTGCGGATCCAGCTTGCGTAGCCGCCAACAAGTGGTTGAATTGTTGCTGGTTATCCGAAGGGTCGTTTGAACCACTCATGGCGCCTAACACCCAAGCCCCTTACCGTTATTTTTTGTGGAGATCTAATGTGCCGGCAGCCCCCAGATGTCCAAGCGCTTGGATCAATGTGCCAGCGTGTTGAGTACTCGTCTGGCGTCATGGGGAGAGGCATCGGTTCACAGATGGGGAGACACGATGTACGGCACAACATGTATACTTCGTATATGTGTTTGTCGAGCAGTATCACGTACTGTAGAACATATATAGAGTGGTACAATAGACACCTACGGAGCATGGGATGCACCATGGAGAAGCATCTTCGATGTTTCCACGCATTCCCCGGACCGCCACACAGTCAGCTCGTCCCCCCGGTAATTTGACATCGACGGCGGATGAGGGTGATACCGGCGTTGTTAAGATGGGGAACGGACAACGGACGAACGAGCTGATTTCATTACGCTCATTTCCGCTGGTTTCTACGATTAGATGAGATGGAGAATGGACAATATTTTCTACGCACAACAGGTATGCAATTGCCACACGCTTGCCTGCAGATCAGATTTGATAGTTATCGGGCAGCCGGACAGAGTTCCACTTCGTGTTGCACGGTTGGACACGTTTTTCTAGGTAAGGATAAGAGGTACACAAGCCGGGCTTTCGGTACATCGGGGGGCACTTCGAGCTTTACTGCCGCCTAGTCAAGGTTTGACCACATCGACTACAAACGGTGGGTCTATCGACCACGCGTGCATTCATGGTGGGGGGAGGCGAGGCGGGCGTGCCGTGTGGGGCATTTCTCGTCGTAGAAATGGGAATAAAAAAGGGCAAGGGCAAGTGCTCCCCTAACGAAATATTTCCCTGGCGTTTCGGGTGACTCCGGCGTAGACCTGTCCAAGCACAACAAACGAACGAGGAACGATGACCCCGGCGCCGATCTGTCCGCCGGGCTCACCCGTGGTACAGCAGGGTCTAGGCCAGAGCAACGCTTCTGACGACAAGATCTCTGCCGAAAGGCGAAAGGCTAGACATACACACGTGCGGCTTCTTAACACTGCGTCTTACCGTCTTACCTATCAATTCGGCCTCTGGCATCTATGGAATCATATCAATCCCTATGTAGGTACCAGGTACCTGATATGACTCAACGTCGCCGTACTTTCTCCGTCTTCGCTCTCAACACATTCCTTGCAACAGACTAGGTCACAAACAATTACTAAGACTGGTAATTCGGAAGTCAGGCGACCGGTACTCTCCGTACAGCAGGTAAGATACCAGTACCACAGGTACGAAGACGAGATTCTTCGTGGTCACAACACACAAGGACACATTGCACATATTAAGCACGAGTAGGCGCGCCCACGTACGGCGCACGGTGTACACGAGGCGACACGACCGTGACTGCAGTCGCGGATGATCTGCCCGCTGAGGGCCGAGGTACACCACGAAGGCATCACGTAAACAACAGCAGAAGTTAACTGTTGCTTAAATATGATGTCATGGTTCAAAACGTTACCCAAATTAAGTCGCACGCGTTGGGACAACGGAACGCCGAACCTGTAGCCAGAGCACACGCCAATGCGCTTGCATCCACCATGTATGTAGACTAGACTACCAGGTACACACCACACCGCACTGACCTCTTTCCGTAAACTTGTTGATTCAGGCACTTCGAGCAGGTTGTGTGAGTCGTACAGCAAGCACAGCAGCAGTAGTAGTACTAGCGCTGTACGTTACGCAACCTGTACTTGTAACTTAATTGTGCTCTTATACCATACCAGGTATAGACTAGTCTATATGTATAGTCTAGACTACAAGACTACCGTAAATATGATGTCGTGCTTGCGCTCGGATACTATCAATAGGCGGTACTGAGACTCGTGTCCTCGGATACTCAAGATATGTCGTACTCGTAGAGGCAAAAAAAAAAAGCGATAGAAAAACGGCAGTTACACTACAACTTGAACGTCAACCGCGTGGCCAATCACAGCACGGCAATCCACTCAAATTGACCATCCGGGAAAAATCTCAGCAATTCTGGGACGCAATCTGCTTTCTGCACCAACAACAGGCCGTCGATCTCTTGTTTCTCCTTTTCTTCACGGCTTCCTCTCAGTATATCGCCCAGCCCCCCCAAGCCACCTCCCTCAAGCACAGCCCGAGAGATTCCTCCCGCGCGTGCACGCTACTACAGCAGGGTTGGGGTGGTGTTTTGTACGTTTCATACACGCACGCACCACATCAAGCAGCGTCAAAAAAAATAAATCAAGTCCTTTTATGACTTTTTTTTCCATTATTAGTTCGTTGGGTTTAGCTTTTTTGGCGGCCTTTTTGAGCTCCGTGGCTACGTCTGCTGAGGCATCTCCCTCGGCAACTATGCGATTCATGGAGCATCTGCACAGCTCAGGACCTACACAGGCGGGGGGGGAGGCCCAGCTGTTCGGTGAGCTCCATATTCAGCTGTGTTTGCAAACTGATGCGAAGGCGGCGAAAACAGCCTTGCTGTCTGCTGTTGCCCCGTCTTTCACAGCTACTCGTAATAGGGATAGTCTAATACCCTCTGTAAATGGCAGGTTGGTATGGTATGAAAGAACACAAACAGCAGCCAAACCCCGTCTGCGTTGTCTCCTGCTGCTGGGGGACGTGCACTAAAAAGGTTTGCATGACGTGTGTCCAGATTGCCTTGGGTGATAGAGATGGTGGTGCCATATGCCCTGCTCTGCCCTCCTGGTTTCGTATTGGTGCGTCAAGTTTGGGGCCTGTATCGTACGTACTTGTTGGTCGGACACGATCTACAACACAATGCGCAAGCGAAAACAAATATAGGATAAAGTATAGAAAGACGAAAAATGACGAGCAGAAACAGAGAAATTCGAAATTCAACCGAAAAGGCGTGCATTTCATTCACGGCGTGTGCTATCACGAGCTACGAGTACGTACTCCGGTGCACCCCGATCCCAACCCAGCTGTACGAGCCTCGCCTCCGCGGGAAGTGGTGAGTAGCACGAAAAATAGGTACCATGCGTAATGGCAGCAGACTATTAGTAATAGGCGTGAAGTGCCCCCTTTCCTCCTCGGTTGCTGCGCCAGCGCGGCTACTTGCTGTCCGTGGGCAAATCTAATATTCCGCGAATCACGAGTTGTTGGCATTTTTGTATCGAGGGCAAAAGATTCCTGTGCGTTTTTTTGTTTGGGTGCGTTGTACGTCGTCCGCTACCAGGTATGATATATACCAGTGTGCAGGTTTTACTCGTACGTACGTACGAACGATGTTTCGCTTGTTCTGTACTGGTATGAAGGTGAACACGTTGTTCCAAAGGGTACTCGGGCACATGCTAATATTAGTAGGATTAATAGTACGTACCAGGTATTCATGTACTTGTCTGCATTCATGGTCCTTGTGCACCGGTGTAGTGGACGTATCATATTCTTACCCCTGATCTTGGTATCCGGCACGAACTCTGAAAGTACACTTGGCGAAGTTTCTACATACGTAGCAGTAGCGGCGCCAGCTCGCGGCAGCAGCAGCAGCAGCGGCAGCAGCAGCAGCAGCAGCAGTAAGTACGTCGTACGAGTGAGGCAACCATTACCTGGGAAATTCGATGTATCAAAATACAAGCTCACAAAACGACCCCTCGTGCATCAAAACCTCTTCACACGGCGCATAAACCTGGTAGTCAAATCGTAGTCCTAAACTACGAGTTCGATGAAATGCGCGGCGAAATATTTCGTGATATATAACCTGCTACATTGATGCGGAGAAGATCTGCCGCCGGCCACGCGCGCATGTGCGGTGGTTGCGTCCTATTGATAGTACGTGCTGTTATATGTATACCTGAAACGTAACTGCAGTTACAGACGGACCGGGTTTAAGCAGTATGGTGCTGCCGTGAAGGGTCTGACTGCTGTGTGACTCCTGACGCGCACATGTTGATTTTTCGAACTTTCGTCCACAGGCCACAGGGCAGGCTTTGCTGTCCCATCCAAGCCAGTGACCGCCTGCGCCTGCGCGTGTTGTATTTCATGTTTTTGCCGGCCCCTCGCCAAACGCGCGGGAAGAGAGCTAAACAACTTAGTGGTTCTCAGTGTGATGCCGTTGCTCCCCGCGTCAAGACGAAAATATCCACTACACGCAATCGCGCCCGGTCCCATACTTGTAGCTTCCGACAATACCCCCGCCCGCCCGCCCTCCTCCAGAAAACTTCTCAGCAAGTGGCGTCTCCCATTAATCCCCCGCCCCCCCCCTCCACCCCCAAGAAAACTGTGAAGGAAATCCCACCAACCCCCACCTCCCCCTCTCCCCCCCTTTCTCCCCCCCCAACCCCCCCCCCCACCCTCTCTCCTCCCCTCCTCTCCTCCCGTCCTCCCTGGCCGTTTTCTGACCGCGCTCAAAACAAAAAAAAGTGTCGAAGAGGGCGTGGGTAGAAGACCGTGCGTGCACCCGCCTGTCCCGCACCCCGCACCTCTCCCTTGCGCAGCCTTGGTTTCCTAGCGCGGTCGAGATGGCCGAGGGTTTCTGGTCAGCCGACGTAGCCGCTCTTGCCTGCTGATAGTGTCGACTCGCCTTGGCTCCGCTTGGCGATAGAGAAAGAGGGAGAGAGAAAGACAATGAGTGATGGGGTATGTGAGCGAGTGAGTGAGCGAGTAAGTGAATGAGTTTGCCTGCCCGGCACTTTTTCATACTACTCTGATGACATGATGGGTGGGTGAGGTGGGTGTGCTGTGGTTGATCGCCGGCTTTTTTCGCTTTTGTTATCGTGAGTACCAGCTCGTCGTCACGAACATGACCCGTTGGGATCGGGACTCGGTTTTATTTTTTTATTTCAGTTGGCCGCCGAAAAGCCGTCGGTTTTTTGGTTTTTGGTCTTGCCGCGACCGACGGCGTTCGATTTGGGGCGGCATACGGGAAAATTCTTTGAAATTTCCCTCTTTTGAATAATTTAGTTCCGGGTTTGCCACGTACGTATTCCGGTCTGGTTGCCCCCGACCCCCCGGTCGTTCGGGGCACCACGTGCCTCCTGTGGCAAACGATTGAGTTGTAGTCCTCCCTACGCTGACCCTAGCAAAAAGGCACGCGCTGGTAAGTGGGTTATCGTACACCCCACCCCGTTACCGCTGCTGTGGCGCAGGACTGCTGTCGCAGTTTGCTGGAGCGTACTATTCGATTGGATGTGTTTTTTTTTCCGGAGTCTGGAAAACAAACAGCCTCGGTGGGGGAAGGGGGGGAGTCATGGCGTTTTGGTCAGTATTGTCAGCCTCGTGGAGGGCAAGGGGGTGGGTGGGTGGATGTTGGTGGGAGGGAGGGGCGGCTGTTGTGGGGCGCGAAAGGCGTTTTTGGTCGGCAGTGTTCTTATCGTGGCTTAAAGGGTGCCGCATGACGTCGTATTAAGATGGCCGACCGATCATGGCCTGAACTGAACCGCTCGGGTTCGGTGATTTGACCCAATGGTGGACGGACTTGTGTATGCATATAGTCGACGCCGGCACATACAACAGATGAGACTTGACACGAACGATGCAGGAGAAGCTATGCGTGCGCACGGTGGTTTGTTGAAACGGCACGATGATTTGTTGAAACAGCACGATGATTTGTTGAAGCGGGGAGATGAGAGATGTATGCTTGGATTCTCGAATATGGTGGGGGGAAACCGGCGCAGGGCCAATGATACATACCCGTAGTTTACCTAGGTTGGCTCGGTTCTCTGATTTTGATACCTTGAGCACAAGCAGCGATATCGCGTTCCGACGTGATTCGAGCGCCCGCCCTACTGTGCCTTATGTTGCCCTGAGCACACACCATGGAGCAAGCAAAGTAGAAAGGAGAACGTCTCGACGCTCGTTCGCAGCGGTGCGGTGGATTTGGGAAGCAAAGGCAGCAGCAGCAGCGGCAGCAGCCTTCACTCATGTAGGTCAGGGTTGTAGGTAAAAAGAAGGGGGGAGGGAGAGGGGGCGGTTTTTTTAACTGGCCTGTTGGTGCGATTGGTGCGACTCAGGCTGAGAGGGACCTGCGTCGTACGTGTCGAAGGGCAGAAACAAACGCACCTCGTGATAAAGGGAGGGGTTGCCTTTGCCCTCCTCCCCCCCCCCCCCGCGCCCACGCGGATGGAAGAAAGTAGGCGATTAGGAAGCAGAAAAACGTTTAATCGGATATTGGGTTGTGGGATATTGGGTTGTGGGAGTCGGGAGTCTTTGCCGTACTGTCTTGGATAGTTGTTTTCTTGGTTCCGGCCTACCGAGAGAGGGTAGGGTTACAAGCCTGAAGCTGCGCCTGCTTGCCTGCCTGCCTGCCTGCCTGACGATCTCGCGTTAGATGGCTGCGAAATTTCCTTTTCCCACGGTTGTTTTCTGTAATATGGTAATACTCATGCGTTACTTTTTCATGCGTTAACATTTGTGTCGATTGGTGTTTTTGCTCCTATATACCGTGTCCACCGTTGTTAGACTGTCGTGCGTAGAACGCGAGGAGCAGTTGTTTTTTTACGGCTTTGTTATTGAGGGGAAGGCTTTCGTACGTAGCACGCGAGGAGCAGCTTTTTTTTTTCGGAATTGTTATTGAGGGGAGGGGGGGGGGGAGGGGCTCCATTATGTGGGGCCCTGCCTGCCCTCTTGAAATCGATGACAGCAAGAAGTGAATATAAGTCGAAGAATGTGGTTGTGATCAAGAAGACGGTGCAACGGGTGGCCGCGATTCGCTTTTTTTTTTTTTTATGTTCGGCGCTTTGATTTCCGGTAGTCACGAGCGTTGGTCCTTTCAAGGCACAAAAAAGCGGGCCCTTTGTAGTTGCCGAGAGCAGGTGGTGGGCGTGTTGTTGGCGTTTTGGCGTGTGGTGTGTACCTTTCGCTGTTCGAACGACACGAAAATGTACAGAGGGAACAGGAGGCGGGGGGGGGGGAGGGGGCACGTTACCAGAGGGATTCTATAGAGGTAAAAAAATGGCAGAAAAGGACGGGGGGGCGGGGGGCGGGTCATGTTGCGAGAAGGACAGGTACGCCAAGAGAATAAACAAAATTCGGCTGTTGGACAGGCGAGTGGGCTGGGCGGCGCCGTTTCTTCGTGTTCCTTCTTGTCGTCATCGTTATTGTATCATCGTATGGGCTGAATCGCAATTGCCATAGGAATGATTTGGACCCTGGGAGGCGTTTGTGTGCGTCCTGTCTCGTAGAAGAGAGGTTGCAGCAAGCAAGCGGTGTGTTTTCTGGTAATGTTTGGACTTGAGACGAGCTTGAGCGCTTTTTTTCACATTCGTGAATCGGATTCATCTAAGCGTGGGTGAGCACGCCCCTGCCCCCCCCGCCTCCTCGCGCAAGGCGGATTAGGTTCGGTCGGGTTGATGGATTGTGTCTGTTCATGGCGGCCGACCGTTTCACCTTTGGAGGTTCTTTCTATGTGTGTAAGTAGGGGGAGGAGCCGAGTAGGACGTGCTTTTGTCGCACTATTAATAGGATTGTAGTAACATCTGGTGGCGATAACGTTGCGCTGGGGTTTGGTTGTTCCGGAGGCGTTGTCTAACTCGGTACTATTGTACGTTGATTGGGTAGTCTCGTCCGTCGAAGAACGTGGTGTATGCGCGTACTGCCTCTCTTTGGAACGAGTAAAAATTACCTGGTATAAAGTTTGGGTTTGAGAATTTGTTAAAGGTGCTGTAGTCGAGTGTACACTACGTACGTAGAATAATAGCTCTATTATATAGTCTATACGGTACCAGGTATCTTTTTTATTGATTAGTACGAGTATATAGATTGCGTCTGTTTTTGTTGCGGTCCAGAGGTCCGTCGGCAAAAGTTGACGTGTGCGCGCTGTATCGAATACCATACAATAGTTTTATCTTTCTTCGGTCTCCTCTTCTACCGCTGGAGTTTCCAGAGAAAAAGTAAGTTACATTGCCCAGTTTTCTGGGGTACTCTATAACGAAAAGTTCAAATACATCTGTGCGGTTCTAAATGGCCAGACGAGTTATTTTTATGCAAGAACATGTAGTTTAAAACGCAATGATGTTGCTACTACTGCTGTACGCGAACGAGTTCGGTGCAAGAAAATGAGTTTTTTTTTTTTCGTCGTTCGAAAAGCGGTACTGATGCTCGTCCTAAGGACAACGCACCGAAAAGGGGTCAAGTCCGTTTGTTTCTGAGAGATCGAGACTTGCGTTTTTGGACTAGAAAATGGTGTACGAATCATTCAGTGGATGAAGGCGATATGTTGCGAGAAGGACGCCGACGGGCAATCAAATCGATCGATGTGTGTGTTTCCACTTTTCAGGGAGACGAAAATAACAAATAACTCACCCACATAGTATATTACAAGTACCAAGAACGCAGCTTGCAACGATGAGTATTGACCCGAAATTGGTCGAACTCACGGCTGACGTCCTTGAAATATTTTTATAGAATAAGTCACCAGGGACGAAATGGTAAGACTTTAAGTGTTGAAATAAAAAAAAGTGTCAAGATGACAATTTTCCGTAAAAAATGGTAAGAATTTAAGTAAGTGTTGAAAGATAACAATTTTCCGTAAAAAATGGTAAGACTTTAAGTGTTGAAAGATAACAATTTTCCGTAAAAAATGGTAAGACTTTAAGTGTTGAAAGATAACAATTTTCCGTAAAAAATGGTAAGACTTTTAAGTGTTGAAATAAAAAAGTGTCAAGATAACAATTTTCCGTGAGATCGAATTGCCTATATTACCCGCCCACCAGTAGTAGTTTCAAGTCACCATGGTTGTCCTTCAGACTCTCGAGGGGTAACATTTTTGTGGTGGTGGCCGTGGTGGTTGAAGAAATGGATGGAGGTGATACACTGCAAGGAGACTGTTCAATATCATTACAGCAGGAGAATCATTCTTTCTGAGGGAGGCGAATGACGAAAATTGCTTCGCAGGAGGGCAAGAAAACGAAAAAAAAAGTAAGAAAGGAATAATATCAGGCAGTAAATGCTATAATAATATACGAGTGGTGATTTTTTTTTTTTTTTTTTTTTTTTATCCTCCGGCGGATGGGGAAAAATAAAGCTTTAGCTCACCACACTTCCGCGTATTTTCATACGCGTCGTGTGTCGATTTAACTCAGTTGCTTTCGCAGCCCAACGCTAGCTGGCGCACCCTTCGAGTCCCATTGTAGGTATAGCGTAAGCTGTCCCTATCATTGGTCCTCGTTACAACCCCGGCAGCGCAAGCTGCCGTTGTATACGGGTGCGTGTGTATGTCGACCCGGCCTGTCCCCTGAGGGTCAGGTTCGGTGGAGATAGCCACCCGGAATGTCATCTTTCCGGGTAGTGTGGGACTTGCGCAAGCTCACCCACTAACAAAACCCCTGGCCATGGGAGATAGCCTTCCGCCGGACTTGGTCCAGTTACGGTCCACCCTACCCATTCGGGCGTTGGTCCTCGGACGAGTGGTGATTCTCCATCTTTCTGTGGTACTCCATATTCGTCGGGGCTTTAGGGCCTGATCTGACCTGCGGCTACGATAGATTTAAGGGAAAATCGGAAGACTGTTTGATAACTTGGTGATGTATTGTGTCGGTTGATGTCCGCATCTGGAACAAGGACTGCCTTCCAGCACCCGGCCGTTGTGCATAGCCCCGAGTGTGAACCAGTAGTAGCTCTCTACTGTGTTGTGATGTCTTCCGGCGCTGCTGCTACTCCTCTATTTCGATCAAACGAAAGGCAGTCGCAGCTCCTCATTTTGTTCGAGGTGATTTGGGTGCTGAATCGCTTCTTCGTGCTCAATACATCGCAAAACACCTGATGATTTCGGCATATAAGTGTCGCATGATGTATCCAACAACCCCAGAAGGTTTGCTCGCGCGTGCTGTTTAAGATACCAACCCAACCCACAGTCAGACACAGGCGGGGCCAAAACGAGCTGAAACTTCGTGAGGATCGGTAGGGTGGTCAACGATGGTCTGTGGAGAGGATGTTGACGCCATGGGCGGGGGGGTAGGCGAGTGAGTCAGGGCAAAGGATCTCTCTCGAAAATCGAAAATTCAAGGGGGGGGGGGGGGGGCGTACCCATTTGTTGCTTGCCTTTAGTAGTTTGACCTTTGACCACGCAGCCCTTTCGAGACGAAGCACCGTTCCTACTCGTAAGAGAGACACCTCCAACGTTTGGGTGATCATTACGCTTTTTCCATATATTACCTTGAAATGTTGTGCTTATCCTATCCTTATCCTATCCCCGTCCTGTTTCGCCGTCTGTGGCCACCATCTATCTCCTAGGATAGCGATCGTTACTGTTAAGGATATTAGTGGAGTATTCGTCCGTTTGATCACTTGCAAAAGGTTAACCGATAGCTTACCCAAACTGAGCCTTATAACACTCTCCCCCCCTGAAACGGCGGGAGAGCAGGTCGGCCAGATATACTGCGAACCTCTGTCAATATCCAAGCCGTTTCATTTCCTGGGTATACCGGGGAGAGTATTTTTCAAGTTAGACGTGAGGAAATCCTGAAAAAGATTATTATGGTGATGTGGGACTCGAACCCACGATCCAAAAAAAACATGGTCCTGCCGACGACGCCATTTGTTAAGGTTATTAGATGGGTATTAGTCCGTTTGACCACTTGCAAAAGGTCAACCGATAGCTTACCCAAACTAAGCCTTATAACACTATCTCGCTACTCTCTAGTCTGACCAAACTCTTCCATGTAATCTTCTATCCTCTCCTTCGGCCTGCCCCGTCCTTGGGGTGGGCCGAGGAAGCCCGCGAGGACCTGCAGCGGTCTAGCGGCAGTCACACGGGCATCGAGCCTCGGGCTGGGTAGAGAGGGAACCTTGCGCGGTCTGGCTAGTGAACTGCTCACTCTAAGGACCGCGTGGGGTGGTGGTGATGGGTTTTCTTTTTAACCCCGACGCCGAGGAGTTCATCCCCGGGGCAGGACGGGTACATCACCACAGCAGAGAGCGCAGCGTGGGCAGCTTGGGGAGTGGAGAGGCTGGCCACCGCGTGGGTACGCATGCACGACAGGAAGGATGGGAGTGTCGGCGTTGGCTGGGACGGCTGCACCCAGCCAGCGGAAACCAAGGCGCGAACCGGGCTACGAAACGGAGAGCCACAATCATCACATTAATAGAGAGAAAAAAGAAACAACAGAAACAGAAACGGAGGAGGGGACGAGCCTCTCGTCGGCTGGCTGAGAAAGCAGCACGCGAGACTCGTAAGAGACGGAAGGCGGCACTTGTGGCGGTAGCGACCTACAACGTGCGTACCCTGGCCGTAAAGGGGAAGAACGGGTATGGGCATGACGAGCGTGTACTGGCGAAAGGCCAGCAACTCGGCTGTGACTTCATTGGCCTGCAGGAAACTCGACGGCCCGGCAACACGAGATTCAGTGCAGCTGGATACCAAGTTTTTTGCTCAGGTATTTTAGCTTAATGAGGAGAACACAAAGGGGGGAGGGGGGGAAACAGGAGGAGTAGAAGGAAAGCCGTCCAAGGGAATGGGGGCAGGGGGGGCAACAGGAGGAATAGAAGGGAGACCGCGGTGGACGAAGGCAGGAAGGAGATGGCAGACAGGGTAGCAAGGTACCAGGCCGACTAGTAGGTACATAGCACTTTTCGTCTTTTTCTGGGGTATTTTTTTTCCCCTTTGTTCCCTCCTTCCGTGTCCAGGTTTTTGGCTCGTGTTCGGATTATCTTATTTTGGTTTTACTTTACTTTATTTTATTTCATTTTATTATGTTTCTTTTCCGAGCTTTGGCTCTCCTTTCCGGTTGGGTTGTTTCTTCGATTTCCCCTTCATTTTGTTTGTTTCATTTTTTGTTTTATTTTTTATCTTTGTTTTTATTTGTTTTCTTATTTTGTTTTTGTTTTTTTGTTTTTGTTTTTGTTTTTGTTTTTGTTTATTTCGTATTTCTCTCTTCCAATGTATTTCTGTTGCTGACGTATGTATGTTGTGCCTGTCGTACCCAGTACTAGGGCATGACATTGCGTTGTCGAATGCATTACGATGCATTATCTCTGTGTCGTAGCTTGTGACCACAGAGCTGATCTTTCTAGGGTGAAGAATCAGTACGGACACTGGGTGTGCTGGATGTCGACGAGTAGAAGAACGGTTTAATGTGAAGAACACACACACACACACACATGTAACATTCGTGTGCACTTTCCTCATCTCCCCTCTATTAATAGCATCTATCTAGCACATCCCGTTCCTCCATGTACATTTCACCTTCTATTATGTGTGAGTCCTAATCTTTATTGTTGTGCCACACGGGCACATATTGTATGTGCATCCATGTCCTCCTCGTCCCGACTACCGGTATATCTGTTTCTTCTTTCTGGTGGGTCCAGGTTCCCTACAAGAAATCGCAGTTTCAGCTTTTTCGCGTAGTCCATTGGGCCAAGCAAATACGTTTCTATTCCAATATCTTCCCTCAACCCTCCGTATAATATCTCTAATAATAGCTGTTTCTCCTCGTTCACCTTATTTCTTAGCGCTAACCTTTCCCTTTCTTCTATTATTCCTTTTTACTTCTGTCTTTGTACCCGCCAAACTTCTCTATAGACAGTTCAAGGGGGGGAAGGCGTTGTCGGTGAAGCGCACACGAACACACACACACAAATATCGCGCGTTCTCCCATAACTCTTCGTATGATTTTCGACCTACAAAGGCCTCTAAAAAAGTAACATAGATACTAGGTGTTGTTGACAAAATCCTAAGGGTTTCATATTTCGCCGAAATTGCCTTCACGATTCTCCGCCACGACGGGGAGAGATCCAACCGTCCAGGGTGGGGCGCCTTCCCCCATCCCCCGCTTTAAGGTTACAGGGTGGATCCTGCCGACGACGCCATTTGTAAGGTTACAGGGTGGAGACACAGAGTGCCCCCTGCAGGTCTGTGTTAAGGACTTTAGTGGGGTATTAGTCCGTTTGACCACTTGCAAAAGGTTAACCAATAGCTTACCCAAACTAAGCCTTATAACACTCTCCCCCCCTGAAACGGCGGGATAGCAGGTCGGCCGGATATACGACGGACCTCTGTCAATTATCCAAGACGTTTCATTTCCTGGGGATACCAGGGAGAGTATTTTTCAAGTTTGACATGGGAAAAATCTGAAAAGTTTATTATTGTGGATGGTGGGGATCGAACCCACGACCCAAAAACCCATGGTCTGTCGACGACGCCATTTGTTAAGGTATTATAGGGGTACTAGTCCGTTTGACCACTTGCAACTGGTTAACCAATAGCTTACCCAAACTAAGCCTTATAACACTCTCCCGCCCTGAAACGGCGGGATAGCAGGTCGGCCGGATATACGGGCGGACCTGTAAATATATCCAAGCCTTTTCATTTCCTGGGTATACCGGGGAGAGTAATTTTCATTGGTTAACCAGTTGCAAGTGGTCAAACGGACTAATACCCCACTAATTCCTTAACAAAGGGCGTCGTCGACAGACCATGGGTTTTTGGGTCGTGGGTTCGATCCCCACATCCACCATAATAAACTTTTTCAGATTTCCCCATGGCGAACTTGAAAAATACTCTTCCTGGTATCCCCAGGGAATGAAACGGCTTGGATAATTGACAGGTCCGCCCGTATATCCGGCCGACCTGCTATCCCGCCGTTTCAGGGGGGGAGAGTGTTATAAGGCTTAGTTTGGGTAAGCTATTGGTTAACCTTTTGCAAGTGGTCAAACGGGCTAATACCCCACTAATAACCTTAACATCTGCCAATTGAGCAGGTCCTCGGAGAGTACTCACTTTCTTTGCCTTCGTAGAGACGTAGCTTTATTCGATTCCACCAGAGCCCCGGATAGCTTCTGAGATCGAAGGCACGTGCCTCCGATCTATTTCCTAACTTTCCCGAGTATAAAACGCCAACCTGATTGATTACAAACCCATCCAAATGATATCAAATAAATTCGGATAATTACAGGCCTTTCGAGGCCGTATCTTAGCACCGCTTCTCGTGCTGCGGACAAGAATACGATGACGCACGCTACAATAGAGGTAGCCTTTTGTGTGCAAAAATGTTTCTGAATGACGGGACTTCCTTAACCCATCTTGATCAAAAATCGTCGGAATCTCGTCATTTTTTATGTGCACGCACATGTTTTCGTTGAAACTCTACTCGTAGGCCACGTTGTGATCGTCCATCTTGTAGCAGTAGGGCTAGCTTTTCTTGAAAAAAATCGGGTTTGCCCAGAGGGAAAGGGAGAGGTCGAAAAAGCTCACTCTAAGCGAGGAACCTCATAAAAACAAAAAGGGTATGACCTCTTGTACCGTCGCATGAGCCACATAGTTTTCACTACACCACCAGGTACATTTTATCTGCCTACAGGCCAGGCCCGGGCTACCGTACTCGTGGTAGGGGTCTATCCTCGAGCCTGGTATAGGTCAGTTTTGTAAGTTCGAGCCCCCCCGAGTGCATAGTACTCGTATCAATTCGTAGGGACTTTTCCTTGTTGTGCACAAATTGACCTGCGGAAAGCGCGCGAGAGCATGAGCGACTTGTAGCAACGACACCCGAACGATGAAAATTGGACGAGCAGTGGGATTGCCGAAGAACCCTATGCGCGATAGAAATTGAAGGCTAGAACCGGGGGGAAGAAGAGGGACGACACCTCTGTGACCACGGCTTGTCGAGAAGCTGGAAAGAAGAAGACTTAAGTGTGTGCAAAAAAGAAAGGGGGGGGTGGGGGGGTCCTGTTTGGGGCCATTTTTTACAGTGGCTTGGGTCACGCGCGAATACCCCCCTTGTTTCTTTGCAAATCTTAAGCGCTCGTGTCGGTAGAAATTGGCAAAATCAACCTGCAATGGAATACGGTAAGCTACGCGCTCTGCGAAAAACAAATCGCTTGGTGTATTTTTGTCCGCGAGATAATGCGGAGTCACTCGTGCGCGTGACTCGAACCCGTTAGTGAAATGGGTGTACCGCCGCTTGGTCGCGTCAGATGTTGGATACTTGGAGTTCGTTCGCCATTATACCCTAGGCCCTGTCCCGGAGGGGTACCTTTTACCAGGTATATCCCCCCCCCCCCCTCGAACTCTCCGCCCTCTCCTCACCGGTTGTACGACTAGCAGGATATACATGATAAACTGATTAATTCCTTCCACAACCGCCAGATTTGTCCCCTTAAAGGATTTATAGTTTCCGCGCACATATCGAGTTGCCCCCGCCCGTCTCTCCCCCCCCCCCCCCCCCCGCTCCCTCTTGTTCAAACCCAGGCCCCCACGCCCTTAAAATCTCCGCCCTCCCCTCACCGGTTATACGACTTACAGGATATACATGATAAACTGATGCATTTCCTTCCACAGCGCTGTCAGATTTTGTCCCCCTCAAAACAGGTTTTATAGAACCCGCGCACAGACTGATTAACATCTCACCCTGTTGACCCTGGTACAAGCTACACTGCAGTTCCAAGGGGAGTCGCCGACCTATGTCCTTAAAAATGAGGACACACAACTCGTGAAACGCGCGATCGGAGTATCACGCACAGCTTGCAAAGATGAGGTTCGACGAAATCTTCGATCTCACAGCTGGAGTGTAGTCTATTTATATAATTGTAATATATATACGTATGCTGGTATAGTCTAGAAGGTCGTAGCTCTCATTTCATTAAGGATTCGACCTCGCAAGGAACATACGCTGGCCGAATATTTGAAACTCCCGCGCCGTCAACTGTGGACCAGGTACGTTGGTGGGAAACAGAGGACAGCAGTCAGTCCCAACCCATCCCAACCCTAACGCAACGCAACCCACAACAAAACTTGCCAGCCTTCATTGGACGTGAATAATACTGCATTAGAAGTAACTACTACTATTAATAGTACTGAGGATGTAGTAGTACAGGCTTCCCCCTCCGGCTGTGGTCTAGCTTGAAATCCGAGGGGGGTGGCAAGTTGAAAGGGGGGGAAAGAGGCGTTCCTACGAGCTATAACCAGGTATGTAGACTACATAGCTGACGTGAAGAAAATCTTGTCAAAGCTAAAGACAACCATAGCCACCGCCGGAAGTAACCGAACATCGTACAAAACACCGACCAGACAAAACGAGTTTATAGCTTAGTCCAACAGTTGTCGGCAACTTTGTAAGCGCTGGCACAGCAGCAGCTACATACAGAGCAGCCCCCAGTAAATCTAGGAACACATGCACATAATAAAAATATTGTAACGACGTCAGCTGTGAGTTCGACGACTTAGGGTCGATACTCATCTTGGCAAGTCGCGTACTAAATCGATCGCCCGTCTTTAGTAAGTTTCATATTATCAAAACCTAACATAAGATGACATTGTATTATGATACCTATCATGTACGTATAACCAACTGAAACATGCCAGTAGTTATCTGAGCACTTTGACGCACTAATAACCTCTCATGAATTGATGATGTTTAATAAGGTAGTAGGGTACCGGTTCGGTCTACCTTATTAAATTAACACATAGACTATGTATTGTATGTGCATCTGGCCGTCTTCGTGCATTCCCCCTTGGGGTGTGTGCCTCGTAAAACAATGAACACCACCAAAAAAAATACAGTTTACGACGATGACAACGGTCGCCCCCGACAACGCGTCGAGGGCACACACGATAACCCTGTCGGGAGGATCAGACAGCCAGGCCGGGAGAAAAGAAAAGGGAAGGAAGACTAAAGGGAATATCTTGCCGTGTTGATAGCTGTACGAAGGTGGCACACCACAACAAGTACTGCTGTAGTTACCGACAAGCGTCGAAACTGTGGCTCAATAGTGCTACTACTATAACTACATGCCGCTGCTTACTACGCGAGTGCTGCCGGTGCCACTGCCGCTGCCACTGCTGCTGCCGTCGCTGTTGCTGCTGCTGCTGCCGCAGATATGCTGCTGCCGCAGCTGCGCAGCTCGCTGCATTTGCTTCGTCCTCAAACGGCGCACCCCCCAATGGGCGAGGGGAAGGGGGAAGGAACGGGCACTCTCACCGCAACAACAGCAAAACAAGACATCACACAGCGGCAACAGCAGGAATACATGAATGTCTGGTGAAAGACACGTCGGGAGTGTTACGTACTCGAACCACTTGACAAAAAAATGAAAACGCAAAGTGAAGCAGGCCGCCGCCCGCACGAATATAACACGAAAACGCAAGCGAAAGCGAGGATACACCGCTAAAAGTGATGGGCATCGAATCGAATATATTTGCGACATACCAAATTATCGCACTTTCTATACACCAAAATATCGAGCTTTCGATACACCAAAACACCGAACTTTCGATGTATCACAGTGAACCGGTTTCGCCCTCTCCCATCCCCTGGCATCCTCCGTATTTGTTATGCTGATAATGAAGGAAAAGCTCCGACATGTTATGGTACCGACTACTAATAATATCATATCGAAATCGCATCAATTTGTTTTTTTCGTTCACTGGTATCGTATCGTATCGATTATCGTTCGATATTCATCACTACAACGTTTTCTTTGTTTTCGTTCCACGGATAGCCGCAGCCGGTCGCGAGGTAGGTCGACCGACCGGTCGCGCCACATCGCCCCTACGACATCCCACTCCAACCAACAGCACCACAAAAAAACAGGGGCAACGTTCAAGGGGCCTTCCCGCCCCTCCCCCCGTCCCCTATCCGCGCAAAAATTATTTCAAGGTATGCAACACCCCCTTCCCCGCTCCGTGCAAACTCCATTCAAGCATGCAATATACTGTACGTCAACCACCGTACACCGCCCTATTATCTATTGAAACTTTTTCTGTCCACCTTCCTTTAGCAAGACTCACTAATAGCGCGCAAGGAGAATAAGAAGGCATAAAACGTCGTCGACGGTCAATCATCTGCATCTACAGCAGTATAATCCGCTGCCGTGTGCGATTCTTCGGGCTGACTTAGTTGCAAAAAAAAAGAAAAACGCACCGACTCCGACCCGGAAAACTTTAGAAGGGGAGGGAGGGCGACGAGCGGGAGGGGGGGGGGGGGGGGGGGGGACAGAGAGCAACCCACACCCGCCTCTTATCGCACGGCCGCACAAAAAATAAAATAAATGCCGACAGCGACAAGAAAAGCACAAAACATATAAAAAAAAACATCCACCACGCCCTGGCCAGACACTGTAATGACCAGAGTCGTCGATAATAAAAACTCTCATGAACTACCCACCTATTATTATTACCCTCTCCCCTCCCCTCTCACCGATCCTCCCCCCTACTCCGGCGCCACCGCCTCCATACTAAAACAAAACCTTGGTAACCTATTCATCCTTGGCGGGAGCGGGAGGTGTCTCCCTTGCTTCACCGGCTACTTGGGACGTCCGTGGGGTCTCCTCCTCCTGTCATTCGGCGTTCGGTACGGTAGGTACGACAGACGCCACGACAAGTCAATTCAGCACGAGCGCAGCACAGCAAGCGGTACCAGCAGCAGCAGCACCAGCAGCAGCAGCAGGGGTAAGCAGAGAGCAGCAACCGCAAGGGCACAACAGCCAGTAGCAGCAGAAACAAGAGTAGTGCAGGCAGCAGCACGGGCAGAACAGACAGCAGCAGCAGCAGCAGCAGCAGCAGGGGTAGAAAGAGAGCCGCAGCAGCAGCGATAGCATGCGCAGTCGCGGCAGCAGGGGCGCGAGAGACACCAGTAAGCGTTATAAATAGCATCCTGCAGGACAAACTCTAACATCAACGAACTCTCGCGCAGAACGAGTTGCGTTTCTCTCGAATTTCCTCGCTGTCAAAGAAGTAGTTGATCTGAGTTAAGATTAGAAGAGGTGAGTTGGAACCCGTTCAGTCCAGTTCAGTGCAGTTCACTTCGGCGCAATTCAGTTCAGTGCAGTGCAGCGCAATGCAGCGCAGCGCAGTGCCGCGTACCCCAGCGCAGCGCAATGCAGTGCAGTCCAGCTCAATTTACACCAGGCTTGAGTTGCGTTGAGTCAAGTCGAGTTGAGTCACTGTCCCACCTGCAGTTTCTTTTGCAAGGCGACGTAGTCGACGTTAAATCGGCGCCTCTTGGTAGGAAGATTGTCTTCACCTTCCTTTGGCAACGAATCGCCGCCGCCAACTCCCTGAACAGAAGGCACACGGCGGTGGTGGTGTTTTCAAACCAACAACAAAAACAAAAACAACAATCACCAACACCAACATCAACACCAACTATTAATAAAAAGCAACACCACCAACAACACCAGCGCCTACACCTACACCACCAACACCCACACCACCAACACCAACAGCAGCACCAACACTACCAACTAACAACAACAGCAAAAACAACTTTTTCAAGTATACTCTCTGTCCAGTAACATAATGATCGTTTGGGTATGTATGTTACTACCTCAACGTTTCCTTAAATTTCCAGACAGAGCGGTATACGAGAATGCCTGGTACTTCGAAAAGAGTGACAACACGCAAGACAACCCCCTCTATTCGAAGTACCAGGCATACTTGTATACCGCTCTCGCAACAACAAAAATTTAGGAAATAAACAAACATTTTCGGATACAACTATTTCCTTCAAGACGCAGCCGCCTCGGATGATCAGCCGCTTTCATTTCTATCTTTACATTCGAGAAGATAACGTAAAAAACTAAAACTAAAACAAAGCAATCATCCAAAGACGCAAACAAATACGCCATGATATCATATTTCGAAGTACGAGGTACGTAGGAACAAAAAAAAACAAAAAAAACGAAAACAAACAAGAAGCAAACATCGAAGCAAAACCAACGCACCAACAAACACTGCTTGCAGCACCGACTGCTGTACCAGGTACCAAGTACCTGCTGTAATACGTACCTGGTACCAGGTAACACTCACTTCCACAGTTCCTTGTTCGATGGGTGCGATTTTCATCAGGTTACTTAGTTTTTCCTGATTGATCTCTTCTTCCACTGCACATTTACTGGAAGCCTCTCCCGTGACCACACACTATCAACATAGTCTAATCTATCGACGACTAACAGTGAGAACAACTGGTCGCTCTTTTCTCCCACTGCACATTTACTGCAAGCCTCTCCCGTGACCACGCACTATCAACATAATCTATCCACGGCTTCCAGCGACAACAACACCTCAATACCAAACCAACGAAAATTGCAGGAGATGCATAGCAGCTCTCGCTATTTATACGAGCTCGCGCCGGTTGATACATGCAAGGTATACGTACGGCACTGTCGACAATCGACAACCGTGCGCGTTGGTGAAAGGCATTGGGAAAACAAAGCAAAACAAACTATTTTGCGGAGGCTTTCGGTCGGACCGCGCGGATTTCCGGTTTCAGATCTCCGGCTTCAGATATCTGGTTTCACCCATCTCCAAAAAGGCGCTATTCTCAACGCGGTCGCAAACTCCGGCTTGACATCTCCGGCTCCAACCAGCTCAAAAGGGGCTCCTACACGTTACGCCGAGGCGTACCTCGGCTTCAAATCTCCGGCTCCACCCCGCTCAAAAGCGGCGTTGCATGGTAAGCGGCCGCGTGAATAGTATATCAGCAACTCACTTCGTTCGTAATAATCACCTTGCCCCCTTCTCCTGCCGTCACCATCGTCTCCACCGCTCCCGCTGCCGCTGCCATGCTTGGCTCCTTACCAACAGACACCGCAACCGCCGTCGCCGGCGCCGCTGCAATGTCGTGGTGGCCCTCCTTGGAGCCGTTCTCTCGTGCGGCGGCCGCCGCTAACAAGGCGTTGTTGGTCTCCTCTGTTAGCATGGCTGTCCTCAGCTGGTTCTCCCGCTCCTTCATCGCCTAATAAGGAAAAGTGGCAAACATCAACACAAAAAACAAAAACGGTCGAAACGTCAAAACTGAAACAAAAAAATTCAAACGAAAACTAAAGTTGAAAAAGAAGACGTTCCATCAATTTCAACGTCAAAAAGCCAAACTCAACAACAACAAAAAGCAGATCGCAAATCACAAGAACATCAGTGGCAACAGCAACAGCAACAGCAACAGCAACAGCAACAGATGGAGTTTCAATCGTTTCTATCAACAACAGTAATAACACACTAAAATCAAGACAAGACAAGGATTACCCCGGGTTGGGTGTCTGGTTACATATAGCCACTTGTCGAGTCGCGCGAGTTACGGGTGGTGTTTCGCATACCTCGTCATTTCTGTCCACGTCCCCATACACAAACGTCTTTCCAACGCCCACGGGCAGCCACTAACTACCAAGGTATTGGGCTCGATTCATTGAACGGGCAGCGCCCTCCGCAAAACCCTTGCACACGTATTGGTAATATCTTGTTTGTACCAGGTATGCACGCCACGTCATGATACATTAGAAACGCACGCACTGAACGAACGGGCGGCGTCCTCCGCAAAACCCTTGCACACGTATTGGTAATATCTTGTTTGTACCAGGTATGTACGTCACGTCATGATACATTAGAAACGCCACGTACTGAATGCCTGCAGCAAGCGTCACCGTAGGTCATAAACAAAGGGTGTAAGGTCGCTTGCCACAAGACCACCACCAAGGTAAGGCAAGGCAAGGCAAGGCAAGGCCACAAGGGAACCAATCAAATCAAATGAACCAGCCATTCAACCAACCAAACCGACCAGCCAATCCACCTGCAGCTGTTGCTCGAGCCGGAGCTGCCGCTTCCGCTCCCGTTCTTGCAGGAGCCGCCGCTCGAAGTTGCTTTCCCATGCTGCATCCACCGCATCCCACTCCTAAGGCAGACCACGCGGCAAAACGGCAAAACAGAGCACAACAGGCGGGGGTGTGGAAGAAAGAGCGTCAGAAGCTTCGGCGACTGCAGCCGCAACATAAAGATCAACTGCAAAACGGCAAAACGATAACAGCAGAAGCAACATCAACAGCCGCAATATTGAAAGCAGCAGCAGCAGCAACAAAAGCAACAGCAACAACACATCAACCGAACCAACTGACAAGCTCGAACTCAAACCCAGGCTCTCAAAGCAGAGCAGAGCACACGCGGAGCAGAGGAGAGCAGAGCAGAGGAGAGCAGAGCAAAGCAAGCAGGGCAAGGCACAACAAGCGGTGGAGTTGAAGAACAAAGAGCATCAAAAACTTGCGACGACTGCAGCCGCAACATAAACACCAACTGCAGCAATAATACCAGCCGCAACAGCAACGGCACCAGCGGCAACAGCAACGGCACCAGCGGCAACAGCACCGGTAACAGCAGCAAAAAATCAACATCAACGTCAACAGAAGCAACAGCAACAGCCGCAGAAAATCAACCTAACCCAACCCCCAGACTCAAACCAAACAAAAAACAAAGTCCAATCCAACCCATAGCCAGAGCAAAGCCAGGGCAACGCCAGAGCAACACCAAACTAAATTACAGCAAACCAAACCAAACCAAACCAAACCAAACCAAACCAAACCAAATCACAGTAAATCAAACCAAACCAAACCAAACCGAGTCAAACCAAGCCAAGTCAAAACCAAACAAAACCAAATCAAATCAAATCAAACCAAGCCAAACCAAGTCAAACCAAACCAAAGCCGGAAAACGCCTGCTGGGACTCGCGGCCGTCCACTAGCGCCCAGCGCCCGCACGTGGCCCGTCACACCCGGCCCGAAAGCAAACCAGAGCAGTCCAAACCAAAGCCAGTGCAAAACCAAACCAACCCAAACCAAACAAAAATCAACACAAGCCAACGCCAACCACAACGCCAACCACAACGCCAAAGCAAAGCCAGAGAGCACCTGCCGGGACTCGCACCCATCCACTAGCGCTCGCACGTGGCCCGCCACGCTCCGTCCGAAAGCCGACACGATGCCGCCGTTGATGCGGTAACCCCCCTCCAGCACCGAAACCAGCCTCCCCTGGCAGCACTTGTTCGCCACCTTCATAAAGTCCCATCACATCGGTCATTAGTGCCATGGTTTCGTCCGTCCGTCCGTTCGTTCGTTCGTTCGTTCGTTTGCTCGTTGATATAGTTCGTTAGTATGTTCCGTGAGTAGTTTGCGTTCGTTACTCATTCCATGATTTGGTTCGTTTCTTCGTTCCAGTGGTTTCGTTCATAAGTGGTTTGTTCCAACAGTGCTTTTTTCTACGCTTTCGTTCGTTCGGTCGTTCGTTCGTCCCGTGATGGTTCGTTAGCTTGCCCCCGAGTACCTTAACTCGTAACGTTCGTTCCCGATTTCGTTCACTCGTTCGCTCGCTTGTCTCATGTTTGTGGTTCATTTTGTTCATCACCGGCCTACTGTACGTCTCTGAACGGCTCTCTGCCGGTTTCACTCCATTTCCCTCCACCACACTTAACTCCCCCCCCCACGCCCCCGCCCCCCCCCACCTGCACCAGCTGCTGCGTGACCCACTCGTAATCCTCCTCTAGCAGGCCGATGTAGCCAAAGTTGATCGAGTCCTTCTTGTGGGCATCGAACCCCGCGCTGACCAGAATAATGTCAGGATTAAACGCAGCCAGCTTGGGCAAGATGTCGTTTCGGTAAACATCCCTCCAGCGGTGGCGAGAGGTGCCTGGCGTGTCGTCACTTTCCGGTAGCGGCATGCCCACGTCCAATATCAAAGGCTTTTTTTAAGAAGGGGGAAGGGTGGTGGGGGAGGAAGGGAGGGAGGGGGGGGGGGGTTAGGGGGGGGGAGGGGGGGGGGGGGGGGGGGTAGAGGGGGGTGTACTCGATATTCATGCATGACCGTAGTCGTATGACAATATGGTATAGACCCTCGCAACCCCACAATGCTGGGACGGAGCATGTCGGGTTTCACCGGCCAGGCAGACATTGCTTACACCAAGCGCGAGAGGTGTTCGGCGAGTCGCATGAAGGGTGAGCTGCATCCTACCAAGAACAGCTTGTGAGGCGGACTTGCATATGGATTACAGCTTCAACGAGTTCAATTAATTTCCGGCACGACCACTTCCAGAGACAGCAATGGGAGAGAGGGGAGAGGGGTGGGGAGGAGGGGGGGGGAGGGAGGGAGGGGTGGGGGGGGGTTGGGGGAGGGGGCTGTTTCGTGTTTCAGGGTTTTCGGTTAGCGACATCACAACGGCGATGGGAAAAGAGATGGGATGGAATGTGATAGGATGGGATGGGCTGCGACGGGGAGCGAGGGGAGAGGGGTATGCGAGGTAGAGAAGGGTGTTGAAAAAAAAAAAATTGAGGATGCGGGGATGGTGTCAAATGCTACATCAATGCAACGACGGCGCGACCAACACCGTGCGCGCGATAGACGAGTCTACAATAATAATAGCCACCGCGCAATCTATTTAGGGTACACACTCAACCAAAAACAAAACCATATTCGGAAAAAGAAATCCACCTACCAGGTAGAAAAGCACACACTTGTATCCCACCCGACTTCCCCGGTCGTACTCTCCCCCAACTAAACACTAGACCACCAAAAAAAAAAGAGAAAATCACCTCTAGGTTCGCCGCGGAACCGACGCCCCGCACCGGCACCGCTGCCGCCGCCTCCCGCTTCCCGCCCACCTCCCCCCCCACCCCCCCCCCCCCCGCCCCTCCCTCCGGCCTCTTCCCCTTGCCCGCCTCCCCTTCATCCTTCTCTCCCCCTTCCCCTTCCCCCTTCCCCTTCGTTGTGGCACTGGCGCCGTCAGCATCAGGGACAGGAGCAGCGATAGGGCAGTCGGTCGTTTCTCCCGAGCCAGGGTAGAACCATCCCCCCTGCATGTTCTGGTAGTGCCTCTCTTTTTTTCCGTAGCCGTGTACAGACACGAAGAGGCACTTCTCCGGGTCTTCCTCGTTGAGCCACGGGTTGATCGCTACCTACGGTCAGATGACCATGGGTAGCGGAGGTGGGTACGGGGTGTGGTAGATAGGGAGGGGATGGGGGGGTGTGGTAGATAGGAAGGGGATGGGAGGGGTAAGGGAGTGTGTTTGAGTGTGGGGGTGGGGGGTGGGTGGGGCGTACTCAGTCGTTGCTTGCCTTAGTCATTTGACCATTGACCACGCATCCCTTTCGAGACGGAGAACCTGTTCCAGCTCTGAATAGAGACACCTCCACACCATTTGGGTGCTCCTTATGTTTCTTCCACGTTTCACATAAGCTACTTTTTGCTTATCTTATCTCCTTCCTGTCCGGGCGTCTGCGGCGACCATCTTTCTCCCGGGATAACATATCGCTTTCTCGCTACTATCTCGCGTACCACACTTCTCCACGCCACATCCGTCTATATATAATGCATCTCCTCCTCCAACACATTATGTTTCTCCTTGTGCGTCATTCTACGGTAGCCCCTCCCCCCCCCAACTTTTCGTTAACGAAATCGCCGGTTTTACAACCAACTCCCTGTCGTTTCTTCTGAAATAGGGTGTCCCTCGACACCCTCCCCGACGTCATCGATCGATAGACCTTTGCACCCAAGAAGACCTTTGCACCCAAGAAAACACATGGGCACATTTTTAATCACCAGTATCCTTCCTTGTGTCGAGCAGCCATGATGATAAAACGTTCGTTCAAGAAAATCGCTGTTTTTTCTTTGGGGGGGGGTTCGTAGAAACCAGCCTTTTACAAGTGCACTTCACATTATCCCGAAACGTGGGTTGTACTCTCGTCTGAGTTGCCACAAGGGCAGCTCTGTGCGTCTTCTTCCTCCTGCCCCCTACAACCGGCAGGTCCCGGTCCCCCACGCGAAAACGCCGTTTCAGCGTTTTCGCGCAGTCCATTCGGCCCGTACAAATACGGTTTCATTTCTATCTATTTTTTTAACCCCCCGCACATCTCTAAATCTTCTTCCTCCTTCACCTTTCTTGGCACTACTCTTTGTTTTTTTCCCTTGCTCCTGTATATTTCCGGTGCTTCTGTCTTGCAACCCCCCCAAACTTCTCTATGGACAGCCCACCTTTTCTTGGTTTCCTCCTAGCTCCTTACGACCGGCAACTCATCTTCTCCCCACTTCAATTTGAAGGTCGCCGGATTCTCCCTATCTTCGTTACGCACAGAGCACCGCGTACGCTTTCACGTTCGCTGCCACTCTCCATTTTTTAACCGTCTTCCAGTGCCTTCGCAATTTGTTTTTGTAGTCCTTCGGGTGTTTCAGATATTCCCACGAAAATCATCCGCACACATTTAATCCCGAAACCGCATCTTCTCCCACGGTGACTCCTTGGTTTGCTGCTTCGACGGCCACTATCGTGCCATTAACAATATAAACCTTGAAAACATTGGGTGATAACGTACATCCCTATGCCACTCCTTGAATAATATCAACACAGCAGTTAGATGTCGCCCCATCCAGTATCACAGCACCCTCTCGCACAGTCTGTAATACGAATCTTTCCCGCCATTCCTCCACGCATTTTCCCTCCCATCCCAATTTCCCACAGCTTTTCCACAGCCCGTTTTCTTCATGCTGTGCTGGCCATACCAGTAGGCCTTATGTACATCTAGAAATACGCAATGTGTTGCTAGTCCCGCGTTCTTCCTACCTTAATTTATCGTAACCTAACGTGTACACATGGTCCACGCAGCTACGGTTTGGCCGAAACCCCGCTGGCCCTTCGCTTACCTTTTCTTCCTTCTCCCATCATCGTCCCCATTCTACGGCAAACGCAAGAACAGAACGTTTTCCTATATACGGTGCTTAGTTTGCAGCGTTACGCCTCTATAATTCTCTAGGCCGGCGCGAGGGGGGGGGGGGGAGGGGAGGGGCTGACTTCGGCGGTGCTAGTGCTGTACCAGTAGCATAAAGCACAGCAGGGATCCATAATCTTCGCTACCCGTACGAAATTTACCGCCTCCTGTGCTCCCCCCCCCCCCTCCCCCCCCCCCCCCCCGACACTCGCACGGCTTACCCTCTCCAACTCCCCAGTGCAGAAATGTGTTTGTATCTTCGACACCTCCACCCGGGGCACTAGCGCTTTCACGATTTGCTCCGTGCCGTTGCCTGAGGTGTGATATACAGTGTGGGGGGGTCCATTTCATTTCATGTGTAGCCGTAATCTCAAGCACACTGACCCTCGCATCACTACAATGCCGGGACGGAGCACGTCGGGTTTTCACCGAGCAGGCAGACTTCGCGCGCACCAAGCGCGAAGGGCCGTGAGGTGTCCAGCGAGTCGCATGAAGGGCGAGCGGCATCCTACGAAGAACCAAGCGTGTGAGGCGGACTTCCGCAACTCGTACCAGTATGTACTTTCTTGCATATCGGATGATAGCTTCGAATTATCTATATATTTTTCCTGGTGTGGCAACTTGCAGAGAAAAAAAGGGGCTACTACCTGGTATATAACTGCCTCGTGGGCGCCTTACCATATGCGCACTACGTGTCATATCACTCCCCTAGTGGGGTACTCGATTTAAGAGCGTCCACGGTAACAAATAACTGAGATAACAAGCTTCAATGAAGGGCTTGTTACGCCTTTTGACGCGTATGCTAAAACCCACCTGGTACATGATTATGACGCCCATACTACCTGGTGTATGATTCCCCAAAACCTATGGTATAAAAAGAGCGACACGGCACCAAGATGCGGGCAATAACACTGGCCTGTCCCAGGACCTTTTCAATCGGGTACATACCTGTCATTTCAGCAAAGAGTGTGAGGATGCGTTCGGCGCGCCACCCAGCTGCGAGATATATATTGCTAAGCCTTTTCCAAAGCCTTTACTTAGCGTCAAACATACTACGAAAGAATACCACGGTTTGACCCGTTTGAATGACCGCCCTGCTACACGAAAACCAGAACAGAGTGGGTACCCTCGTTTAAGAGTGCGCAAGACAAGAGCATTTGGAACATTAGCCCCTTTAAGGCCCCCTCCAACCCCTATATGCTAATTCCAAGTATTTTTTCCCCAAAACGGGTTTCCAGGTGTAAAGGCGTTCATCGCGGTCGAATGATGAATCGACGTGTGTCTCGCCTACACCCAAACACTATATATTGCCCACTAAAGATAACAGCAACGTGTAGTGTAGAGCGCTTGTTTCCGCTAATCACAGGGCTGCTACAAAAAAAGCGGGGTACCCATTACTGTATACTTTGGCAAACGAAAAAGAAAGAGGCCTTCATGCGTTCGTTCTTAGGCTTACCGTGGTGCACATCAAAGTCGACGATCGCCACTCGATCGACGCCCGTGTGGCGATGGACGCACCGAGCGTACGCCGCTCCAATAGCCTAGGGAAAAGGACAGGTTGTTGTCGTTAACGTATGCGGGAGCACGCCGCGGCGATGACCAGAGGAGGCGGGGCGAGGGGGGGGGGGGGAGGGGGTCGGGGGTGGCGGTTGTGAGGATGGGGGGGGTTGGGGGTGGGGTGTGTGAGGATAGAGATGGGAATGGGGTTGGTGGGGGATCGGGGTAGAGGGAGGGGTGTACAATGAGAAAAATACGCACATACACACATGAAACCCCGCGCGAAGGATACACGGCGAAGGAACCGGCAAAATGGTAGGGATAAATACAAAGTATTGACCCGAAATTCGTCGAACTCACGGCTGACGTCCTTGAAATATTTTTTAAAGAATACAAAAAAAAACGGGAATGCACGCACCACGTTGTTGAGAAGGCAGAAGCCGTGAGATCCGTGTGCATCGTTCCCGCACGTGACCAGCCCCCGGGTGCCGGCGTGGTGCCCCGGGGGTCTCACAGCACAAAAGGCGTTTCTGTTCTTCCCCGTCATCACCCTGCACGATCCACACAAAAGACAGCAGCAGCAGTATTCGACAACTCAACAAATTGGGAAGATAACAAAAGGATAATTGCCAAAAACAGGTATACCTGTTCCATTTGAGCCAAAAACAGGTGCACAACGTACTAAAACCAAGTAAAAAAATGCACGCCACGAGCGGCGTTTTTTTTTCAACTTGGTGTTTTTGGCCATGAGGAACAACGAATATTTTTCTTTTGTTTTTTTGTTTTTTCTGCGCCAGAACAGCAGTAGTAGTAGCGAATGTGCGACCTCTAAAAGCTAAAAAAAAAAATTCGCATGGCCTAATACGTATTCTGTACAATATTCATATGTGAAAGGTTTGATTGTTTTCGTGGCCACACTGCCGTATAGTGGCTACGGTAGCAGCCCCAGTAACAACGTCGTTAGCATACGAACATACCAGGTAACTACCATCGAGATGAATTTGGAGTTGAACTGCTCATTATCCGGACCCTTTCAGCACGCAGCAGCACCGTACAAAAACGCGAAGAAATCTCGTCCGTGAGCCATTATTATCGGCCGTTCACTGACGATTCCATCTACAAATCACACAAAAGTACCGGTGATACAAACGCTATCCAAACTACCATCAATTCCAATTTCAACCGAAACGTGCGCGCAGTGCCAATTCTTTTTTGGCACCCTCGGCCATCCTCGAGGAACCGCTTGGGCGCAGGCAGCGGCACGAAGGCCCTTTGGTGAACCAAAAATGCTGCAAAAATGTCGCCGACCTCCATCTTCGGGGTTGGGCAGACGATCTGCCGCCTGAGTCCATGGTGCTATACCAGGCACGTACGTTGATCGGTGTGGGGGGTAGTGTGATGATGCGGCATGGTGGGGTGTCCACCCCACAAAAGAAGGCAAGACGAGGAGACGTTCGTGTAGGGGGTGCAGGGGTCCTACAGCAGTGTAAAACTTTCTGGTTGGCTAAAAATTCTGCAAAAACAGCTGAAGGCTACTGCAGGTGGACACAACCAGTTGAACCTGCTATCTTCAAGCCAAAAAAAAAAAGATGGGACGAGAGGCTGGCCAATCGCAGGGCACTGGCGCGCGATTTGCATTCGGTTTAGGAATGTTACCTGTTTTCGGCACCAAAGTGACCAGGTGCACGCCCCTTTTTGGCAAAAGAACCCAAAAAATGTTCAGAGATGTATTACCCCCTGTCTATCGCTTCGCTCGAAATTAAAGAGGGGGGGTTACAGTGGGGTACCCCGAGTTAAGACCAACCGAGTTAACGCCATTCGGGAGTTAAGAGCGGTCAACTCGGCATGTCCGGCCACGCTAAAGGCTGCATATTGCCCACTACAGATGAGAGGGCTTTGTAGTTTAGAGAGCCAGCTTCGGCTTGTCACGGACGGGTCGGTCCTAATTCGGGGTACCCACCGCAATAAAATAGTCTTGACTAATCCATTAAGAAATCAAGTCTTGAATAACTAATTAAATGAATAATTCTTGAAGGGGATTCGGGGACAATTTAACTACGTACATGTTTCCATCTTTCTGCTGAAAGTGCTCGGTTGGTGCATCCCTGGCATCTCCGGGGGTCCGACTTGGACACCGCCTCCTTTCATTACTTGCGGAACGGTTCATCTTTTCTTTGATTTCTTTTTTCACCTTTTCTTTGTAGTTGCACAAAGTTTCATGTCATCATACCAGAGCTCTCATCTTATCTTAGCTTGGCGCATCATCATCAGCTCGGCTCCGCTCGGCAGAATGCACCGCAGCGCTAGGCCAGCAGCGCAGCATCGGGCAGTGCCGCGCGGGGCCGTGCCCTGCCCGTGCGTGCCCGCGCCCTGCCCGTGCCCTGCCGTGCGGTGCGGTACTGAGCGGTGCTGTGCCATGCTGTATTTTTCTTACATGCCAAGTATCGTTCGAAGTTGTTGTTGTTGTTGTTGTTCTCACATTAACTCGCATAATCAAGTCCGTGGTCACAGGACAGGCTCCAGTCACTCTGGAGTGGAGGAATATCCCAGGGAAAAAACACAAACCAAAAGCGGTACACGCACATATCATAGCTTTCGCAATTCATGCCTCCGTCAGAAAAATATAAAAAAGTGACATCGGGAGTCAGCCTACGATGTGCCAGATCCATACTGGTACATACGTCTCACTACTCGCGCCTAAAAACCGACTACATCGCTTGCCAAATATCATACCACCGGTACTACTGCTGTACGTACCAGGTACTATATTGAATGTTGAAAAAAAAACTCTCACAGCTCAGCCTAGCCCAGCTATAGCTCAGCAGCACAGCACATCGCCGTGGGGTGCCGTACTTGCGGAACGGTCCAGTTTTTCCTCGACAACTTTTTTGTACGAGTTGCGCTAAGTTTCATGACATACCAAAGGTTCTAGCTTAGCTTAGCTTGGCGCATAATCATCAGCTCGGCTCTGCCCAGCAGAGCACACCGCAGCGCCAGCTCGGCAGCGCAGCGCCGTCCAGCGCCGCGCCGGGCCGTGCCTGCCGTGCCCTGCCGTGCGGTACGGTACTGTGCGGTGCTGTGCCATGCTGTGCGGTGCTGCGTGCATTTTGTTGTGCTTTTCCTACATGCCAAGCATCATTCGAGTTGTCATACCACCGGTACTACTGCTGCTGTACGTACCAGGTACTATATTGTTGAATCACGACAAAAAAGGTTATCACAACTCGGCTCAGCCCAGCTGTAGCTCAGCAGCGCAGCGCCGTGCGGTGCCGTGCGGTTCCGTGCCTTGCCCTGCGGTGCTGTGCCGTGCCGCGCTGTGCTTTCGTTCGAACATACAGCAGTAGTACCAGGTATCATGCGATACCGGGTACCGACGGGTATGTATGTACGTGTGGTACTCGTTTTTTGTTCGCTTCCTTCATTTGGTTGTCCTCTCTCGGTCCTCTTTTTTTTGCGACAACTACAACCGTACTGGCGATCAGAACGTGATATCGCCAACAAGCACACACAGCACAGCACAGGGCAATCAGCTCTGCGTAAGTAGCTCTTGGCATTATCACATCGCTAGATGCACCAAATCATGGGCCACTTCTTTCTGCCGCCTTCATATTTAGATGCACTTTAGCTGTACTTTACTTGCGCGAGCGTAGCGGGCGGCGTCAGCCGCCCGCGGAGCGGAGCCCTTGTATTATACATCGCCGTCTGTGTGCGTGGTGTTACCTGTCTATTGCATCGCACACGGCACCGGCCGCGCGCATGGCCGCCTCGAAGGAGCTCCTAGAGACAGCCGTGTCGCCATCCAGATGACTCAGCTCGTGCGGGTTCGCCGGGATGCTCGAGCAGAGGCGTTCTGCATCGGGGTCAACGGACGGACGGACGGACGGACGGGGCACTCATTTGTTGCTTGCCACGATCATTCGACCATGAGCACCGTTCTCACTCTTAACCCAGCCACCAGCAACATTTGGGTACTATGGCAGGGCGGGGACACACGGCGCTTAAGCGAATCACAGCATCAATAATCGATCTGGGCTTTTAACGCTGCCTGAGGCGATCTCACGAGACGACTGCTGGCGAGGGGACAAGCGGGGACACAGAGCCACAGCCAAGCCAAGTACAAGTTACTCACCAAGTTTCTCGACGTAAGCATAGTCGTGCACCCTGAGCACATCCGCCAGCTGCGCCCTGCTGGGATTGCTATCCCAGTCCAGATTTGCAAACTCGTCCGCGCGCAGCACCCCCGAGTCCTGCCCACCCAAACCCGCGCCCCCAAAACACAAGTTATTCACCGTGTGCCAGGCCAAAGGTGGTAGGGCAGGGGAAGGAGGTGGGGCGGGGGGGGGAGGGTTCAGTCGTGGCGGGCGGGGGGGGTGGGAGGGAATTCGGAGTAGGTTCAAGGAAACTGCCCATGCAAGCGTGACCGAACGGAGAGCGACCAAACAAAGAGCGCAAGGCGTGCCCACACCGAAAAGTCGAAATGTTTACTGTCGCGAAAAAGCGCTGCGCGCGATAAGTGGGTTGGCGGTGGGGGCTGGGGTATAAAGGTCGGGCTCAGGATCGGCACCGCCAACCCCCCCCTCCCCCCCCTCTCCCGCCCCCCGTGCCGGCGACGCACGGCTGTCAGGTCCTGACAAGACGCCGGTCCTGACAACACGCCTCACCTCCTTTTGGACTTTCGAAGGGTCGTACGGCGCACTTCCCAAACGGCAATCGTTTTTTGTTGTCATCGGGTCCTACGCCATAAGCGGGGCAGGACGCTAACAACCCCCCCCCTCGTCCTTGAAAGGCTCACGCGGCGCATATTAATCCTCCAACATTAACCGCTTTTTGTTTTTCAACGGGATCTGCGCCGAAAGCGGGGCAAGCCGCCAAATAACCCCCCCCTCCTCTCGCAAGGTGCGGGGAGCTCCGCCGCACGGTTCGGAGCAGAACGAAGCCCACCCTTCATGCGCCTCGCCGAACACCTCACGGCGCTTCGCTCTCGCTCGGTTCACGCGATGTCTGCCTCCTCGTGAGTGAAAACCCGACGTGCTCTGTCCCGGCATTGTAGGAAGGCGAGGGTCTATGGTGATACGGCTACGCATAAAATGAGTACCCGCCCCCCCCCCCACCCTTCCTCCTTTTGCTACCACGGGTTAGATTTCAGCGAACAGCGAAATGAGCTAGCGTGACAACGTCGTTGTTATCATCATCACGTACCTCGTTATATATGACCTCCAGACGCTTCACGTTCTCCGGAGGGGGTTCCCCACTTGATCTTAGGATCGGCGGACAAGAGTGATGCTCCAAACACAGCGGGTGATGCAGGATCGCCGTCCTCGCCGAAGGGGAGCCCTCCCCGCCCCCCCCCCGCCTCCACCCCCTTCCCCCCCCCCTGCCCCCCCTGACCCAGCCGCAGAAAAGTGCCACTTCGGCTTTGGTTTAACGTCACCCTTCGCCATAGCATTATTGTCATTATTGTCTGTCTTCCTGCGCTTCCTGCTCCCTCCCGTCTCGGTCTCGCCTCCTGCACCGGCTCCGTCTTCCCCTTCTGGGGTTTCTCGTGAGGTGGAGGCGGCGGTGGTGGCGGTGGCGGCGGTGGCGACACCGTTGTGGTTCGCCGAGTCCGAGCCCTCGCTCTGCAGCTCCGGCAACGAGTCAGGGATGCGAAGCCCCTGCCGCGGCGTGCAACACAATATACATAATAAAAAAAAAAAACCGTGAGTTAGTTGGCCGAGGCCGTCATTGTCCCCGCGGCGCGCAACACAAGGTATCACACAAGGGCATAAAATGCAAGGTCTGTACCTTGGATGACAGCAGGTCGCTGATTTGTTGTTATTAATCTTCGGATTGGTATACCTGGCAACGATCAAGGGTATGCTAGGAAAGGCACGCATTTAGGTATGGCCGGGTAAATACACGGGGCACGTACCCGCACCCGACACGAAGGTACGTCAGGGACGGACATCGATACCTTATATATTTTTTGGGTACGTTAGCTACAGCCACCAATGCCTTACCAAAGTTTACGTACATTACGTACGATCTCAAAGACTTACCCGGGTATAGTTACTTACACCTACCCTTGCATCATATTACAGTCAGTTGCAGCAGCGGTGCTAACTTTCCGACTACAGCAGTAGTGGTTCTTCTATAGTGCCTGTTGAGTAATGCCGGTTGCTCGCTACGATAGTGCCTGTGAAGTCGCGTGACACAGGGTGGGAATAACAAGTACCGGCAGTATGCGGAGTAGTGCCGGTTGCCGCTATAGTGCCGGCATTTCCCTCTATAGTGCACATACCGGCACTATACAGGGACCACTACTGCATTTGCGAGTCTTGGTTTGTAGAAAGAAGCAAACTATTCCATAGACAAGAATGCCAAGAGCCCTACCAGGTTCTCAGACCAGGTACCATGGTATCAGGTAAGGGTGTATTCGGTACGGTACCGGTATTCTCGGTGCCGGTATGGATGTAGTAACGAACTTACTGAAGTATCCGGTAACGGTATTGATGTCGTACCGACGCCAACCGAAGTGCCCGGTACCGGTATTGATGTCGTACCGAACTTACCGAAGTGTCCGGTACTGGTATGAAAGTCTGTACCGGTACCGGGGGTACCGGTATTGATGCCGTACCGAAGTTACCGAGCTGTCCGGTACCGGTATTGATGTCGTATCGAAGTGTCCGGTACTGGTATTGACGTCGTACCGAAGTTACCGAAGTGTACGGTACCGGTATTGATGTCTTACTGAACTTACCGAAGTGTCCGGTACCGGTATTGATGTCGTACCGAACTTACCGAAAGTTTCTGGTACCGGTAATACCGCCGGTATATACCGGCGGTATGCCTCGTAGCCACAAAAGACACGCGCTGGGTGCGCTGCTCTTCTTGGTCTCTAGGTCGGCGTCCACCGACAGCTAGCTATATAGCCATTTAGTGCAGCTACGGAGAGACGCATCGATTGCGTTCGCATCGTGTTCGTATTGCTAGTCCAAAGCGCATCGCGATCGTTACTCGTACATCTGTGTGAACCTCGTACTGTTGCTGTACCAGGCTCTGCTCAGCTACATATTTACCTGATGAAAGACTGACGCCATTTTTCGATTGGACAATCCGACAGGCCGAATCGTCAGATCAGATCTGACTATTCGGTCTGTCGGATTCTCAAATTAGATTTTCTCCCGTCAGATTTTGCAAACAATAACGGACGGCACAAAAATACCAATCTATTTTTCAGATCGAAAAGTAAAATCTGAAGCTCGGGACCGGATCGCATAAGAAGCAATCTCATTTTTTTGTCAAAATGTGGCGGTATGGGCTGATGTCGCACCGAACTTACCAACGTGTCCAGAACCGGCATCGATGTCGTACCGATACCGGTACCAACTCCGGTACAAGCGTCCATATCGGTAACGGGGGTACCGGTATTGATGTCGTACCGAACTTGCCGAACTGTCCGGTACCGGTATTGATGTACCGAACTTACCGAAGTGTCCGGTAAAGGTATTGATGTCCGGTAAAGGTATTGATGCTGTACCGAAGTTACCGAAGCGTCCGGTACCGGTATTGATGTCGTACCGAAGTTACCGAACTGTCCGGTACCGGTATGAAAGTCTGTACGGGTACCGGCGGTACCGGTATTCATATCGTACCGAACTTACCGAAGTGTCCGGTACCGGTATTGATGTCGTACCGAAGCTACCGAATTATCCTGTACCGGTATCGATGTCGTACCGAAGTTATCGAACTGTCCGGTATCGATTATACCGGCGGTATACCTCGGTACGTGCCATACCGAACACACCCTTGGTGTTAGGTATATGTTACCGCTCCAGTTTGCCCGCACCTGCCTGTAGGCCACCTCGGCGGGCGTCTGCTTGTTCTTGTTCTTCGCCGCTACGTTGGTATTCCCCTTGTCCAGCAGCACCCTTAATATGGTTGGCATTGTCCATGTTGTTGTTGGCGTGTGTTTTTCAAGGTGGCAAGACAGACAGAAAAAGGGGGGCGGGGGCGGAAAATTTAGACCCACGAACACCGCCAAATAAAACAAGAAAAAAGGATTAAAGACGAAATACGAAAAATAAACCCGAAAAAGAGAAAAATCCAGATAAACCAAGAGAAGCCACGCTAAACCAAGAAAAATCGCACGAACCGACGAACAAAAAAAGACAAAAAACAAGAACAAAAAAATTCAAAAAGCCAAGAAAAAAAAACAACGAACGAAACGAGACCGAACGCCAGATAGAGAGACAAAGACAGAGACGGAGAGACAGATAGGCAGCAGACAGACAGACAGACAGACAGACAGACAGACAGACAGACAGACAGACAGACAGACAGACAGACAGACAGACAGACAGACAGACAGACAGACAGACAGACAGACAGACAGACAGACAGACAGACAGACAGACAGACAGACAGACAGACAGACAGACAGACAGACAGACAGACAGACAGACAGACAGACAGACAGACAGACAGACAGACAGACAGACAGACAGACAGACAGACAGACAGACAGACAGACAGACAGACAGACAGACAGACAGACAGACAGACATGCAGACAAGCAGACAGACAGGCAGACAGACAAGCAGACAGACATGCAGACAGACAAGCAGACAGACATGCAGACAGACAAGCAGACAGGCAGACATGCAGACAGACAAGCAGACAGACAGACAGACAACACACACCTGGCAACGCCCCACCGGGCCTTGGAGCAGGCTAGGTGCAGCGCGGTGTTCCCGTGCAGATTGGACAAGGCGGTGCCGCAGCCTGCCTCGATCAGAGCCTCCGTGGCGCGCGCATGCCCTCCAAGCGCCGCCAGATGGAGAGGCCTTGCCCACGCGATAACGAAAACGACAACGACAACGACATCGGCGGAAGGGGGAAGGGAGGGAGGGAGCGTCAACGCACCCGTTGTTTTCTGTTGCGGGTTGAGGCTGGTACGGTACATGTATGCGTGCGCGTTCGGTCGTTCATTTGTTTGGTGCTTCGGAAATCGTCCAGCCGGCAAAAACACGGCGCGAGGCAGCAGCAGTATCAACAGTAGAAACGGCAGTAGCAGAAACAGCAGCAGCAGCAACATCACTTCGTTCATACCGGCAATGCAGGCGTTCCTTGGCGTCCAGCAAGTCCTTGCCCCCCGGCGCCTCCAGCAAAGTCCCGATGGCGTCGTCAAGCCCGAAGGAGGCCGCCAGGTGGAGCAAATTCTGCCCCCTATCGTCTTTCACGGAGACGTCGTGGTGATGGTCCAGCAACAGCTTCAGTGCCCTGCAGTTCAAGAGTAAAAATTTTGTATCGTTCTACGGTTTTGGACTCAACTGTTGAGTTTTGCCTTTTGGTTCTGGTTTCGGCGGCGATGGTTTCGGTGTTGCTAGCGTAGGTGGAGTGTTAGCTCATCCGCGAGAGAGTCTACTACGAGCCTTCACTACCGATGACTCGTAACTAGTATGACTATTAGTATGACATGTGACAGGAAAGGGGGGAAGGAACACGACGACGCGTGCGAGAGTCCTAGGCCATCCTCCACCTCACCGCACAACACACACGTACCCCCCCTCCAACCCCCCCGAACTACAACAGCGGGGAAACAACACAAAAAGACACGACAGAGAACGCAAGGATTAGGCATCAAATCAAATATTCACCAGGTAACAATAAATGTTAAACTCGATGTCAACCAAGCATCAACCAAGTATCAGATCCCCCCTGTCCCCCCCCGCGCACGCCCCAAAGGGGGTAACGTAGATTTACCACCAAATAATAGGCCGCGGAAAGAGCAAAAAAAGAACTATATGATAAAATTGTCACGCCCCCGAAATACTACATCAACTACAGAAATACTACTAATACTACTAGCTCCCGCCACTATGACCACCTCCCCCCCCCCAACACAAAACACCCCGCTCACCACCAGTGCCAACATCAACACACCCCTCCAACACCTACCTCTACCATCACCACCTACATCACAACCACCATCGCCAACAGCACCCCTCTAAACCTGACACCACCACCAACACCACCACCAACAGACACAACCACCAACGCTCTCCCCCCCCCCGGCTACGACACAACTTACGCGTCGGCGAAGCCGCGGTGCCGCCTTACAGACGCCACGCTGAGCGCGATGTGCGCTGCCGTCGACCCCTCCAGGCGCTTCGTCGTCCCCACCCCGGCCTCCAGCAGCAGCCGCGCGGCATCAAGCCTCTTGGCGAGGAGTGCCACATGCAGAGGCGTCGCCCCCTCGGGGTCCCGCTGTTCTAGGTCCACCGAGGGGGGACGGAAACCGTCGTACTCATCATAGTCATCGTCGTCGTCTTCTTCGTCTTGTTGTTGTTGTTGTTGTTGTTGTTGTTGCTGCTGCTGCTGTTGGCTTACCCCCTCATCCTGGCGCAGGGAGGTAAGTCAGGGAGAAGGGAGGGGGGGGGGAAAGGATGGGGGTGGGGAGCAACCATGCAGACGGGAAATACAAAGTTGCTCAAACACAGAATCATATTTGATGCCTTCTGATATATGGTAATGTTGGCCAATCCCGTGTCGAAGATAGAGCCCTCGCCCCGAGAGCATGGTGGGGTGACAAACTCTCAATGTCTCCCCCCCCCTATGTCTTTCTCGCTCCCCCCCTCCCCTCCATTCTCTCTTTCTCTCGCTCTACACCCCCCTTCCGCAGGCGGGGCTCGCACTCCACCCCAACGTATCGGCACGATAACATGCCTCCGAGAAAACCGCATGCAGCTGGTGTGCACAATTAATCTACCAGCATGAAAGCAGTAGCACGTGTAATCGTGACCCAATCAGATGGCTGGGCGTACAGATGTCACCGGGTAGAAACAAACGTTTTGCACTTCATGACAATACACACTACATATACATATACAGACAACTCTTCCCCCTCCAGGCCTAAACACAGCGATCGCTCGCCTTCTCAGAGCCCGTGGCGCCCGCCCCGCCCCCCTGCCCCACCGTCCCAGTCCCCTCCGCCACTGATGACACCCCATCCCCAGCCCCCCCTTCCCCCCCTCCCCCCGCTCCACCCCCTCGCCCTCCACCGCCTCTCCCTTCTACTGGGTCACTCTTCTTGGGCTGGTGATTGTTGGGCTGCCGCGGCTTAATGATCCTGGTGAGGGCCTCAATGTCTCCCGCCTCCACCGCATCGTGCACGGGAAACTGCTTCCGGTAGGACTGCTGGTATTCCTCGTCGCCAGAGGAGGAGCTCATCTGCCGCAACCAGTCGCGAGCCGGCTGCGGTCGGTCGGTCGGTCGGTCGGTCGGTCGGGCAGGGTAGGTGAACAAATATATAGAAGACACGGAAGAGAGTCAGGTGAGGGGGACGGGGGAGGGGAGGTGGGAGGGGGAAATGAGGAGGGGAAGGGAGGGGGGGGGTCAAACATTAGTACGTCTAGTAGTTACAAATAGAGCAATCATTCATGGTGGAAGAACAGCACAGCAATACCTCGTTTACACGAAAGACTGCTGCGCCGGCTTCCTATCAGCAGCGGACACGAGCGCACTTCGTTGTCGGGGGAGACCATTTGAGGGTTCGTATTCGATTTCCCAGCTTGAATTGCCAAGCTTGGCTACTCCATCGCCCCTTTGGCGACGACGAACTCCTACTAAAACACTACTTTGAGGTTACAGAGTTTACGAGAAAATACGGGGCTTATTTGAGAAAACACGACTGCACGTTTTTAGTCTCAAAAGCGTGATTGTAGCCACTGGTACACAGGAAGTGCCAAGGGCACTTAAGGTCAAGAGGTATGAACGTACATCGGAGTCCAGGTAGCTGAGTACACGAGCATAGGGTACTACCGCAGCTGCCAGGCTAGCAGCTAGCGTTCTTGTAGAAATACTACATTTCTAGTGCAACAAAATGAGACGCCCGGACTCCTTGCGTCTCTTGGCTCTTGCCGCCCCGACGTAGACTGTCGGCCTCATCACTAATCACCCAGCGAAAGGGCCGATCCACAAAAAAAAAGAAATACGCATCAACACGTACAACAAATACAAGGCAAACATTATATAAAAATGAAAAACGTCAGATGTGAGTACGACCGATTGAATGGTTGCTCGACTTTGCAAGCGGCAAATATGTAAACACAACACAACCCCTCGCCCCCCCGCCTCAAAATGACCAAGGAGTGAAATGTCAAAACTCAAAAACATCAAAATGACATGCAACACATAACGGCCATAGAGCAATATGATATCCGAGCAACAGCAGCAGAATATTATTCAGAGTATTCCGTGGGAGGTGAGGCTTGGGGGGTCGGGGCCTTGGACTAGTTCAAAACTTATCACACACAACAACCAACCATGAGAGTGTGTGCGAAAAAACCTTCTCTCGCAAAAGTACTTTCCTTCCGCTAAAAAAGCGAATTCCCTTCCCATCATGATTTAGGTGCGTCTGCGTTGAAAGCAAACAAAATCCTGCAGGCGACGCCTCCCAGATTGAAGGGGGAAGTGGGTATGTGCGGCAAGAAGACAACCTAAAAACAAGGAAAAAAGGAAGAAAAAAAAGAAAAAAAAACAACGCACGAGCAGCGACGGCAGCCAACCAACTGCCGAGGCGGCAGAGTTAACCGCAGTGCCGCTGCTGCCATCCCACCACAGCGAGCAGTAGCACAGCTAGCGGCAGCATCAGCTTCAGCAACAAAAACAAGCAGCACCACCACCGGCACCGGCAACAGCAACAGCTTCCGAAACTTGTTTTTAAATTTTGGGACCGGCTTCGTGCAAGCATTTTTCTCATGGCATGCTGCTGCTGCTTGCTGCTGCACTCAGCGTACGCGCGTCACCGCGCCCCACTCCGAACACGCCCGGCGCCCGACGCTTAGACCATGGCGGCCTCACATCGTGCCGCCGCTGTCGCCGCCGCCGCTGCTGTTGCTGCTGCTGCTGTTACGTACTGCTGCTGCTGCTATCGCGGTGTGGTGGAACTGACATGATACACGAGCTGTCATATTGTCACGGTCTACCAGCATAGTGGTTCGAGCACGAGTAGTCGTTTCGGAACGACGCGTTCTCCACGACACCAAGCGGGCGAGAGCGCACTGTCGTAGCAACGGGCCGCCCGCTGGCACAATCCAACGCCGCTCATCTACGTCATACTCTAGCTACACTTCTCGGATCTGTGCTCTCATCGGTTGTTGTGCTGTGTGGATACAGCAAGCAACAGGCGGTGGTGCGGGCAGGCAAGGAAGGTGCGTCGGGCGCTTGCTCGGTGCGTTGTAGGCCGATGAAATAGAGAAGAGACCAAAACATCGCAACTTTGATCAAATCCTACCCTCGATAAAGTACTTTTTTACCGCTTTTTTAGAAAAGTACCGTACCGCATTTTTTACCTTCGGGGGATTTTTTGAAAGACCATTTTCGCGAAGAACGATTTTCGCAAACACTCTACTTATACCGGAAGTGTGTCCCGAAAAACATGGGCGAAACTCCAAAAAGACCACTCACGTTTTGGGGGACAGAACAGTTGCAAATTACGTGGGATTTACATTTCTAGAGGGATTACGCGGGGGGGGGGGGGGGGGGGGGGGGGCAAGTGGTTTGTTAACGAAAACGCCTCACCAGGCAACCGGGGTTCATGGCGTCAAAGCACGCAATACAAGTTGCGATACGTTTGGGAACGTGAATACAGTGTGCCTTGAAGGGTCGATTTTTATTTTTGTGCGTGCAAGAGCGCCACCAGGCATGGAAAGCCCACCAATTCTTGCTGGCTATGCTATATAGCCCAAATTTTCAGGTCGGGGAGAAACTATGCAGAAACCCTGGATAAACCTTCCTGCAGGTTGCGTGTGGTCAATATTAATCTTGCACGTCGGCTTAGACTAGCCCAACCCCAGACTGAATCCTAACCTTAACCCCCCCAGCCCATTGCGGGCTCGAGGTCGGCAGGGGCGGTCGAGCGGCTTCGCAGCGTGTTTGGGCTGGTGTTTCCCCCCAAATATGTTTCCCCCCAAATACGGCCGGCCGAAAGGCCAGCCTTGACCAATCAGACCAAAGCCCTGCATGTTTATTTTTTGCACGGCCGTCCTGAATTTAGGCCGAGTCCGTTAGGCTGTCCGCGAAAAAGTAAACAAGAATGCCAAAGGAGGCGTTCTGCGCAACCCATAGGGAAAATTAGAGGACTGCATTATTGCATACGTCGCAACTACGTACCGCGAACGTCTATACCAACACTAATAGCGATGTTGTTCTTGAAACAACTGTTGCTGTTGTCACACTAAATCGTTGTCTGCTCAACGAGTAGCAGGTTCCAGGTAAAGGAAAAAAATTGTGGTGGCCGGTTCCTTCCTCGTATTCTTCTGTTACAAGTTGTCTTTTTTGCACTTCGCTTATTGTTTTGTTTGTTCGACTATCGTGTTTATTGGTGTTGTATTTAATATTAAGTCTTCAGTAAGTCAGTTCGTACGCACTGGCACGTAATACTTACGCAGAACACGGGGAGCAACACACATGAGGCAGCTACAGAAGAGTTGGCATATTTGGCCTCTTCGGATACGATGTACATGTACGGTAGTGTGGGCTTGGGCTTGTGATTGGATCATGTGGAAGGAGGGCTATACTGCCGGTGGTGCCCGGGTTGTATCATGTGTACCAGACGTATCTCGTCGACCAAGATCAATCGGTAAACCGGGGGTAGGGTGTACTGGTACCAGGTACCAAAGCTAATAACGCATGCAGCTCAATTTCAATGTGGTGGAAGTGTGTATGTAGTACAGCAGTAGAACAGCGGTACTGGAGTAACAGGTACAAAACCGGTGAATGCACGGGTGCACATACTGCTGTTGCCCTGTACCCCGTATAAACACGTGAAAGTTCAGGTGGCATCTACCAAGCACCAGGTACTGCCGCACCAACAGTCATCACGAGTAGCAGATGAGGAGCTAGAAGTATTGCAGTTCGGGTACCTCCATGGGTAAGACTAACGTGAGACAAATCCACGACCTTGGATACGTGTAATACCGGTATCACATCCATACGTACGTACAAGGTACAGACATGAACAACGCAAATCAGCATCATGACGCTGCTGTGATCATGGATCAAATATCTGGGGGGCGGGGGGGGGCAGAGACTGCATTGCCCTTGTACGGATCCGACAAAAAGAGGGCACAGCGAAGAAAAAGGAAGACACCTACCATCACAGAGGCATACGACATACTGTCGTACGCATGTACGTATAATAATCGCGACGCTCCTGCATGGTACTCGTACTGGAGCAGCTCGCAGCGACACAGTGCCGTACACACTGGAACGCGGCCGATATGCAGCAAGAACGATCTAAGCTGGCTTCCTTCCTCTTCAAACATGCTCGAGACTCGCGAACATCTGCGACATGGCTCTGTGGGAGTGAATCGCGCCGTTGATGAAGAAGCAAAGCACAACACAAACACCACTGCTACTGATGTTGCTGATGCACTGCTATTTGATACCACGAGTATAAGGTCAGGACTACTTTGTACCAGGTAGATGTTTAGTCTATGCAATGACAGAAGAAGCATCATACGACGGTCAATCTCCACGAGAACATGCTTTCCGCCGCCCCTGTGTGGGTTGGATCAAAAACCATATATTTCGAAGAAAGGCGCGGGCTGCAACGGAAAAAACGAGAAAAAAACAAAAAAGAGTCAAGGAGACGGCGACTGCTATCCCCCTACAGCCCACGCAGACATCTCCACTGTTGACCGGTGCTCCAAGAAATCGAAATCCAAGATATGATGGTGGTGGTGTCGTTGCTTTAGAGTCCTTGTACCATCAACCTCAGGCAACCAAACCGGAAGGATCCTCTGCGCGGAGGCACGCTCCACTTTTACGGGCTTTTTAGCCAATAGGGCAGAGGGGTTGCGAGGCACAGACAAGAGTGCCCGCCCGAGCAGCCGGAAAGAACGGTGCGTGCGCACCTTTGCTTCGATTTTCCTCGCACAACCAGCTTCCGTACTCCCAGTTAGCTAGCAATGGCACTAGGTATCCTCCACTTCCCCAGCTGCCCCGCGTCGGTGCTATATACTGCAGGTCATGGGGTAGACCACATAATCGCGCCGTGAGATATTTATCATTGTTCCCTTTGTACACACGCTACCGAATGGTGTTGAAACCTGGAAACCTCGAACACTCGATTTTGGGGGGCCTGAGTTGCGGAGTTGCGGAGACCCCATATCAAGGAGCACTAACTATCGGAAAGTAGGGCAACGTAGGGAATAGGAGCTCTTCCGATCGCTGCGCATAACGCCGGTCCCTCTAGTTGCCAGCTTCCACCCCCGAGCATGTGAGTCAGAATGATGCGTTGGAGACGGGTGTTTCGATTGTTCTGTTTGTTGTTCGGGTATGTTTCCTGCGTGTGTTTGTTGGCGTGCTGCGTGTTGCGTTGTGCGTGCTCCTTCGTGTCACCACTTTTCGGCACCATGCTTCTCTTTGTGTGATGCTGCTGCTCAGGAATGTGGACCCTTCTTATCATAGGCACAACATGCCCTGACTGCGCCGCAAAGGTTCCGCGCAGCCCCATCACGGCGGTGCATCCCAACTGTCTCCCTGCTCGCTAGAGTTTCGGTCCAGCCCCTCCCAGCCAACCCAGCAACCCTCTTAACACCCATAGGCATAAACTTTGGACCCCCCCAAACACGCCGCGCGAAACGCCGTACGTTCCAACAGCACGACCAAAAACTCCAGCTTACGCGCTACGCCCCTCAAACCCTTTGCTACAAGAATTGCGGACCTCCACCACCTGCCGACGTGCGCCTCCCTTGCCCCTCGCGCGCACAGCCAGAATCAGCAAGTGAGACAGCAGTCGCACGGGCGTGCCATGGTCCTGAGTCCCGAACATCATCATCCAACATGCCCACATACCTATTTCACCCCCCCGCGCGTGTTGCCCCTTCCCCCCGACCGGCCCTCACCCCCGCCACGGCAATAATTGATGCTAACAACCCCACCACCACCACCTCCACTACCGCTACTGCTGCTGTCGCTGCTGCTGCTCCTGCTGCTGCGACCACTACGGCCTTTGCCGCCGCCGCTGCTACTGCTGCTGCTGCTGCTGCCTCTACCGAGCAGAGCACAGGAAGTGCCTCGGCATCAACAGCAGCAGCCATGGACTCGGGAGCATCGAACCAGATCCGGCAGATGGCCAACTTCATCCTGCAGGAGGCGCACGAGAAGGCGAACGAGATCAACATCAAGACGGAGCACGACTTTAACCTCGAGAAGCAGATGATCGTGCACACCGCCAAGCTGAAAATTCAGGAGGAGTACGCACAGAAGGAGAAGGACCGCGAAATCCAGGACCGAATGTGAGCACACACGCATGAGGCAGGCAGAGGGAGAGGGCGGTGTGCTCAAGTGCGCTTTGCCGAGGAACAGAAAGAAGTAGGGGAGAAAGGAAGTGTTTTAGCGTGGAAGGGAAGCAAGCAGGCATGAATGAAGGAGAGAGGGAGAGAGAGAGGGTGCTGTGGGTGCTGTGCGCCTTGCTTTGCCGTGACACAGCAGCAGTAGGGAAGAGTGAGTGGGAGGAATCGTTTGGGTGTGTTCAACATAAGGAACCAAGCAGCGCGGCCGACAGAGTTTCGGGCTTGAAGATAATCGGTGCATGCTGTACCTGCACTTTATTTTTTGTATACGAACACAAGCGATCAGAAAAAGTAGAGGCCCAACGTGCGTAGTCCCCAACTGGAACCATTGAATGCCCTCCTCTCCCTCGGCCTCTTGAGGAACTGGGCATAAAACCCTGTGGTAGATGTTCGATGAGTCGATGCAAAAAGCAAGCGTTCGCGCTCGCGTTCTGCTGCACCTGCTGTGCTGTACATAGTTAACCACGTTTTTCGTTTCCTCTTCGTAGTTGGTAGTCATGAGGCGTTCGTTTGGCAGACCCCCTATCTTACGCCCGAAGCGGCCTTCTCTCTCTCAAGGGTGCATACACCCTATTTTACAGGAGGGTCTTCTATCTCGTCCGCGCTCGTAGCCAAGCTTGCGACACCTCGGTGCCGACGGCAGTGGTCACCGTGCACGGCGAAGGCTATTGTGGTCTGTCACGTGTCCAATGCACGTGTCTGCCTTGAAAATGCACTCTCTACCCGAAGGGTAGTAATATTCTAACTGTTCGTTTCAGTATTTTGCGTGCCAACAGCTCTCGTATTGGTATGACACAAGTACGTACAGCAGTTGGCGCTACCACTGGATTCCGGAAATATTAGGACCGTTTGATTATTTCATATGAATATCAAACGGTTATTATATTTCCGGACATGGTGTTATAGCGGTAATCATATACCAGGTACCAGGTTGATGTTTTCATGCAGCTGGGAAGCTGCGTTCGCGCCGATAGCAGTCGTACTCGAAGGGAGTCGAGTGCGTCGAAGGAAAACGCCTCCATAGGCGGTGCTGGGGTGGGGGTGAGGGCCAGGTAGGAAAAAGAGAGACCTCCCGTGCATTGAAGATGCGCTTGCTGCATGTTTTTTTGCTGTTTTTTTGCTGTTTTTTGCTTCTTCGGGCCCCCACGGCTGTTTTTTTCGTTTTTGTGTTACGTTGGGCCGTCCGACTTACGTACTTTGATCGCCATGAAAACTTTATTTTGAACATTCACAAGAGAAGTCGCTGCAAGCAGATCAGCGTCCATAAAGCAATCATCGTGTTCGTCTGTGACAATTTAACTCGTATCTCTGCATACCGGATAGTGAATCAGGAAGGCAGCCACTGGGTGTCTGGGTGTGCTGATGTCGTTGGGTAGAATAGACGGCTTATTGTAACGACAACACATAAATGCTCAAAATGGGGTAGACAATGGGGCTTCGTATTGCTGTCCTGCTATTATTATTAGTACGTAGACGGACTATTAATAGAGGCACTAGTAATAGTACTCGTACAACTAATGTGTTTATATGCAAATTGGAAGTACAATGATGCTTGTATTGAGGTGTTGATGTTGATGTTGGTATTGGTATTGATATTGGTGATGATGTTGGTATTGATGTTGACATTGATGTTGACAATGGCTCATGCCATCATGGCCCTGTCTCTCGGGGAGAGTTGCCCTCCCCGTGGTGACAGCTACTACAGCTACGATTGCAGGGTGTGGCGGTTGTCGCTTGGCGTGACTCGTGGGTTGCTGTGCTCTGGTTGAACATGTACACCAGAAGCAGCCAGCAGGATAGCGCTGTCTTTGTACTTACGCTCTGGTGCGCGAGAACGTTTTCTTCGTGCTTACCCGCCCCCCCCCCCTTCGCCGACAGCGCTGTTGTTTTCGACATGAACGAATGTGTATGCTATTGTTTGGTGGAACAGATGATCACGACTATGTAGTCGTGGATTTTTAAATGACGACTTTGACGACACTTAGGGTCCGTCCACGGGTGTCAGGCCTAGTTTCGGGTTTAAGTTGGGGTTCGGAATAGGGAGGGTTACAGTTCCAGTGCTAGATGCCGGTTTCGAGGACTGTGAGAGCTGCAGCGCCTAAATTCTACTGGTTTTTGGCGTGATATACACCTATTAATAGGGTTTGGGTATAGACACGCTGCTGCAGGGCTTCGCTGTCGTTGCACTTTGTCCTGTTGGAGTTGGCTCGTAGTGCGCTGGAAAGGACAGGTGCGGTTGCAATTGTGCGAAACGCAAGGCCTGAGACCCGATAAAAGGCTCCTGAACACCTCCGTCATGCCTTAGTCGTGGGTTGAATCGTGCCTATACGTGTTCGTTATTATCAGTTCCTCAATCACGACCAGTAATCTTAAGCGTAGTCGTGATGATCGGTTCCCTATAAATGGATAAATTGCGCATCGCGGGCGTTCTTAACGTAACCTTTTATACTAAATATATGTATATATATTTTTTTTCGCACACTTTTACTTTCCAGCTCCTGGACAAGCCCGTGGTCACAGGTGTCGTCCCTTCTCCCCCCCCGGTTCTTGCCTTCAATTTTTATCGCGCATGGGGTTCAGCAATCCCACCGCTCGTCGATTTTTCATCGAGCGTTGCTAACTCACGCTCTTGCGCTTTCCGCAAGCAAGTCAATTTGTGCGCAAGAAAAAGTCCCCACGATTTTTTTTACGAGTATGCACTCGGGGGGATTTGAACTCACGAAACTGACCTGTACCAGGCTCGGGGATAACCTGGTACGTCACCCGGGCGACCGGCTGGTATATTAAGAACTACCAGGTATAAATTAGATATACTACCAGCCAGCTGATATCACCCCCCCCCCCCCCTTTTTTTTTTTTTTTTTCTCTCCCGCCCTTTTGTTCAAACGCCCCACCTACAATCGAAATCGGCCAGAGTAATCAACACTTCTACGCAATCGATACCACGTCATTATCTTTCTAGCCATCCATGACGTAGCTTTCATTCATCGTCCCCCCCCCCCCCCCCCCCCCCAACGCCCCCTCCTTCCCCACCACCCGCACAATCACCTAGCACCACGCGTATAGCAAACCCCTACATATATGCGTAATACACGCGATCGGAGTATCACACACAAGCTTGCAAAGATGAGTTTCGACCAAATCTTCGATCTCACGGCTGGAGTGTATTTTTATATTATATGTGACCTAAACCTCTTGAAAACCCTTCCCCCCCCCCCCATTTCTTTCTTTTCCCCGGCCCCCGGCCCCTTTTGCTCAAACGCCCCACCTAACATCGAAATCTGCCAGAGTAATAAACACTTCCACGCACTTGATATTACCTCATTATCTTTCTAGAGCCATCCATGCCTCTGCTGCAATTCACCCCCCCCCCCCCCCCCCCAACGCCCCCTCCTTCCTCACCACCCGCACCATCGCCTAGACCTAGCACCACGCGTATAGCAAACCCCTACATCTATGCGACCTGAAGATGTTTCAAAACCTTTTCGCCCCCCAAAGACCCACCCACACCCCCTCGAATGCTCCGCCCTCTCCTCACTGGTTGTACGACTTACAGGATAGGATTTATAGTTTCCACGCACAGATTGAGCTGCCCCGCCCGTCCCCCCCCCCCCCCCCCCCTCGTGATCAAGCCCAGGCCCCCACGTCCTTAAAAACTCCGCCCTCTCCTCACCGGTTATTCGACTTACAGGATTCACTTGATAAACTGATGCATTTCCTTCAACAGCTGTCAGATTTTGTCCCCCACAGAAACGGGTTTTATAGTTGTCCGCGCACAGACGGCCTAACATCACCCTGTTGACCCTGATTGCTACACTGTAGTTGCAAGGGGAGTCGCCGACCTGTATCCTTAACGAGAACACACAACCCGTGATACGCGCGATCGGAGTATCACACACAACTTGCAAAGAGGAGCTTCGACAAAATCTTCGATCTCACAGCTGGAGTGTAATATTTTTATAACATATAGTACTGCCTTGAGGGTGGATGGAGAGGCGGTAGTGTCAGTTTCACAGACTGCTGTTGAAGCTATGTATCACACGTCCACGTACACGTGAGGTATGTACCGAGCTTTGCTGTTTTTTTTTTTCGTATCCTTCCGTCGTATAATAGCGGAAAGACCCTCGAAACGGAACACAACGGACGGCGGAAGCGCGACTTAACGTAGCTCATCCTCTTCCACATCCTCTGTAAAGTTTTTATAACAGAAACAAGAAATATTCATATGTTCCACGTCTCGTTGTAACGAAGATGCAGCAGTGTACGAGCAACACACACCCGGAGTATTGTGTTAATCTCATGCGCGGCCACGAAGATGCTGTTGTGATACCCTGCAACGGCTTGCTTTCATGTCCCTGTGATCGTACCAGGCACAAGGCGCTTCGCTCCGCGGGCGGCATCCGCCCGATCCGCCCGCTACGTAAGCTAGCTCAAGTAGAACTTGACGTGAAGCTGACAGAGGTCCATGATTTGGTGCAACTTACGACTTACTCCGCACGAAAGAGAATGGACCCGGTGATAAGAGTAGTAGTGTTGTATCTTGGAAATGAGTTGGGAATAAAGGCAAGTCCTTCGCACATCACCTGCCAGCTGCTGCTGCTGCTGCTTGTGGCTTGTGGTTGTATAGTATTTACGTTTTTTGGCCGGGCAGATTTTGATGTACGAGGTATTCGTTAGCTTTGAAAACATGGTCAAGTGTAAAATATGCTCGACGACATGGTGGGTCTCGGCAACTCGGGTCTGCTTTTGCTTTCGTGGTCGCGCTATGCTCGGCACGTACTCCTTGTTTTGCCCCTTTGTGTTGGGCTGTGGTTGCAGTTGAGATAAATGGTCGACGACAAAACATGCTATTAATAGCTCAGGAGCTAGGTGTGGTTGTTGTGTGCTTCTTGCAGAAGCAGACAGATGCATAAAAAATCGTGTACTGCACGCACGAAGCTAAACGTATCTCATACTGGTACGCATAAATACAAAGATACCAGATAAAAAGACAGTCAAGCATGCTATCAACAGCTGTAAATATATCCGACAACAAAAAGACGATGCTGGATCTCGCCAATTCTGACTACCCGTACTTGAACTACTTGCGCTGTTGAGCAGCCTTGTACTGCGTGTGCTTCGAGGGCTGAGTGCGCTGTGTTGTGCTGTTTTCGGTGCTTGTGGTACAGTAGATGCTCGACGATACCATGCTATATACTGAAGCCGGTCGCCCCGGTGGCGTATCAGGTTATCCTCGAACCTGGTATAGGTCAGTTTCGTGATTTCGAATCCCCCTGAGTGCATACTCGTATAAGTTCGTGTGGACTTTTTTTTTGTGCACAAATTGACTTGCGGAAAACGCGAGAGCGTAAGTTAGCAACACTCGATGAAAAATCGACGAGCAGTGGGATTGCTGAACCCTATGCGCGATAAAAATTGAAGGCAAGAACCGGGGGGAAAAAGGGGCGACGCCTGTGAACACGGCTTGGCCGTGACCACTGCTTGTCCAGAAGCTGGAAAGTAGAAGTGTTAGAAATAAATAAATAATTACTGCTGCTGCTGTAGCTATAGAAGCTGTGGGCGGGTGTTCTTTTCTTGTGCTTTGAGCAGAAGAATCAGGTGCAAAGTAAGCAGTCACGTGATATGCGCGTAGCGTACCAGGAGCCTAATCGCTATTTGTACGAGCTTCTTGTACTCGTTTTGTAATACAGAAGCCTGGTGAAAACGCCTACTGGTATACAATATACGAAATTGCGGAACCTAATACGAGTATATGTGGATGCCATATCCACGAGCTCGATCCCGCGATTGAGATTGTCCACTGTACTAGCTTGACTATTACGTTAGGCTCGCAATGGTAATCACCAGATCACCTCAATTGCAGGCGGTGACCATCAGGTCTAGCATAATAGCCAAAAGGAGCATGTACTAGTGTGTGTGCCAACTTGTCAATGTCTTCGGCGTACTGTCATATATCGGAAAAAATAAAAAAAACGAAGACAAAGGTGAGGGAGATGATCGAGAAAGACTCGCAATAATGACGAAAGGAAGGGAAAACTAAGAGAAACCGGAAAAAAAACGAAGAAAGCTTAGAACGCAAAGATTGTATATTTTTAGTCTACTATTAGTGCGCCAGGGACAAATCATTTTGTTCTATGTTCAGACGCTGTATGGGGCGTTTGCCGCTTCAGCTTTGCTCGGGAGCATTTTTTATCTTCCGCTCCGCTTATTGCGCTTACCCCCCCCCCCCCCCCCCCCCCTTGTCGACCGCGCTGCGCCTCGCCGCCCTGCACACGCGCACGCACGCGCACGCACGCACACACACAACGACCCCGATCGATCTCCGGTCCCTGTTCACCCTTAGCTCGCGATCGACCATGATCGGGAACTCCCGCGTGAAGAAGATGACCGCGCGAGACAACCTGCTGCAGGAGCTGCTCGCACAGGCGACGAAAGAGATCACGACGGTGTCGAAGGGCGCGCAGTACCCGACGCTCCTGAAGGCTTTGATCGTGCAGAGCATGATCAAAATCGAGGAGGACAAGATCACCGTCATCTGCAGGGAGGCGGACGTCGCAGCCGTCAAGTCTGTCGTCAGCGTGAGTGTAGCTTTTTTTTTTTTTGCTTTTTTTGCTGACGTAGAGGAGTCGGCATGCCGGTCGTCAGGGTGAGTGTTTTGTTAGGTTGTTTGTTTGCTCGTTTTATTTAGTCGCAGCAGTGTGCGAAGTAGGACACCGGAGTCGTGAAATCCGTCGCCAGCGAGTGTTTTTGTATTTTGTACAAGCTTGCCTATCGGTATGTGGTTGGCTTGGCGTCCCGAGGGTGTCTGTCGCAAGTTGAAAACGGGGACAAAACTCTTGGAAAAACCTATAGAAAAAGCAATTACGAGCCACCGCCCTTGCAGCCGGGCAAGTAACACAGATCAGCCCACGCGAATTTACCGCTTGGTCCATATCTGGTCACCAATAACGAGACTCAGCAGGGTGGTATGGAGGATATTGGAGCTCATCTTTTCGGGCTTCGTATGATGCTTCGATCGCGAGTGCTGTAATATGATAACGGGGCTTATCGCGTCTTGAAGGATACTTCGTACCACATAGTTAAGTAGGTCGGTGACTCCTCTAGGTGGGGATAGCGTTTTTGTGTTTTGTTTGCTCTTATTCATAGAGGTGGTGTCATATGTATGCATTTATATGTCAACTGCTGCCTCCACTCTGGCGGCCGTGCTGCTTGTTGTGTTTGCCTTTCGTGTCGTCTCATCTCGTGTGCACGTCTGTCCATCCCCCCTTCCCGTCCTCATCCTACCCATCTCGGCTCTGCGCGAAACAGGAGGCCGCGGCAGAATACGTAGAGCTGATGAAGACCCAGGCGGGCGTGGACAAGGTCCCCGCCATCTCCGTAGAATCGGCCCCCGCCAAGTGCCTCTCCGCCTCCTGGTGAGCTACGCGTTTATTTACTAGAGACGGAATGTTTCTGCCTTCAACAATTCGGTAGTATACAGTAATGGGAGTTAAGAGAGGCGGAGGGGTGGGGGGGGGGGTAGCTCTCTTTTGTTTGGACAAGGTGCCCGCCATGTCCGTCGAATCGGTCACCGCAAAGTGCCCCTTAGCCGCCTGGTGAGCCATTTTACTACTGGAGTTTGCTCTAAAACTGCTTCCCCGTTTTGGGGATTAACTATTATTAGTGGGAATGAGAGTTGGATTTATTTGCTATCACAAAAGGGTCAACATTATAATGTGTGCAGCAATACGATAGTTCACTCGTAATCGGCGTTACGGGAGCGGGGGGGGGGGGGGGCTGAGCATTCACTGTTTTGTTGGTATGGTGTATTGGCCGGAATCAAACGAGGTGCTGCCTTGCCAACCACAACCTGGCGTAGTCGCCGTAACCGTCGGAATTGGATCATTTGGTTTGGTCGCGGTTGATCAGCAGAAAAAAGCGATCGCCACGTTTTGTGTGTTGAGGGGGGTGCTTGGTCAGCGCGGACACGACGGGAGCCTTGGATTGTCGGCCGGATGGATGCATTCTATGAAACCGTGACACCTATCCGCACGAAAACTCCCAGTACGCTCGTTCTCATGCCAGCAATAATTTGTGGCTCGGAACCTGTCTTATATGTTTTCCTCGACCATGACAATCATCGTCAACTCATACATCGTTTTCCGGAAACCCAAAAAGTGTGGCGACGACGCGCTTGGATTGTAGCAGCTTCAGCTTGGGTTGGCGTTAGGATTGGTTTTGTGTCTACACCCGTTCATGGTTTGTACGAAAAGCAGAACTTACATGTTTTCGCTGACCCCCTTCCGTTGCTTCCCGCCCTCCTCCTTTCCTCCCCCTTTCCCCTTCCCCTGTCTTTTCGGAAACCCTCCTGCCCCTGGTGCGGTTGGAAAACCCTGCGTGCTTGCAGCCCCGGTGGCGTGGCCGTGTCCGCCGCAAACGGTCGCATTGTGTGCGACAACACCTTGAGCTCCCGACTCACCGTCATTTACCAGGAGCTCTTGCCCAAGATCCGCGGCCTCCTGTTCCCGGCTATTTAAGTCGAAACAAAAAACACGTTTTTCCAATCGTTTCGGTTGTTCGTTCGTTGTCAAAAGACATACCGCCGCCGCGTTGGGTAGCGGTGCACGAGTGGAGGCGGTAGGCAGGGGGGGGGGGGGGATCCTTCTCAATGGGGGGATCGGGCAGGGGGGGGGAGGGGGGGGGGGGTTCTTCTCGATGGGGGAGTCGGCGGAGGATGAAGGCACGGGGGGGGGGGTAATGTACCATTTACCAGGTATATGGGTACCATTTCCTGTTGAGTAGGTGGGCGCCACCGCAGCAGTGCGCTCTGGTAGTGCTCACGTAAGGAGCATCATTTTAGGTGTCATGTGGTGTTGTGGCATGGCGTTCCCGCCACGAATCGGACGCTTCGGTGTTTTGAGGGGGAGGGGGGGGTTGTGGCACTGGTGTTGCACTACTGCTGTTACCCTCGTGCGCGAAGTTGCGTGTTTTGCACCAAAGGGCCTTCGCAGGAGCAGCAACTGGGTGCAGCAACAGTAATACATGCGTTTTTTTTTCTAATTACGATTGCCTTTTCTTGGTTTCGGCGATACGACTAGCTAACGACTGCAGTCTTGGAGTCGGCCGCTCGCCCCGGCGTTACGAGGTAGGTGGGCGTGGTGGGGGAGGGTGCAGGCACAAGGCCGAGAGGAAGACGCGCTTCATTGTCTAGCCTCAAGCTGTTTCGGCCATGCCACCCGTTCGCCATGTACTGTACGCCGTAATAAAATCATGTTTTACGCTTTTTTAGTGTAGTGAATGGATGCCAGGTCCTGTCCTCTTAAAGACTTTACCACCTTAAAACGTAATCAATGCACACATGATACGATATTTCCATACCGCGGCGTTACGAAGTGAAACTCGGGGGGAACAAGCGTAAGCACATGGCGAAGGCGAAGACACGCCCTCAAGTCTCTAGCCTTGTCTGCCATGCCATCTCATCGCCACATACCTCGTAGGCACGTTTAAATATATATATTGTGACCTAAACCTCCTAACCCCCCCCCCCCCCCCCCCCCCTTCTCGCTCTCCCTCGCTCAAACGCCCCACCTAATATCGAAATCCGCCAGATTAATAAACACTTCACGCACTGGATATCACCTCATTATCTTTTTAGAGCCATCCATGCCGCTGCTTTCCCCCCCCCCCGCCCCGAACGCCCCCTCCTTCCCCACCACCCGCACCATCGCCTGGACCTAGCACCACACGTATAACAAACCCCTACATCTATGCCACCTAAAGCCCTTCCCTTCCCCCCTGCCCCCACCCCCCACCTCCCCACCCCCCCACCCCACCCCACCCCCACCCCCTCTAGCACTCCGCCCTCTACTCTCTGATTGTACGGCTTACCCCAGGATATACATGATAAACTGATGCATTATTTCCAAAACCGTTACATTTATCCCCTTGCAAGAATGTATAGCTTCCACGCACAGGTTGAGCTGCCCCACCCCCGCCCCGCCCCCGCCCCAACCCCCCCCCCATGAAATGTGCTTTTTTCTTTTTTTTCTTCTCTTTTTTTTTCTTTTTTTTTCCCAAATCCGTCAGATTTATCCCCTTAAAGGATTTATAGCTTCTACGCACAAACTGCCCGCCCGTCCGCCCCCCTCCAACTCCGCTCCCTTTTGATCAAAACCAGGCCCCCACGTCCTTCAAAACTCCGCCCCCCTCTCAACGGTTATTCGACTAACCTTATTCACTTGATAAACGGATGCATTTCCTTCCACAGCTGTCAGATTGTCCCTCTCAGAAACGGGTGGTATCGTAGTTTCCGCGCACGGACTGACTAACATCACCCTGTTGACCCTGATAGCTAGACTGTAGTTGCAAGGGGAGTCGCCGACCTATATCCTCAATGCGGACACACAACCCGTAATACGCGCGATCGGAGTATCACACACAGCTTGCAAAGATGAGTTTCGACAAAATCTTCGATCTCACAGCTGGAGTGTATTTTCATTTTTTATAATATATATATATATATATGTATGGCCAGCGGATGCCAGGCCCTCTTTTCCTGGATGTTTCCGCCCCCTTATTTATTACGCGCATACGGTCAGTCTACAAAAACTTCAAAACTTGTTGCCGTTGTTGGCCCCCGAGGGCGTGTTTAGTTCACGAGCAAGACCCCATACATTAGGCGTCGGTCGCTCTTGAAACCTAGCGGTACTTTTTTCCCCCAGCCAAGTCGGCGGGCACGGTTCATTCATAAACGCCGATACTGCGGTAGGTTTAAGAACCTATACTGCGGTAGGTTTAAGAACCTGTCAGCACTTGCAAAGATTCAAGCGTACGTAAGGCAACTTGAAAAAGAGGTACCTGTTTCACGGAAGGACTTCCCATATCCATCCCTGGTACGAACCAGGCATCCTTTTTCAAGCCCCGAGTTGCACGCGCGTGCTCTACGTCGCTCTTTTGAAGGTTCGCGGCGTGCCTGTATCTCAACCTAAAAAATTCAGTGTCTGTACAAGCCGATGGGGCTGATTGAGGTCATGTTGGGTACGTACGCAGACTAACAACACCAACGGCCAACAGCTCTCGAGGTGCATTGCTCTTTGTGATAGAGGACACTAGAAGGAGTGTGTGCACAGGGCGATGATGACAAGCGCGGCCACCAGCCGCTTGTCTTTAGATTGATTTTAAGACATACATGAAGGCGTTTCGCCCCAACAGACGCACCGGTCGTGGAGGGTCAAATGAAAGTGTTACGTAGTGTTGGTTGGTGGCACCTCTCTCCGCGGAGAGACCAACACTTTACAAATCGGATTCGAGGCAGCCGCAGCAATACACAGTTGAAAACAGGTTCCAGCTACTTGACCTTATGCCTTGCCACCATGCCTCCTGCCGTCTCCTTCCTGCTACCTGGGATGTTCGACTGCAGTTTCCCTATGGCCCCCCGCCACCGCCCCCCCCTTTGCCTTGAACTCCACCTATGGCGGATGCGTGGCGCCCCCTACTCGTCTACGTCTTCTCCTCGTGCCACCTGACCATGAACCGTGCCGCTGCTTCGAGAACTCCCCGGGCACCGCTTGCCCGCCTTCTTTGCTGCCGTGGTCCACAGCACGATCTCAACTCCAAACCGCAGCGGAGAGTGTTCTGCGGACCCTTCGGTAGATCGAAAAACTGAAAGGTCGTCAACCAGGCATTTTTTATGTGCGAACGGATACCATTGTTTCTGAGTGCAAAGCAAGCAGATAGAAATCGAGACCAAAAACATGACAGTGTGCTGTTTTGCCAACCGGCTACTCGTACGTCAGCGTGAGCGCGCAGCTCTGCAAGTAGTAGCAGTAGCAGCGGCATCCTGAACGCGTCTCGTACCACTCCATGCATTTAAGTTGAAGTTCGCACACATAACAATAATCATCCCCATAAAGAGGGGATAGAAACCGCGCACTTTTTCCTAGAAGTGTTTCTTGGTCGTTACCATAATGGTAAAAACCCGCACCGACACTCGAGCCGACTACCGGCGAGGTTTTACCGGCGAGGTTGATATGCCATATATACATTGGTACCAGGTACAAAACGGTCCATCCCCAAAATTCAGCAGGTGAAGCTGCCTCTTGTAACCGACGCTGCGACCGTCATCGACTTCGTTATTTTTCCCTTCTGAACAGTCCGAGCAAGGTTTTCGCTGCGTAATGAGCAACATTAAAAAAGGAAAACGCACACCGCCTATTATATCGTATGGTAAACAACAAGCCACGCACCGCGTACACCATAAAATTCAAGAGTCAATAATTACGATATCAAGGGTACACACTAATTCATCCTTATTTATCATTTCAATATTATTCAACGCTCGTACGCCCCGCCCTGTCCGGGCTCAGGTGTTTTTGACACATGCAATATGTTTGCTACCCTGGGATAATATACCTGACCTAAAACAACACGCGCTTTTTGTTATGCACCTATCATATGATAGCAAGAAAAGCTGTATCACCGCCATACGAGTCCATAGGTGCGCGCACATACTATACATGGTGACCAGAAGCCGCATTACAAGCAAACACGCCGAGAGATCTAGAGGACCAGCGATGTACCGAGCAACACGAACGCTATCACACCCCTGAAACGATGAGATCACACCCCGGGAATGATGATATCACACCCCTGGAATGATATAACGCCCCTGGAATAATGATATCACACCCCTGGAATGATGATATCACGCCCCTGGAATGATGATGTCACACCGCTGGAATGATGATATCACACCGCTGGAATGATGATATCACACCGCTGGAATGATGATATCACACCCCTGGAATGATGATATCATACCGCTGGAATGATGATATCACGCCCCCGGAATGCTAATATTACGCCCCTGGAATGATGATATCACGCCCCCGGAATGCTAATATTACGCCCCTGGAATGATGATATCACGCCCCTGGAATGATGATATCACACCGCTAGAATGGTGATATCACACCCCTGGAATGGTGATATCACACCCACCCCTGGAACGATGATATCACACGCACCCCTGGAATGATGATATCACACCCCTCAAATGATGATATCACACCCCTCGAATTGATGTCCAAGACGACTTCTGCAAGCTGGGGGTAACATGCAACGCAATGGGTGGGGCTCTGGCAAGGCCTTGACGAGACCTTTCCATAGGCGTGCCGCTTGGCGTTTGTTTGCACTTTCCCTGTTGCCCAGAAAATCAGTTTTAAAATATTTCCGAGGTGGTGTTCTTGCTCTCTTCGGTGTCACACGGTAACGCATCGATCGGCGATCTAATGCATCCACCGCCCTCTTGACGATGTGGCCCACACCGCCCACCCCCACCATGCAGCACGCAAACACGGCGGATGGGCGAGTGGCCCCGTCCGTCTCAACGCCAGATAAAGAAAGCAGCGCGATAATTATACAACATTACTCGTCTCGCGCTAACGACGACCTCAAACACGGTTGGGGGATTTGGGCTATGGCTGCAAAAGAAAAGGGCTTCCCGTCATATTAGCCCACAGGTTCGTGCAGTCAACCTACTCTCTGAACGCCAATCACCACGATGCAGCCTCTGGTATTATACAAACTTCTACTGAATCGGATATCTATTTTTTTGTGCTAAACCGTGTTGCAGATGCTGGTATGCGAACACCAACGTGCCGTGAGGCCCCCTGTGGGCAATGGGCGGAGGGTAGACGTGGGGCAGGGGGGGTCCACCCCTTCACCTCGCAAAACTTCCACACTACATCATGGCATTCATGCATATCGTGGGGGTCGGGGCCACCACCTCTGCTTGCTTGCTGTTCGACATATCTAATCTATAGTGCCATTTTCTACCTCAGCGCTACTCGCCGTTGGACCCCTTGCATTTGTACCCATAATTTTCGGGACGAAATCATTTGGAATCAGTGTAGATTTTGCTTTCAGTTCTAAAGGATCAAGAAAGATCTACTGAAACATGCATCACCTAGTAAACGTTGATGGCACCCGGTGGGTATTCTACCGTACAACTGCTGTACAATGGTTACGTCCGTCCGTTCGCACGCACGCATGAGGCACTCTCGCCCAAAACAAAGAACATGACACAACATAGCACAGCAGACATACAAGCAACATCTCCACGAGCCGCGGACACCCAGGACAAACCAACTACTACGAGTGCAGCAGCTGACTCAAAAGTCACCACCACCACCACCATCAACGTGCGCAACAAGTCGCCCAAGAAACAAAAAAAACAAAAACGCGAAATAACTCCCCCCTCCATACCGACATCCATAAGCAAGAATGTAGGCACAAGATGCCGAAGTCTGTCTTATGAGCTGATGCAGTTCACCTTTCATGCGACTCGCCGAACACCTCACGGTGCTTCGCGCTTGGTGCAAGCAATGTCTGCCTGGTTAGTGAAAACCCGGTGTGCTCCGCCCCGGCATAGTAGGTATGCGAGGGTCTATGGTCAACGACTACGGCCATGCACAAACTGAGTACACCCCCCCCCATCCCTCCCCCCTATTAGGTCAAACCGCGAGGGTGCCCATGCCGGAGCGAGAAGGAGAGCCGCGTCTCCCGCCCCCCCCCGCCCCCCCCCCTCTTCCGCGCGGACGAGGCGCTGGCTCCGAGCGCAAGCGTCCCCGAACCCTTGCCCTGGGCGGCGGCCGACAGCGTCCCCATCCCCCGCTGGAATGGCGCCGACATCCCCCTGTCTCTCCGTAGTACTGGAGATCCCATGCCGCGCTCGGACGCCTGCGGCACCCTAGCGGGCAGCGCCCTAGCGGGCAGCGCCCTAGCGGACTGCGACCTAGCGAGTGGAGCCGACTTTCTCATCAGCGCGCGGGAAGACGTTGGATCCCGAGTCGACCCCTGCCGTCCGCTCCGCCTGTCGCCCCCTCCCCCGCGGCGGTCCCGCTCTCTCGAAGAGCGCCGAGGTGACAGCGGCCTCCCCGGAGCGTGGCGAGACGACTTGCCCGCCGACGCTCTGTCGTCCACCGCACCGGGTGATGGGGACGGCCGCCATCTCCCCCCCCCTCTTCCTCCCCCTCCTACTTGTCTGTTTTCGTCGTCATTGTCGACGTTGCTGTCGTCGATATGATAGTGGTGGTTGTGGCTATTGTCATTCTCGTCGCCCCTGCCGCCGCCGCCTCCGAACGACCTACCGGATCTGTCCGCCTGCAAAAACAGAGAGGTGTATAAGCGTTTGGTGAATAATGCAAAGGAAACCCGGAGAGGGGAGGGGGGGGGTTAATGACAACAGAACATATAGCTTCCACGCGAAAAAAGGCAGCGTGCCACCACGCACGAAAAAACCGGCGAAAAAGTATCTCGTTTCGGGCTCTTCTTTCACGCTCCACATTTCAAGCGGCACCATCACAAAACGCGAATAAGTAATTCTGCCCGTCAAGCATGTGTATTTTCGCAAATACCACGACTGCGTCAGCGCCCATTCCCACCCCCACTACTCCGACTCCCCCCCGGCCCGCCCTCGCCCACCCCCCACCCCCACCGCCCACCACCCACACCACATCCGTAACCCCTCACTCTCCCAACGCATGCGTAAAAGCCGACTGACCGATCGAACCCTGTCATCGCGAGCATCCCTCTTGCGCCACTCTGTCCGCTTCTTGTCTCTCCCTGAGCGAGCGTCTTCCCTGTCCCTATTCCCATCCCTATCTCTATCCCTTCCCCTATCCCTGACCGCATCACGCCTCCTCTCCTCCCCCCCGCGGGCTCTCCGACGGGCAGACTTCCTCGAAGGCGGCGACGGTGACAGTGACGGCCACGCCTCAGCGTCCGCAGTCAACGCGTTTTCTCCAGCGCCCTTTCTTCCTCCGCGGTTGTCCCGCGATAATCGCGGCGGGAGTGGCGATCCTCGGCGCCCGGCATCTTCCTCCTCGGCACGCCTGCGTTTGCCCCGCCCGTCGCGAGAGGCGTTGGCGGCAGGCACCGGCGACGGCTCCTGGTTATATCCCCCCTCCCCGTCGCTGCTACTGCCTTCTTCGCCCCTTCCCGCTTCGTGGCCGTGGCCCTGCTCGCGGGTCCTGTGGTAACGAAAACGAGGAGTGGTGATAGTTTTAGGGGTGCGACTGACGGAAATTTTGGGAACATACGCCGCGACTCACGCTTGCAATTCCGTGATTACTAGGTTATAGTGGGGAAAACGTCGGCCGTACACCCGTGACCGGTGCTAGTTTTCTTTGCGACGTGCCGTCATTATCCATGTTTGGTGGTAACCAACGGGGGGGGTAGGGGCGGGGGGGCGGTGGGGGGGGGGGGGGGGGGCGGGCTGGAAGGAAGAACTAAAAATATCAAAACAACCAAAACCAAAAAATCAAACACATACTGGTACGATACGATATATTATATTCGAAGAGACAAACGAAGAGGCAAACCAAGAGACACACGACCAACCAAGCAAACCAACAAGCACGCAAACGAAACAGACAATTACCCGGTAATCTATGAGACAAACGAAGTCGATGTCCCCAATGGAGTGGTGAGTGGATCTCGTCCCTCTTAATGGCAAAGGCGAAGGTCAAAGTCTCACCGCTTGCATATTCGTGCTCGTACATGGGGACTTTTTCTTGCGTAAAAAGTAACGAGGGGGAACGCGCGAGAGCGTGAGTTAGCAAATTCCTTATATAAATCGACGAGCATAAAAAAGCCGAACAGTGGGAACGCCGAACCCTATGCGAGATAAAAATGAAGGCAAGTACGGGGGGGGAGAAGGGAAGACATTTGTGACCACGGCTTGTGCAGAAGATTGCCGAGGGTAAACCCCTTACGGGTTGAGCTGGAGGGTAAGAGTGATAAATAAATAAAATAACTATATGAACGAACGTAATAAAGAGCTGATCGGTGCGTGCTACGTACGGCAATCGAAAACCGAAAGAACGGTCCAACGCTTTTGACGAAAAAAAAATAAAACAACCCCTTCGAACGTTACCTGCAGGCAGCACCCATGCTCCGTGGGAACAGAAAATACTCCGTGTACTGTATTATGTCAGTACACGGTACCGGTGGCTAGAAATAGCTGTCTAATGCAAAGAACACACTTGCAGCTCAGGGTCAGTTGAATATTGCAGTACGAACGGAAAACCACGGGGTAAAAACACAGAAACAGCCTGTCCTCGCCTCTTTCTCTGGTGCGCACTGCGCCAAAAAAAATGTGAGAGCCTGGGCAGACGGCGAGGGCGACGACGATGTCGATGACCTACAGCACAGCAGTAGGACGTGCGGCGCTGCGTCAACGTCGCGCGGCAGGACCAAGGGGTGCGTAATACCGGGAGAAGAAAGCAAAGTCGAATAGCGGGAAACCCCTGTGCTTACACGAGGGATCTTGCGGCGTGCTATAAAGGGAAGACATACCGCAGGGGGCTTATATTCGGGGGTTGCCGGTCGCCCCGGTGGCGTATCAGGTTATCCTCGAGCCTGGTATAGGTCAGTTTCGTGAGTTCGAGCCCCGCCGAGTGCATACTCGTATAAATTCGTTGGGACTTTTTCTTGTGCACAAATTGACTTGCGGAAAGCGCGAGAGCGTGAGTTAGCAACACTCGATGAAAAATCGACGAGCAGTGGGATTGCTGAACCCTATGCGCGATAAAAATTGAAGGCAAGAACCGGGGGGGAGAAGGGACGACACCTGTGACCACGGCTTGTCCAGAAGCTGGAAAGTAAAAGTGTGCGAAAAAAAAAAAAAAAAAAAAAAAAATATTCGATGACGACGACCAACACAGTTAATAGTAGCACGCGCGGCGCTGCGTCAATGCCGCACGGCATGTCCAAGGGGTGCGTATAATACCGGGAGGATAAAGCAGAGCCGAAAAGAGGAAACCCGTACTTACGCGGGGGAGCTTGCAGCATGCTATAAGGCCCACCTCCCATACGCAGGAGACAGATATGTTGTACGGACCAGCAAAATTCCAACCAACCCCAGGCCTGACATTGCGGACAACTTGGCCAACCACCACCAATGAAAATCGATCGTTGTAAATATTTCGTATGGATGTACGACAATGATTGGCGGCGATGCGATCGGCGACCACGATCGCGCCGCTGCCGAGAAATGCCGAGAGGTGGCCCTGCCTGCCTGGACCAAATGATGGTCGCACATCACACGCATTACTACTGTACGCAAGACAGCTAGCACACCCTCTCGGGGGCAAATTTGTAAGCTAATTTTTCCAACAAAGGGGAGCGCGCGAATGCCGATGGATTCGTCTATGGATTGATATCGACGAAATATTTCCAGAGCCACCATTTTCGTCGAGATGTGCCCCGCTTGTTTAGAAGAACTTTGGCTGAAAAATGTCGTCCCAGAGGGTATGTTGTCTATCGTGTTATTCAGCAGCCCACTTGTCGTCCCAGAGGCTGCATAAAACCTATTTGGTGTGCCAACCCTTGACCAAGCGCGCGTGGTCTATTCTCATAGAAAAGCTCATTCTTTTCGCCCTTTCGAATGAGCACCCCAGCGGAGAAGCGGTTGAGAATGAACAACAAAGTCCATCGGAGAAGACACACCATCTACATCTCTCCCAACCCCTCCCGTTTTATCACCTCTCTCTCGACGTCGCCCGAGCACTACCCCTCCGCTGTGGCTCCTCGTCCGGGCGATGCTGCTGCTGCCGGCGCCACGCGCCTCCTCTCCCCAGCTCGCGCTCACGCTCCAGAGCTTGCCGCTCGCGCTCCACCTCCCGCACGAGCGCACGCTGCCTGCCAATCTCCTTGCCCCTAAGCTTGGCCTCCTCCTTCCTCTCCCTCGCTTCTTCCTCCCTTAGCCTCTCCTCCTCCTCTCTTCGACGCTCCTCGGCCTCCCGCTTGGCGCGGTCCTGCTCGTCCTTGCGTCGCTCACGCTGTACGTTGTGCTCGCGCTCTGCCCTTTTGCGCTCCGGCTCCTCGTGGACGCGGTCGCCGTGGGCTTTGTGCCTCAGCATTGGCTCACCTGTTTGCGTGCGTGCGAGCAAGAGGATTAACAGAACAAGCAAACATCGGCCGGAACCCGGGATAGTTTCCGTTTTTGCGTGGTGGTTGTGCTGTACGCCGCAGCCTTCAAAGCATAGGGGTAAGCCCCGCATTTAAGACGAACTAACATTGCTGAGGCACGTTCAAAGGCTCATCATGCACCCACTATTCAGGAACAACACTACTTGGAACTAGCGTGTAACATTCGTTGCAGTACCAAAGGCTTGAGTCTCCGCCTTGATGGCGATTATCGGGTCCAAACATTACCAGTAAGCCGCAATACGAGAAAAGGAGGGGACAGGGGCTATGTAGTTGAAACGCGGCTTAGGCGTGCAGGGGGGCGGGAGGACGGTGCCAACCCTTGCACTGCTGCGGGGATGCCATAGTAACCGCGGCGTTGAGGCAGATAAGGGTACACTTTTCTTCGGAAAATACCAGGGTCTCTACCCTGTCCCCTGGTAATGCGAGCTCTGGGTTAGCGGCGCTACCTTGGGACACAATAAGGCGTTAAGGCTCGACACAAGCACGCCCTGTTTGGAAAACGGACTTGAGGCCTTTTTGAAGGCGAGCATTATAGGCCAGGGTCTATGGTGGTGGTATTGGCCGTGGCGGTAGGAGGAGAAGGGGTATGGGTATTACGTGTAGATAGGTGCAACACACAAACGGGGGTATCACGCTTACTTGCAGAGAAAGCACCACCCGGGACCCGAATCAATTTTCATCCTGGCGGGCGGGGGGGGCAGGGGCACGGGCCGTGCGGTGTAGCAAGGTATATACACCGTACCGTATGCCTTCTGCAGTTTTTTTTCGCGGGAAAGCGAGCTTGCGCCACCGCCACGAAAATACGGTCTGTTGTGTAGAGGCACCGAATTCTCCGCAAGCTTGCTGTAGCCTTCTGAAGATGCAGCGGGCAAGCGATGGCGGTACGAAACTCGTAGAGTTCATCGGTATCATATCAACCAACAGGCACTCCATTTTTAATTGATCTGCTGTTACCATTCGTCTCAGGCGAGAGCGCTACGAGCTGGGCCAGCCAAAAAACGGACAATGTTTCCGAAAGCTCTACCGCCACCGCTTTTACGAGTTGAGGCTTGAAAAAATGAAGCGCTGGCCCCGACACAACATTGCCCATTCACAAAAAAAGGCATACCTCGTACGAACAATTCCAACTTTTTTGTTTCCGACTCGATCTCGCCGAGATATCCGCGAAAACCCAAAAGCACCAACTTTTCCACACACAATTCCTATAAAAAATCGTCGTTCCCGGTCAAGGTGAACTTTGGTGGAGACAATGCTGAAGACTCCAGAAAAACATCGATATAAGTTTCATTGCCCAATTCGCCACCCATCAAGAAATATCACTACTCGATTCCATATAGAAGTCAAGTGTTTTCGACAAAAAACGGAGACAATGGCATTTGTGCGATGCCCCTCTCAGTTTTGAGAAATTTGATCCAAGATTTTTTTTTTAACGACGTATTTGAACCGCGTGTGCACACAAACGGAAAGCCGGGCCTTTTTAGTTTTTTGCTTTTTTACGCAGGTTATGGGCGCTTCTGTATTTTTTCGGATCGTAATATCGACCATATTTCGCGGAGAAAAAACGAAAACAAAAAGCCCGGCTTTCCATTTGTTGGTTGGCCCATGAGCAACATCGTGCCCAAAAATCACTCATAAAGACGTAACATTGAGCGAGGCATGGCCAATCCACGTCTCTGGGAGTTACTTGGCTGGCCCAGCCTGTGCGCATGACTATTCTACATATGTTGCGCAATTTGCTGCGTGTTGGCAGCGTACACTGGGCGTCGGTAAAACCTGCGCCATGTACCGGTCTCGTATCATAGCAATACCTGGTACGTCGTCGCAGCTACTGGTTCGCGTCCAAAGTGTGTGTTTTCTCTGCGATCCTCGCTCTGCGCTCTGCGCTCTGCGCTCTGCGCTCTTCGCTCTGCGCTCGACGCTCTGTGCTCTGCGCCCTCCGCACGACATCTTGCTACTCGGCGTATCATACTGCTGTCTGCTCTCATGCTCTCGTACTGAGTTAGGAAGGCGTTGGTTTTCGGCATCGCGGTGAGAAATGCTACGAAAGTTTGCGGCTTGCGGCTCACGTCGCAAGCACTCCTACGAGAGAGCTGTGCGGGCGTCATGCTACTGCGTAGCGAGTCTATCTACATGTGGAGAGAGTTAGAGCCGCGATTGCTCACTGCGCACAAAAATAACCCTGGGCATCTGGACACATCAGTCGCCGAAGTGTTATGATAAGAGTTGAATTAAAGCCAACCGAACTTGAATTGTGAAAAACATCAAACGTACTCAGCAGCAGTAGAAAAGAGACAATGTATGTCCACATTAGGTGTGCCACCCGCCGTACCCGCCACGAACGGGTTTCCACCAAATTCTGGAGGTCGGACTCGGACTCGCCACCGGGTAACCCGGCTTTTCAGGGGACCAGAGCCGGGTTCACCAGGTACCCGGGTACCCGGACAATATACGGTCCCGTTTACGGTCGTCAAGCGGGCCTGACAAGTGGATGATAGGGTGTACTTCGATTGCATTTGGCGGATAGAACTACAATCGCCAAACGGCACCAGCTTTGCATTCTAATGCAGGATCCTCCCTCCGTTTTAGATTGAACAACCATTGCTATTGGAAGCTCTTCGTCGGGGGCTCAACCTTAAACAAGCTCGGTCGCGATGTAGCCCACGACCCCGGAAGAATACGTACCCATATATGTAAGGTGCTTTACTGCAGTTCAAGCGTTGTGCTTATTGGAGTGGACCGTTTCTTTCGTGTTTGAAAGGTGTCTGGAGGTTTTGCCAGGCATGCTGACCACGGGGACACGTTGCTAAACGGGTACCCGGGTACCCGGGTACTCGTTCGGGACGGGTACCCGGCCCGAAAAACCCGGCGGGTTTTGGGTCGGACCCGGACTTTGTAACGGGTAGGACCCATCCGGGTAAACTCGCCGGGTACCCGGGTCTGACACGAACGGGTGGCACCCGTAGTCCACACATGAGGATTTTCCGGAAAGGCTTCGTTTCATTCAAGTATTTACGTATCCACCCCGCGAGTATTTGGGGGGGCGGCATTCGGCACATACCAGGTACCTGGTAAGAAATTACCGACTGACTTGCGAGCTTGTGAGGGATACCTCGCGGTTCTGTTGCGGGTGGTGCCGCTGCTGTTGTTACTGCTGTTGTTGCCACGGCAAGCGAATGAGGACGGGGAGGCCACGATAAATAACCACGACCAGCAAAGACGCGAGAAAGAAAACTACTTGCGCTTGTATGAACTGCTGTTCCAGGTTATAACTTGCGCTTGTAAGCTCATGTGTATACAACATTACCTAACGTGCACACGCGTACCAGGCATACACGCACTTCTGCTTCCGAGTACCACCACAGAGCACAAACTAAAAGGGTCAAGAGCGAGCAAAACAAGGCAAGCAAGGCAGGCAAGGCGAGGCAGGCGAGGCAGGCGAGCGAGGCAGGCGAGGCAAGCGAGGCAAGCGAGGCGAGCAAGGCAAACAAAGTAAGCAGTAAGCTAAGCAGTACCCGAGGGTGAGGGTAACAAATAGATTTGGTAACTGCTGCAGATTCGTGCGGGATCCGACCTGCTCTGTGCTTGAAACAAGGTACTGGTGAGCTGGGTACCTGTCAGTAAGAAACAAGAAACCGACCATCCAACCAGACGACGAAAATCGACGAGAGAACCTGCGATGCGCTTCCGAGATGCGTGGTCTGCGACGGCGGATAAACTACTGCTGAGTATTAGGCTTCAGCTACGCCTAGCCAAGGCGCATGCAGAGCAACGTTGGACAAGTATCACACCAAAAATTATAGTCGTATCGTACTCATCAGCTAGCATCCACAGCAGGTCCTGTCGCTCAAAGAAACACGAAAGAAAGGCAGTCAAATCCGAGAAGAGGACCAGCGCATCGAAAAAAAAGGTTTGTGTAGGAATTAACTTGCAAATATATAAGATGACCACCCAGAATGCGGCAGTGGGATTGACGTCGCGAGTGCTGCTCAAATGTAGCCCATGAAAGAACTGGATGAGCTCACCAGATGTTGGGCTGTGCGCAGCAACCAGGATGGGAATGTTGCAGGTTGCTGTTTGGGGTTTTTGCTGTTGGCGCTCTAGGCCCGGTATTCCGTTATGTAAATCCTTCATTTTCATGCGAACTCCTTCTCCTGAGCAACAACATCATAGCCGACGCTGACTTTTTTGAGCTGTTCGGTGAATTCAACCCCAACACTCCACAACAGTTGGACTGTCTCACATGGACGGAGGAGCGGACCCTACGAGAGGCTTGCCGATGTTGCCTCCTCCAGCTCCTACGTTCCGGGCTCCGACGAGGGAGAGCGTCCTTCTCCAGATGGGGACGAGGCCTTCATCTCTGACGACCGAGGAAGACCTGAGCTTCATGGATGCAGAGGTGCGAACTGTTTTTTGCTCTCGACACGGTCATTATGGCCCGCTGTGTTCTTGGGCCTGCCGTGTTGCAGCGCAAGCACGCTTGGTACGGGCGGTGTTACCCTCTTCTGTTTCCCCTGCCGTTGTGTGGTTGTGCTTCTGCCAAGTGGCTACTCGATTGTGGGAGGTAGTCGGAGATGTTGAACTCACGTGAGCGAGGCCATGGCACTGCATTTCCACTTTTTTGTCATTACTTGTAACAGGTACTTGTATGTTTTTCAAGTACGGGGTGGGGTACAGCACCTGTAAATCAGTACACCTGCATCTACGATTCTTTTCACCAATCTGTTGTGCACGCTTTTGCGAAATTAAAAGTTTTGTCCCCAAGAATACATCAGCAGTATGTAGTACGCGGTCGGGTTTGTGAGCGGAGTCGCGCCAGAGCTGCAAGCCACTGCAGCTGCTGCTTCTCGAAAAGGTCTCGACACGTGAGTAGTGTGTATGATCTCGCGGAGGCTCAGACACGGCCAGCGGGGCAGATGGTGAGAGACTCGGAACCTTGCGGCTCCGTAGAGCGGGGAGACTTACCTGTGCTATTAATAATAGATGAACATAAAAAAGGCCACAAAGGAAATAGGCTGACAAGAGGCGAAGTAGTAAAGAACTCTCGTTTTATTTTGAGTTACGTAGCTCGCGGCAGGTGACGCCGGCCCTTATGTAGCGGTTGGTTTACCCCCCAGGCCCCCAGGCGGGGTGATAATGTAGTAGCCGTGGACTCGGGCTGCACGTCTGGGGCTTCTGGCTTCCCCACGGCTTATGTGCTTCCCTTTGGGCGAATCCTCGGATATCGATCAAGCCCTCAGCCTGCGTGTGCACATTCATGTTGCTCGACGATTGCCCCACTCGATAACTTCGTTGTTGTAGTTGGTTGTTGAGTTGTTGATGCTGATCCCTGTGCTGCTGCTACCATAGTACGAATAGTCCTGCTACAAGTATCACACCACTATTAGTCTAATAGTAGTAGTACTAGTATATTCTGCCACTATTAGTACGAGTACGTATACTCTGCTGTTATTTTCGACTACAACTGCTGCCGCTACTACTACGGCTGTGGTACTCCGTGCGTCTGTCACGCAGGCATCGCTTTCATGTGTTTTCATTCGCGAGGCTTCCGCCGTTACCCCGCCCTGTGCGGAGCTCTATAACAGACACCATTCCGCGTTCATTATCGACGGCGACGGCGGCGGCGGCTTTTGCCCGCCCAGCTGTCGGCCTTCTCTACTGCCTTCCTGCGTGCGCCAAACAGGCGCTCGAAAAATCCGAAAATTCAACGCGTCCGTTTTCATCACCTCTTTGCATGCGAGGGTGTGCCCAGCTCTCATCTACTCGCATAGCTGATATCTGATCGCTGATCTTGTACTGGGTATTTGTCGGTTTTGATTTGACACGAACGGTATCCCGATCCAGTAATAACTGACCGCCTATTTTTTACGTACCGTAGTCTTTCATTTGTTGTTTATGTTTTCGCCCATCCCGTCAATCTGTTGTCTTCACGCTTTTTGTTTCTCCTCCTCCCTCCCGAACTCAAGACCCGGGGTCACACTAAGCGGGCTCTTATCCCCATTCCCCACTACTCGTACGGTACGCACGTTTTTTTGTTGCCGCGAGAAAGACTTCAGCACTTTCTTCCCTCGTCGACTCCCATCGAATTGTGCTTTACCCACGCTATGAATAAAGCGTTCCCGAAGGCAGATTTGAACCCTACTCCAACCTTGTTAATATAATATGTATTGGTATTAATAATGTTCGAGGTTGACACTCGACCATCGGGGCGCCCGGTGCCTACGCATTACATCATTATTTTGAAAAATAATCTTAACACGTGCTTTGTTTCACAGCAGTAGTCTGTGACCACATGATTTGTATCTCTGTAGGATGAAGAATCAGCACGGACCCTGGGTGTACTGATGATGTCGTTGGGGATGATAGGCAAATAACGGTTTAATGTGAAGACAACACACGTCAGCCGTGAGTTTGTACATTTTCGCCGTTCGGGCTTACGGTCTCCGAGGCAAAAACAGAAATAATGTGCCTGGAAACCAAAGGCGGGGCGAAGGTGTCCTTCACAATCAGTGCAGCCGGCCAGGTATACAAACAAACAATCGAGTTTGTGTACTTGGGCGGGGCTATCACCGCAGACGGAGACCTTAGCATTGAAATATCGCGGCGTCTTTGGAGGGCCTGGGCGTGCTTCCAGCTGTACAAGGTGGAAATCTATGATCGCCCGGGTGTTCGCTTACGGTTGAAGGTGCGGTTGCTGAAAACTGAGGTGGTCGAGACACTGCTTTACGGTTGCGTGACCTAGAGCCCGAACAAGCCTGACTATGACAGGCTTCGACGGGTTCACCACTCCATGCTCCTCCGATGCCTCATATGGCGGAATCGGGAGCGCGACGACCACACCCTATCGTACGCCCACGCGCTTGCCAAGACAGCTTCCGAAAGCATAGACGCGATAGTGCGCAAACGGAGGATATTGTTTGCGGGATTCGTAGCACGTATGGGGGAGAGGCGTCTGCCACAGAGGGTCATGTTTAGGGAGCTTGTTGGGGGTAAGGGCTACTCAGGGGGGCAAGAGAAGGACTGGATAGCTCATCTGAAGGAGGATATGTCGGTCTTTGGAATGAAATTCGAAGGGTGGCGAAAGGCTGCTCAGAAGGCCGGCAGATGGTTTCGACGAGTAGAGGAGGGAGCCAAAGTTGTTCATACGGAATTGGCATGAAAAGGAGAGACGCAAAGCTGCAGAGCGACGCGCAAAGGCTGCGGCAGCGCCATCCACCGTCGGCACCTCTAAGCGGTCGGGGGGAGGGGGGAGGGGGGGAGGGGAGGGATGGGGAGGGGGGAAGGGGGGGGGAGGAGAAGGCGTCATTCCCAATAGACTGAAGTCTGGATCTGGCCATCATCGTCTTGAAACTTGTGGGCCTTTCAATGGCCGTCACAAGATAGCGTAAGACCGCCCTGACTTCTTCGCCATGTTGTGTTCTCTCCCCAGTGCCATTGATGATGCACTTGATACCCTCTATGAGCCCAATGCCCTCTTTGGTCAGTTCCTAGGGTCTGCTGGTACGACATTTTTTTTTTCTTTGCCTTTCCTTGCTTCCTCTTGTCTTGTCTTTTCTTGTTCCTCTTTGTCTTTTCTCTTCTTTCCTTTCCTTTCGCGTTTGTTCGCTTCCTTGTCTTTTCTTTCCTTTCCTTCGTCTTCTTTTCTTTTCTTTGTTTCCTTTTTCCAATTGACTTGCGTCTGTCGTGCGTATGCATAGTGATGGGTACTACGAACAATATATACGTGGTAGTCTTTCTTTGGCGGCAAGCGGTACCTGGTGTAGTCGGTTTTTGCAGGCGCGAGTAGTGAGACGTATGCACCAGTATGGACCTGGCTCATCGTAGGCTGACTCCCGATTTCACTTTCATATGTTTCTGATGGAGGCATGAATTGCGTCAGCTGTGATATACGCGTGTACCACCTTTGGTTTCTCTGTGTTTTTTCGCTGGAGTGTTCCTCAGCTCCAGAGTGACTGGAGCCTGTCCTGTGACCACGGACTTGATTATGCGAGTTAATGTGAGAACAACAACAACAACAACAACAACAACAACAACATTTTCTAAAAGCATTTCAAGGACGTCAGCCGTGAGGTCGACGAATTTCGGGTCAATACTCATCTTTGCAAGCTGCGTTGTTGGTACTTGTAATACACCATGTGGGTGAGTTTGTTCTTAATGGGAGGGGTCCTATTCTTTTGTTGACAGTATATACCTGGTATATATATGTAAACATATTTTGTTTTTGCATTTTGTTCGTACATACCTAGGCCGGCGTCCGCAATTTTTCTATTGTAAGCCGCGTAACTTTTGACTATTGAGGTCGAGGCCGTGGGTTCGAGCCGCGCAAGGGGCCCTTTGTTACAACTTGACCCGCCGACAGTGCGAGAGCGCGAGTTGGCGAAATTTAATGCAACTCGACGAACATAACAGCTGAAAAATGGGAATGTTGAACACTACACGCGATAAAAATGAAGGCACGTGCCGGGGGGGGCGAAGGGAAGACACCTGTGACATGTGAACACAGCTTGTCCAGAGGGTCGCTGAGGGTAAAAACCTCTTACGAGTTGAGCTGGAAAGAAAAGCGACGATTAAAAAATAGATAAAACCAGGCATGAAGGAACACCTCGTGATGCTGCATGAATACCACCTTCCTTCTTACATTACCGTACCGTCACACCCCCGCTGCGGCTTGTCCCAGTAATATTAATATATATATATATGAAAATTATATAATTGGAGCTGTATTGTTGCGTGATACGAGTAGCCTGTGGTATCTTGGTGTAATAGCGCCAGGCGCCCCCAGTCTCCACGGTTGGCCTATTAAAACGGCTGCGGCAGAGGTCCGAGCAAAAGGCGCGAGGGCAGGGCTTTCGGGCGTGCATCCTTGCTCTGCTCGTGGTACAGGTTATAACCGGTACCCAGCACTGGTGTACTCTTGTGTCTGCGTGCGTACCGTACGAGTAGCATCGGCAAAACTCTTGATTCCGCACAGTTTAGTAGCTGCATGGTGTCATACGTGATCACAGGGTGTGATACGTACTCCCGATTTCACTTTTATATGTTTCTGGTGGAGGCATGAATTGCGTAGGCTGTGATATATGCGTGTACCACCTTGGGTTGTGTGTGTTTTTCCCTGGGGTATTCCTCAGCTCCAGAGTGACTGGAGCCTGTCCTGTGACCACGGACTTGATTATGCGAGTTAATGTGAGAACAACAACAACAACGTACTGCTCTACCGGAACTACTGCTGTGATACTTATGGCCGTACCTCGGGTCCTTGGGTACTTTTTAATATACTCCGTATATTGAAAAGCGTCAGCTGTGAGTACGACCGATTGAATTGCTGAACTTTTGTAAAACGAGATGCACGTGAGATCACGGGTATCATGGTCCTGTTCACCCGTTCGTTGGTGAGGATGGGGGCTCGCTGATTCAATTAATCCCTATACAACTAGAAATCCGTGTTGGGGGACAAAATTACTTGGATTTAGTATAGGGAGGGGTTTGGGGCCTCTAAAGGGGTTAAGACACGCTTGATGCACCTGATCTGTTCAGCAGTAGCGTAGTCTACCCGGTACTGCTTTTACCTGTCGTGTTCTTATTCTATTCGTTCTCGTGTTCTGTCTCATTTCTTAATCTCGTTTGTTACTGCCTGTTTCATTTATTTTCGCCGGCTTTCGTATCCGGCACGACAGTCATTCCGTTGGCTTGCTTCGTTTCAGTTTGCGATGATTTTGGTTCTCTGCCTCCTGCGTCAAGGCACAGACCACTTTTCTTTGTTTTTTTACTGGTACTGCAAATAGTCTGGTTTGCTGGCTAGCATGTTTTTGGTTTTGCCCAGGTACTTATCGCGGTTGGCTTTGCATGGCCAAATCACCCCCTCTAGTTGCATGTGTGCCTGTCTCGTAGTGTGTGACTACAGAGCTCGTCTATCTTCGTGTGTCAGGCGTTAGCACGGACACTGGTTGGGCTGAATGTGGATGAGTGGAAAGATCCAAAAGATCCGTTTAATGTGCAGAACACACAAGATTGTACGAAGTAAATTTTTCAAATGAAGAATACACCTTATTAGCTGTGAGATGGACCGAAAAAAGATTTTTTTTATCAAAATTCAGCTTTGCAAGCTGCGTGTGATACTTCGATCGCGCGTGTTACGGGGTGTATACCCTCGCGAAGGATACAGATCGGTGACTCCCCTACTACTGCCAGGGTCAACAGGACTAAGGTGTTCAGCCTTGTTCTGCGCACGGAAACTGTATAACCCGCATTGAGGGGGACAAAACCAGACACGTGTAGAATTCAGTATGCATGAAACAACGAGTGTTAAATGGTGAGTTAGCTTTTGAGTGGGCTACTTGGGTTTACCGGGTTTGTACGCAAGTTCCCGTGTACTCCCTGTATATGTGGCAGGTTAGCGGAGCTCCAGCCCAGGCCTGATGCTCGGGTTTTTAGTATTGCGAACTACCTGGGTACCGTTTTTTTTTTGTGTAAGTTGATGGTCATTGCCGGTCGCCCCGGTGGTCTACTTGAATCACAGATCATATACCTGGTATATAAGGTATTATTTAATGCCCTGGTACTGCTGTACCCTGTTGTGGTTACTCGAATGCTGCTGCTTGTTGTTACTAGTAATATTGTATTACTAGAGTAGGTTCTGGGGTTGTTCGAATCCCGCGTGGGTCGGACATCTGAGGTTACTGAGGTTACTTGCACAAATGAAGGTTAAAAATGAATCAGCTGCCCCTATTATCCGATTATGGCGGGGTGGGTAGTCGCAATTCGATGCGAGTCGACGAGGAAAGAAAAAGCTGGGAGCCTTCTTGCTATAAGAATGGAGGCACGTACCGTACGAGTGGTGAGGGGGGAGAAGAGCCTGGTTAGTGGCCCTGGATCTAAAGTTGCGTCCAGGGAGGGAGAAACAGAAACAACAAATAGGGAAGATATATTCGTAGTTGTATGGAGCCTGGTCTACCACCCTGTCTTCCACAGCAGTTGGGATGAGCAAAAAGAAGAAAGAATAAAACGACCCTCAATTTCTTGTTATATCGTACGACCGAATTTCTGGACAAGCACAAGCGGGCCTCCTCTGTAGCGTATGCGACGGAGGAACTTATGGTATATTTGATCCCTATGATATGTACCTGATAGGGTATATGATGCCGGTCACCCCGGTGTTTTAGTGGTTACCCTCGAATACTATTAATACTAGCGTTGTTCCTTGAGTCCGATTCTCACGATGATGAGATTTGACTTTGTTTGCAGAAATGCAACGAAAAAAAGGATCAACTGCTGAAAGCGCCTAGCAGCGTGGGTAGGTACAAGTCGACGCGAGTCGACGAGGGAAGAAAATGCTGAACTTTTCTCGCGATAAAATGAAGGCACGTACCGTAGTGGGGAGGGGGGAGGAGGGCCTGCTATGTGACCCCGGATCAGAGTTACTACTGGGAGGGAGCATGAGAGTGGCGCGAGGATAATGAATGGCATGAAGAAAAAGGATGGATAATTATTAATGTTGCAAGGATGCTAGGCGTTCTGGACGCTGGATGCCGCTGAGTATGCCAAAATACAACAAATAACAACAACAACAACAACAACATTATATGGAGACCAGCAACATGGAAGTGGAGGAGGTGCAAGGCCTTGCGAACGCTTGTCATAGCCCATCGCAGTGGGCCAAACTCTTCGGCGGCGCCGGCGACTGCTGCACCGGTACTCAGGGCTTCATGTGTGTTTGCGGCAGACCACACCCGTGCTTCCTACTTCTCCAAAGGATGTCTCCTACTTTTCCAAAGGATACCACAGCACAGCTCACTGACAAGCCAACGCAAGCGTCTGCCACCTAGACTTCCACAGCAGGGCCCGTCGACAAGCCGGGCACGGCGCCTGCTGCCGAGCCCCCCGCGACAAATGTGCAAGCTGCTTAATGCTATCACACCCATTTCCCACACCTCCACTTGCTTGGAGAGTGGCAACAATACCCCCAACCACTACTACCACACCCCTTGTTACCAAACACCTTGCCGCCTTCCTGGAGTGTGGCAGCAACACCTCCAACCACTTTTTGTCACCACACCCCTTTTATCACACCCCTACCTGCTTGGAGTGTGGCAGCCAAACTTCTTTGCGACTACACACCACACTCTGTTATCACACCCCGCAGAGTATACCACCCCTGTGATAAGCTTTGTCAAATCCCAACATAGTCAACCACTGTATCACCGGGATACGCTGTAATATCACACTCCCGGAGTACAACACACCAAGTGATGAGTTCTTTAGAGGCTAAAGGGTTATCACCGGGGGGGTGGTATACACCGTCGTATAAGGTAGTGCTCGTGTTTTACCTGGTACGGTACCTCTTATATGCAGGGATGTACATTACGCATTATTACGGGTAATTACGGGTAATGTGGATGGGCCGTGCGTAATGTGGATATTCCGCGGTAATGTTCCGTATTTGTACGGTGCGTCTCTTGTGCTACTTGGTTTAGAAAGTTGAAGTTTGAAGCAGCTGGGTTGAGGTTTGATCGCTCCGAGTAAGGACATGGAGAATGGAGAATGAGCATGATATTTTTTCTTTTTGACTTTTCTGAAGTCTGTACTCTGCACTATGTACCATACAACATACAACATACAACATGCTCTCCAACGGTTGCTGCAGGGCTGCAGCTTTGGCGGTAGGGTATCATACATCAAACATACATACTACCAGACACCACATCTCGGCGAGAACGCGAAGCAAGAGAGCAAATGCCACGTACGGAACCCCTGGGTACAGGGTAACACAGCTATACACGGAACCCCCGGGGATGGGGGGCTTTTGTCCCCGCACGGTAGCCGCAATTACGCGTGCGTAGTGTCAATCCCCGATTTGCCGTAATTACGGGTGCGTAATGTGTTCAATCTGAAGTTATGTACGTCCCTGCTTATATTATCCACACCACGATCATGCATGTTGTATTTGTCTGTATGTATATGTAAACTATGATGTTCTTTTTTTTGGGTTCGCTGCTCTCCGGCGGCCGAGTGTTTCTTCTCGCACTTTCGGCCGCGGGGCAAGCTGGCCTGCCATAGGTACATGATGAAGCATGTCTGGATCTCAGCCGAGCTCCGTGCTTAGCTGGCTCTATTTGGCAAGGGATTGCGTTCCGCCTCCCTAAGACGAGCAGGTAACTTGGAACACCGCAATTTGATTTTCAAATTTTGATATTTTCATGAACTTTTCCAATTTGTTGTTTTGTTCGTAGAAAAATGGCCCGCTAATCAACTAACCCAACCTCAGCAGCAGCACAGCAGCAGTACACATCTGGAACGGATTGATGTGAGCTTTTGGGGCGCGCCGCCCTGGGCCGTTTCGGTATCGGATCTCGACGTGGGTGCGTGGGCATGGGTGCAGACAAGGGCAAACCGGCCTGCGCTCTCCCGCCGCGCGGGCAGCCGCTCGTGGAGGCAGGAGCGAAAGCGTCTGTGGGCGTGGTTGACCTGTTCTGTTTATTTTTCTCTTGCGGGGTAACTAGACGTGTCCGAATGTAAGGACCGTTTTTGCTTGAACAAAAAGACGTATCCCGGTATTATATTTCGGGGCAGAGCGGGTGCCAGCAGGAGGATTTTTTTTTTTTTTTTTTTCATCCTCCGGCGGATGGGGAAAAATAAAGCTTTAGCTCACCACACTTCCACGTATTTTCACACGCGTCGTGTGTCGGTTTAACTCAGCTGCTTTCGCAGCCCAACGCTAGCTGGCGCACCCTTCGGGTCCCATTGTAGGTATAGCGTAAGCTGTCCCTATCAGTGGTCTTCGTTCCAACCCCGGCAGCGCAAGCTGCCGTTGTATACGGAGGAGGCTGGGAGGTAGAGGCCGGGAGCAGCCGTGTGTTGGAACGAGTGCCACAGGGCACGGCTTGCATCTCTCCGCGCGGCAGACGGGGCTCACAGAGACAGAGCGGGGAAGCTTGGAAGATGGCGCCGAGCGCGGCGCGGGTGGCAGGCATCGCGAGCGCAGCATGCGCGCGAGTGTCGACCAGGCCTAGTATTTGTTTTGGGCAGAGTGGAACCATGGGTAGGGTTCAAGGATATATAACTTCTTATTAGCGATAGCAAAACTCAGGGATATACACGGTGCTGCTGTGGCCAAAATCGGGTACAAGTCTGTTTCAGCGCTCGCCCCGCGCCCTGGACGCCATCTGATTGGCTGGGTGGATCGGTTTTTGGTCTGTTGCTATTATCGTACACACATGTCATACACGCATACATTTCTGACCACATGCATCAAGTAGTGGCGGGTTCAGGCGGGAACACTATAAATCTAGCTCTAAATTCTATGGAGATAAACGAGTACATCAAGGTTTCGGTTCCCCTCAAACACAGTACCAAAGCGTTGAGCACTACCTCCAACTCATGGAAAATCGTACCACGTACGCCACACATACCGAAATTGTTGCCGCCAACCAATTAATTGTTGTACAGCATCCAAGAGCGACTGACATTGGCTGGTCAACACTATTCATCACCACCAAGTGCAAACACGTGTGTGTTACGCACCATATAGCAACGAACGAGCACTATTCCACGTACGGTACACGGCATCCCCTGACCACTAATAATTCGTTTACGCGTACATCAGTACAACGTGCACCCACCGCTATGACACTCTTCCCGCTGAGTACGACTCTTTCTTTGGAGCAATGCACTAGCTCGTGCCTCACGTTTCCTCTAAGAAGGGCAGTGGGGTTCATCTATGTGAGTACGCGTAACACCATTGAAGGTGGGAAAATATTTATACGTGTGTTACCGGTGTCTTCCTTTTCGCCTTGCGACGCCCCCGGGATTTCACGTTACCCGCATCCCGAAGGGGAGCTTTGTACTATTATAAAAAATTAAAATACACTCCAGCTGTGAGATCGAAGATTTCGTCGAAACTCACCTTCGCAAGCAAGCTATGTGTGTTACTCCGATCGCGCGTATTACGGTGTGTGTCCTCGTTAAGGATACAGGTCGGCGACTCCCCGTAGACCCAGCTTGAACCAAGGTCAACAGGGTGATGGTCAATCTGTGCACGGAAACTATAAACCCCGTTTTTGACGGGGACAAATCTGAAGGCTGTGGATATTGCATTAGATCATGTATACATGTCCTTGCAAACACGCTAGCAGTACCAGAGCATTATTTTAGTACCGCAGCATTGTTAATAGTGGCATGTATGAAGTGTGTATCACAATATACAATACAAGCGACAGGACAGGTGCAGAGTTCAAAGGCATAGAACACAAAACGGTCTCCGGAATACTCACCGATTGTCTCAGCAGGTCGTACTCATTCTTCGAGTTGATGGAGTCGTTCATGAACGAGTTGTGCGTTGTAACGGAACCGTACCCTCGGGGGGGGGGCGTCGCTTAGGGCGTGTCACAAGAGAATCAACGATGTCAGGAGACGGCACGTGTACCTCTTGACGGATCCGGTCAAGAAAAATGCCTTTACGGACGTGCCTTGACGGTAAAAACCGAGAACACGGGTTTTTTTCAAGACTTGGCCATATTGTTGAAAGCCTGTATGTTTTGTGATGTTTTTTTTTTCCCGGCCATTTTTTTTTTTCGCGTTAGGCCGACTCTTATGGGAGGCGAAAACAGAAAACAATTCAGGATTTCCTTTCATCGCGTAGAAACCCCAGGGTGGTACCGTCGGTAAACGTGAGTTTCCGTTCGCTGCCCTGCCCCCCCCCAAAAAGTGCTTTCCGCACACATCACCTATCGCCGCCGATGATTCCTCGCCTCGCAGGGCGCGACATGGCGTTAAACCTTCGATGCTGTCTGCTCCACTACTCTGAGAGTGCTCTCTGCGAAGTTTTAGGGCCGGTTATGAAGTGTGGCTGGAGTTATCGCGAAAAGAATCGTGCAGAAATAGGCTAGGCTGTCACATCTCGAGCGACACTAGTCCCGTCTGAAAAAAAGACGCACAGAAATGGGCCAGACTCTCACGTCTCGCGCGATAACTCCGGCCACACCGCCTCACTGCCCCTTAAACTTGGCAGCGAGCACCCCCAGAGCGGTGGAGAAATGCTGCCTCGAAGGTTTGTCCTCATCTCGTGTCCTGTAAGTCGACGAATCGGTGGCGGCGGTAGGTGATGTGTGGGGAAGGCAAGCTGTTTTGCTGCTGCGGCACCCTAAACAAGATTTCCCGCGACTGTGGTTTTCAGCTCCGTATTAAATCCTGTGTTGTCATCTGTTTTCGTCTCGCGCAAAAGTCGTCGTCACTACAGAGTATACGCATAATAAAACGAAGGGCATCCATGGTGGTCTGATGCTTCTGCCTACTGGCTGCTGACTGTCTTTTGTCTACCTCGGCACGCTGCTACTCCTGCTGCTGCGGTGCTGGTGCTCAGATGCTGGCACAAGCAGCAGGCAGAAGCACAAAAATACATTAAAAGAGGGACTTTCACACAGTAAATGAAGACTTTATATAGGGGGGGATAGGGGACAATCCGTCTAGACGGATGGAAATGCCTTAGCGGACGCCCTTGACTGACTGACTGACTGACGGACCGATTGACGGTTGTCCGTCTCCTGACACTTTGATCAGGATCGAAATCGAAATAGAAACTTGAAAATGTAATCCCCCGCACACTATTCCAGCAGTGCTTCAATACTACCCCTTTGGGGTTTCAAAAGCCAAGTGGAATGACGCAAGTAAATAACGAGTACATTTTTTTCAAGCCACTACTCTAGGAAGAGCGTCTGTTAGTAGCACTGTACAAGCATTGCCGTATCACCATGGTGCGTGGGTTTGTGTGGTATAGCTCCTTCCACTGCAGGTCGGACACACTCCCTACCCTGGAATCCGGAAGCTCGGGCTTGTTTGTGTGGCCGATGTTGTAATCGAATCAATGGTCTTCCGACTTTGTTTTCTCTGTAAAGCCCCAATATACCCATAGGTTTTGCATACACTTTTAATGTTTATTATGCTGTACCTTGCACCAATTTGTATGTGTTCGTGGTACTTTTTAATGATTTTTTTCTAACAACGTCCGCTGTGAGCTCTATTAATAGCTGATGTACTTGAGTTTTACGTTGTGCTTGCTTTACGAGCCGCCGCCGTTTTTGCGCACATGGACTGCGCAGCAAGTGGTTCGGCAGGTAGGCAGCGAATATCTTGCGGCAGAAGCTTGTCTCGTGCGCTGTTCAACTGATGCCAACCCTCTCTGAGCGCGGCAGCCAGTAACCTTATCACATACACAACGACTTAGGATAGATATTCCCAGGGAGGATCACAAGTTTTTCGTATTTTAGAACTCACCATTATTAGTCAGGAGGCAAATCATGGCCCGCAGTTGAGAGCATTTCAAGATTCAAAAGCGGCGCGTCCGCGTTGCGTGCCGGGTTTGGACCCGGGTTGCGGTCAAGGTTTGGGATTGGGTTGGGTCTACGTACTACGCTCATGAGTTGATCCCATCATCGGAAGCGCTTCCCAGACCGACTCCTGGCAGATCTGTGCTAAGGCGTTGTTGAGTAGGCTGGCGGTTGGAGCGTACGCGTGAAAGAGCTCCGCGATATTGCGGGTCCGATCGTTCCGGTTCTGTTTTGTGCTGGCCGGCCGGCTGGCACCGTCCAGCTGCCCTTGGCGGCGCGCTTGTCTGTTTGATTTTCTGTTCGCCTGCTTATGCTTGATGTCCTGCTCCCCTTCATCCCCTCTTGCTAAAGTCGTTACCCTGAATGCACCACTAGTTCTGTTGCAGTGACGCTTCTCATGCCCCCTCCCCGCCGCCCGCCGTCCCCCTCCTACGCCCTTGTGTGGTCAGATCAAGCGCCTCCACAGGGACATGGCCAGCATGCTGGCGACGGCGAGTCCAGTTCCCAGGAGCTCGTCCCTGCCGGCCCCGCACACATCCCAGGCGGCAGCGCACCGGAGTCCGGGCGACAGTGACTACGATTGCTCGGACGACGAACCCGCTCTCTCGGTGCTACGCGATGAACTGCGAACCACGACGGAAAAGTTTTTCGAGCGCGAATCTGGACATCACGGCGGCCCCAGCGGCCGCGGCGGCCGCGATGGCGGCTCCGAAAGGCGGAGGGCGTATTCCGTGCTGACCCCAAAGCTGCCCCCCGGTGGCGCCCCCAAGCAGCAGAAATCGTGGAACGCTTTGAACGACCTGGAGAAGGGCGTGGGGGGCATGATACGACGAAGTGCTTCTCCCGCCTACCGCGTAGTCGACAGGAACTGCAGCGATTCCATCGTAGGAGCTGACGGCGGCGTCGGTGGCGGCGATGGCGAAGGCGGTGACGGTGGTGGCAGCAGCATAGCGTTAGGCACGGCGTTCCCGTCGAACGAGTTCCCCCCCCCGCCGAGGTTGGGGGAGGGCGGCGAGAGCTACTTTGGCGAAGGAGGAAGTAGAGGCAGAGATGGGGGCGGCGGAGGGTTTGTCGCGGCTGATTTTGGGGGGGAAGGCGTGAACGATTTCGGCTGCGTGCAGAAGGTACCGAGCCGCGGAACCGGCACGGGCGACAATGTTGGTGTGCCGACAGACTCGGACTCGCACCTGTCGCTCGCGTACGCTAAGACTAAGCGGTGGCTTCACATGCCTTTGACCGAGGATACCTTGTGCAACACCCCGAGCACTTCTCCAATGCGAGCGGATGAGTTCGGGAGCGTAACGACGCCACGGATGCCGCTGCAGCAGCTGGGGTATACTGGGGACATGGGGGCCTCTGTAGATCCCGAGGCGACGCAGGAGGACCTGAAGGCCCGCAGCGAAGAAGCCACGCGGACGCTGAAGGCTTTGAAAATGCTCCTCGTTGAGGAAGGCCGGAAAGCTGAGGAGGACGACTATGCTAACGGTAGCCGTGACAGCAACCGCGGTGGTGAGTGCGACAGCGACCGCGATCACGACGGCTCCGGCGGTTCGCAAAGCGTGCGGCAGGCGAACAAGCTCTGGCCGACGATCGGAGCGAAGAGGCCCGCCCCCGGAATGCTGCTGAGGCAACCCTCGGAGCACGGTGCTGTTTTTGCTTCGTCTTCGTCGACGGTGTCGGCGCCGACAACGCCAGCGATGGCAGCCAGCGGCGGCAGCAACACCGGCGACGTTTCGAGCCACGTGCCCCAGTTGCTGCAGGCGATGGACGATCTCCAGAGCATCAACGCGGAGCTGATCAAGGCGTTGGGGGGCAGTGGAATGGACGAGAGCGATCGCGTTCACCGCCGATTGGGGAGCTCGTCGTCCTCACGCCTTCAAGAGGAGCAGCAGCGGCAGCGACCGGGGCCAGGCCCCCGCCAGCGGTCGGGGCGAATGCTGCCCTCAGGCATGCTCGCGCGGCAGTCGCGGTCCTCGTCGGAGCTGCTGCAGCGGCGGCATACCCGGCGGGGCCAGGCGGAACCGATGTCGTGCGGGGTTCCCAGGCATCGTGTGCAAGTGTCTAAGCACGGAGACGATGTGGTGTTTTTCGAGCTCGCCATCACTCAGGCGAGGTCGACGTGGACGTTGGAGCGCCGCATGGACGAGTTCCTCGAGCTTCGTCGGTCGCTGGTCGGTACTGCCACGGAGCTAGCGGTGGTCGCGGCGGAAGCGGCAGCAAAATATATTCCGACGAACCCGCTGGAGCGCGAACGCGGTGGGCCCGTCTGCCCCACTCCGCGAAGTACCGAGCGAAAACGTAAATCTTCTGGCGCCTTGGACGCCGTGGACGAGAACGGCGGGGTGCGGGGGGGCGCGACGACGGCCGGGTGGAAGGACCGTCTCCGGGAGGCCGAGGCGCGCGTGCCGAAGCTCCCGGGCGAGCAAAGCTCGTGGTTCGGCACGATGCGGCTATGGCCGTTCGTGTCGGCAAGGAAGCGCGAGGAGCGGCTCACAGAGAAGCAGGTGCTTCTCGCTTCCTGGCTCGCCAATGTTTTGGCCGATCACGAGCTCATGTCCCCGGACCTAGTCCGGTTCTTGGGGGGCGACTACGGGGGCATGCAGGCGCAGCCCGTCGTCGCGGATGTCGTCGCAGATTGTGACAGCCGTGGTGGTGGCCGCGGCAGCTTCGCCGCCTATGGTGGCGGACGCGCGGATCTGTTCGAAGTTTCGGACGACGATTGCGCTACCGTCGACGAATCAGACGATGGCGACGACAGCGAAGACGATAGCGTGGACGACCTGGCCAGCGAGCTAGAAAGCCTCCGCGAGTCTCTGTGCGCGCCCGACGAGTGGGCCTTGGATGTGTCGGCGGGGTTGCCTGGGAGCGTCGACTCCGGCGGCCGCAACGCTCGCTCCCGCCTCGAGAAGGCTATGGGGAAGCGAGTCGCGATAGCGCGGGCCGGGTCCGTATCGCCCATGTTTCCCGTGGGCGGCGAGGTGTTGCCGCTGGAAGCGATGCGGGACAGCAGGAGGGTAGGGGGGGTGGCGGGGTCCGATAAATTCGTCGGGGCGACGGGGGCGGAAGTTGCGGTGGGAGAGCGGGACGGGGACGGGGAGGGGGAGGTGACCGTTCGGAGTTACTCGGAAACGTTCTCGCCTTCTCTGGTAGGCAGCAGGTGTTTCGCGGACGCGGCTAAGGAGCGACGGCAGAGCGGACCCTCCCCGTCTTCGCCCTCGCGCAGGGTAACGCTCGACGTTTTCTTCCGAGTGCCGACGTAATGTCCTTTCACTTTTTTGTCTTCGCGCGGATGGGTGCTCCTCACCCCGGTTTTTGTGGTAAAATGCCAGGTGTGGTCGGGGGGGTGGGCCGGCGAGCGGGCGGGCGGGCTTTCACGCGGGATACATATTACTTCTTTTTTCGAGATGGAGCATGCTCCGGAGGAGCGCGGTGCGGGGGGGGGGTATGAGAGAGAGCGCGGGGCGGGGGCAGTGAGCGAGGGGAAGATTAGGGCCGGGGGGGGGGCGTGGAGAATGGAGGCCAGCACCCTACATTGCGGGGTTGGAATTTGGTCAAGCAGCGTGGCGCGAGACGGGTACGTGAGTCGTGAGCTGTGCTTGGACGCGTTTTGTTGTCTCCCGCGGTAAATTTGCTGCGGCAGCGATTGGTTGTCCTGCCTATTTCGTTGCGGTTCGTGAGACGCACGCGCCGGGTTCCCGGCGAAGATGCGCATGTTAAACCCAGAGCGACGTGGCCCCTGGTAGGGTCCAGTAGTCGCTGCTTTGGATCAGCCAGACCCTTAGCGACCGCTAGCTGATAGTGTGATGATTACCTGGCAGATTTTTCTTCTCGCATTCATGCTTTCTGCCACGATTAGGTTGTCACCGGGCGCAACGGGTGATTTGTTGATAAGTTGATTGGTTGATTGATTCGCAGAAGGTTTTCCCTTTCGCCGTTTTTTGTGTGTGTTTTGCTGATTAGTTGAGCGGTCGGTTGTTTTGGAGCGAAGGTGTTTCCCTCTTGTGCTACGTACAGTATTTATTTTGTGTTTTTTGTCTGCGAAAAGTCGCTTTTTCTGCTTTTGTTCCTTTTGCCTTCGTGCAACGTTTAGCCCTATGATATCATACCACGATAATGTATTTATTTTACTTGGCTCGTTGTGCAGCCGGTTTTGCCTACGCACCGCCCAGCAGCAGCAGCGCGCTGTCCTGATTTCGACTCCTGTCCGAAAATAGCCGTGGCGGGGTTGCCTTATGCCTGGTATGTCCCACGCCGAAGTACCCGTAGTACGCTCGGTGTCGTTAAAATAAACACTCTTGCGCGGCAACGACGTCATGACCAATCAAGCAAGCATCGTTTCCTTTTCTTTTTTACGTTTGGGTCTGTTTTCGGTTCTTTTTGGATGGGGGGGGGGGTCCTAAACATACTTTTTATTTTGTCCTTTTTTTAGTGTTCCGGCTCGTTGTCATTGTTTTACCTTTAATAGTCCGGAGCACCCTTCCGCTCCCAGGTGCGGAACGATCAGTCTTGACGTGTGCCTATCCGACGGGGGGCTGTTGATTCAAGCGAAGATTTGGGCTCGAACGCGAGCCTTCCGTCCCCGCGTCCCCGCCTATTTTTGTTTGATTGTCTGCGCGCGGTAGGAAGTACCGTACTGTAACCGCCCATCCATTGCGGCCTGCTGCTACTGTAAGTTGCCTGTTGCTTCACCATGTGGTAGGAATCTGCTTTAGTAACTTCCCACCCGTGCAGCGTGCTACTGCCGTAGGTTATAAACTGCCCACCCATGCCGTGTGCTACTACTAGTTGTCTTTTGCTTCAACTTTTCTCAGCATGCAGCCTTGTTTTTTTTTGCCACTCTGGTGCCCGTTGCACTCCAACAGCCAGAGTTTTTTCTACTGCAAAACTGATCAACTCTAATTGCATGTAGTTTTTGCCCAAATGCGTGGGTGCAAATATTAGGTGGTCAAGCGGTAGCTGTAGTAGTAACTGCGTCCCGTGACGGTTGCGCCGCGCTCCGGACGACCTCCTGTGGTGCACGGGTCGCACTGCACGACCTGCCGTAGCAGGCAGGAGAGGAACAGCGCGAAAGCTGTACCGGCTGTCTTTCGTTTTTGGGTTGTTGTGTGTTGTGACGGTGGGGTTGTTGTGTGGTTGCCTTTCGTTTTTGGTTTTACTTTGTGCTTTGACGGCGGCGTGTGGTAGGTAGGTATCATAGGTAGGTAGGTAGGTAGGCCGGTGTGACTTTGAAGAAAGAATATATATATATTTTTTTTTTCGTGCCATTACGTTGGTGCGTATGTATTGTAGCAACCAAGTAGAATGCCCCATCAGCCAGCGTGGTTTAAGTTTGGTTGGATTATTTACGCCATTTTAAGATCATAGAGAGATCGGTGGGCGGAAAGAAGGCGGGGTGGGTGGAGAGAAAGAGACCTGTGGTGATTTGGACTTTTTTTAAGGAAGGTTTCTCTAACTACATAGCGTGTTCGTAGAAGGTATCCGGTTAGTTTTGTGAGTACAGGGTGGATAGCAGCCTCGGAGATGGGGGGGGGGGGGGGGGGGGGGGGGATTCCGTGTAGGGAGTACATGCGACGCGTACTTTATTCAAGATGACTTTGTCGTGCCCCACATTCCGGAGTGTGCCGGCAGCAGTACCGCAAGCAACCCACGATTCTCTTTGTGGGCGGACAACATCCGTGGCCTCCCGACACCTGTAGCACGTACGGCAATGGGAATGGAACGCGCGTCGCCTGGTGCGTTTGCTGCTGCTGCTGCTTCTGCGGTGCGGTTTGCTTGTTTTTGGCGATCGTTCGATGCCGTAGGTGTGTTACGGCGGCGGTAGCCCGAAAGCTGGGGGCGTTGGCGTGAAGTTGCTACCCGATGCCGCATTTTTGCTTCGAACGCACTCGCGCTTTATGTAGCCTACCGTCTGCTGTTTGTGTACCAAATACAAATAATATTTCGTATCGTACGGGCGGTCGTGCATATCGTATCGTATCATGCGATCATGTACTTACTCTGTTATGTGGAATTATGCCAACAGGGCTATTGTAAAAGTTGCGGGTTATACAGTTTCCGTTCGCAGAACAAGGTTGAACGTCTTAGTCCTGTTGACCCTGGCATTAGCAGGGGAGTCACCTACCTGTATCCTTCACGAGGGTATACACACCCCGTAACACGCGCGATCGAAGTATCACACGCAGCTTGCATAGCTGAGTTTTGATCTAAAATCCTTTTTGGTCGATCTCACAGCTAATAAGGTGTATTCTTCATTTTTTAATTAGTTGAAATTGCCGAAAACAGGCACCATGTCGGGCCCGCCGGCGTCTGAGTGGAACCCAAGTCTTTTTAGGCGGACAAATATAGGGGGTGGTTCTCGGACAGCCCCTGGATTGACCAGCAACAGCCACTACATACGCACCAAAATCTGTCTCTGCTTCCTCGGGGGGGTACATCAGTTATTATCAGGTTATGATGCACCATAGTCTGGCTTTGCTTTCTGGGGTTCATATCGGTTATCTGAATTTTGTCCGTTCCAACTTTTCGTTGTTGTTTCGGAGCGCTATAAGGCGGCTTTACATTTGTTGATTGTTCGGGAAATGAAAAAAAAATCAAGTAGTAATGGGACTTGTCCGGGGGGCGGAACAGAGAATGGTTCTTTCAGTATGGAATATAATCTGCGTTTGTTGGCGCTACGCAGTATGTGGAGGGGGGGGGGGGGGGGGGGGGGGGGGTACGGGGGGCGCGTGCCCTTTGTCGTGTTCAGTAGACCTTTGTGGGAACAGCGAGATAATAGTACGAGAAGAGAGAGTCAACTTGTGCAATGCCCGCTGTTTTCTGATTTGGTCGATTTTATAGTCTATGTTGACGAACAACGTGCATGTTCTTGTTCTCCTGCATCCCAAGGAGCAGCAGCTCCTCCATGTGTTGTAGCACAATCATGTAGGTGTTCTATACCACTACAACGGAGTATTGGGTATTGATTGGCCAAAGGCGGCCCTGTAAAACCGTTAATTCAGCACACTATAAGATAACAAAACAAGAAAATGTGCTCCGATTATGAGTCAACTCCTCTCGTTGCTGTTTGCTGTTGTACAGCACCTTCCTGCTTGTGGATGGAGAACAGCGCCTAAACGTTTTTACCCTGCGTCCAATCAAAGACCGGCCAGTACCGGTTGGTTGTTTTTGTCCGCAAATTATGCTCACGACATTACATACAATTACCTTTTTTGGTATTTTTGCTGAGCGGGCCCGGTTGGGGTACATCCCTGGCCTCTCAAGATCTCCCATTTGAACACCGTCTCCTTCCATTGCTTGCGAAAGGGTCCAGATTTTCTTTGGTTTCTTCCTTCGCCTTTTTCTTCTTTGAGGTTTTCGTTTTTTTAGTTGTTTCTTGATTCTTCACTTGTTCCCTTCAATTCTGGTTTCTGCCAATTCGATTTTGGACATTTTTTCATTTATTTTTTTACATTAATTTTTTTAATGTTCGTGCAAGTTGAAATTCCTCAAATTTGCCGCCTGCAAGGACAATTGAAGTGCACGAAGCTCATAATCGTACACACGCGCACGAGTTTTTTGTGATCGTGTGCCTAAAATGCCGGGTTTCGATGCTGAGCACATGAACCCATCAACGAGCAGGAGGAGGAAGCGGGAACAGGTTGCTTGGCGAATCAGGATCAGGGTCGGGGGGGGGGGGGGGGGGGGGGGGGCAACCGTACTCATTTGTTGCTCGCCTTGTCATTCAGGGTGGGGGGGGTGCACAACAACAGTTAGGTAGAGAAAGGGACGGAGACAAACATAAATAAGGCTTATATACCGACGACGGCGCGGAATCCAACGCAATACGTGAGAAAAGCACGTCATCTCGTACGGATGACAAGGAGCCGAGCAAAAGCTTTCGGCGCACCAGCCCTTACGAATAGGGAATCGGGAACGGGGGCATATTATATTATACTAATAAAAGTTAGGAAAGAGCGTGAGCGTGAGTGCATGTTGCCAAGTAACCTCAAATTTATAAGTGCTATAAAACCAACAAAATGTATGCATTCGAGTTCGTCGATTGAATCTCGCCGACTTCGCAACAGGGATGGATCTGCGGTGCTCTCCCCTCGCCACTTACTATACATACATACCTGGTGGTTAAGATCAGAGAGAGTAGCAGTATATAGTAGAGTCCACTAGGAGCAGCACACTACGAATACCATTCAAACGTCTCCAGCGTGCACGCTCAATGACAACCAACCAAAAGGATGGACGATTCTCGCCGACTTCGTATTCGTTCTTTTCGAGCGTGCGCACCTCTGGAGACATCATCATGAATGAGTGGTTATTTTCATCTTTTTTTTTTAGAAAAAATACTATCTAACAACGTCAGCTGTGAGTTCGACGGATTTAGGGTCGATACTCATCTTTTTTTTGCAAGCTGCGTACTACATCGATTGCCCGTTTTTAGCAAGTAAGTTTCATGGGTCAGCACTTAGACTAGACTACGGCGTAATAATAATATCATGATATGGCATTATATTACACTAACTACTTTCATCATGCATGACCAAGTAGTAAGTGTGAGATTGGTAACATCAATCGTCTGTGTATCTATTACTAACATAATAATAAATACTGGTAGTAACAAAATAATGACAACAACGAATAGTATGACATCATTGATCACCACTACTAACCGCGGTAGATGAAAGTAGGAAGGAGACCGCAGACAGGGTAGCAAGGTACCAGGCCGACTAGTAGGTGGAACCTTTCTATCTATGCCACTCGTACCGCCAACTGCTGCGGCTGCTCGGAATGTGATGTCTTGGTACTTTGATTTTTCCGTGAATTTATTTATTTTATTTTATTTTATTTTATTTTTCTTTCCCCTTCTTATCCTTATGAAGGGAGTCTTGCATGGTGGGTAGGTGACGAGCCTGTTTTATTTGGCCCTCCCAGTCTTCCTTCTTCTACTTGTTTCTTTTTTCCGGGGTATTTTTTCTCTTTCCCTTTCTTTCCCCCTTGCATGTCCATTTTGGCTCATGCTCGGGGTATGTTTCTATCTCCCGTGCTTTGGCTCCCCTTTTTATTTATTTATTTATTTATTTTGTCTTGGTTTCTTTCGTTGTTTCTCTCTTTTACAAGGTATTTTGGTTTAATGAGAAGAACACAAAGGGGGGAGGGGGGGGAAACAGGAGGAGTAGAAGGAAAGCCGTCCAAGGGAATGGGGGCAGGGGGGGCAACAGGAGGAATAGAAGGGAGACCGCGGTGGACGAAGGCAGGAAGGAGATGGCAGACAGGGTAGCAAGGTACCAGGCCGACTAGTAGGTACATAGCACTTTTCGTCTTTCTCTGGGGTATTTTTTTCCCCTTTGTTCCCTCCTTGCGTGTCCAGGTTTTTGGCTCGTGTTCGGATTATCTTATTTTGGTTTTACTTTACTTTATTTTATTTCATTTTATTATGTTTCTTTTCCGAGCTTTGGCTCTCCTTTGCGGTTGGGTTGTTTCTTCGATTTCCCCTTCATTTTGTCTGTTTCATTTTTTGTTTTATTTTTATCTTTGTTTTTATTTGTTTTCTTATTTTGTTTTTTGTTTTTTGTTTTTGTTTTTGTTTTTGTTTTTGTTTATTTCGTATTTCTCTCTTCCAATGTATTTCTGTTGCTGACGTATGTATGTTGTGCCTGTCGTACCCAGTACTAGGGCATGACATTGCGTTGTCGAATGCATTACGATGCATTATCTCTGTGTCGTGGCTTGTGACCACAGAGCTGATCTTTCTAGGGTGAAGAATCAGTACGGACACTGGGTGTGCTGGATGTCGACGAGTAGAAGAACGGTTTAATGTGAAGAACACACACACACACACACACACACACACTACTACTCTCGTATGATGGTAGTATAGTCTAGACTAGCTTGTTTGGTTGGTTGTTGTGTTCTCGTACCCGGTATGCTAGTATTTCACTTCTTGCTTTGCCTTGATGAATTGCGACTGACTGTTTGGTTTACTCTGCTTCGCAGTCTGTGACTACTACTAAGTCTATTAGGAGGTTAGTTGGGATGGAGAATCAGCACGGACTGTGGGTGTACTGATGATGATGTATGTATGTCGTTGGGTAGAAAGAACAACGAACGGTTATCAATTAAATGTGAAGACAACACACACCGTACATTAATTTAGTTTTTGCTTTTAGTTCTCAACACTTTTTACTTTCCAGCTTCTCTGGACAAGCCGTAGTCACAGGTGGTGTGGTGCCGTCCCTTCCCCCCCCGATTCTTGCCTTCAATTTTTATCGCGCATACAGCAGTGAGTGTTACATGTAGATGTGTGAAAACATCAGTTCAATGTTGGCCGCAGGAATCATTCCAAATCCCGCACTACCCCGGGGGTCAAAGACAGAGAGAGCAAAAAGAGCTGTCGATTCCTGGGTGGCTATCTCACCTTCTTGACCGAACCTTATAGGGTTCGGCAGAATAAGGCCGGCGAGTGCAAGGTGTTGACTAAACCGAAGGGGAGAGGTTAACACCAGCGAGTCTGTATTTTGCAGAGATGGAAAAAAAACTGGTACAGGTACACACACGAAAGTGTGTGGCTTTTTTTACCCGGATCTCCAGGAGGTTCTAAAAACGACACAAAAAATCAGCGTCAAAGGGGCCCACAAAAGCAAAGAAAGCGTGACCAACGTCCGATCGATGAAATTTATTCAAGAAAAAAGATCCGTTTTCCTGTTGGGATATCTTTTTTTCACTTGGCGCTGGTTGTGCATATTCTACGAGATAATAATGCACTCGGCAAATACCATATGATACAACATACCTGGTACATATAATATGATAACGTGGGGGTAGAGCCCTGAGGTGGGTAGTGATACAGTATACAGCAGAGACGGGCTGTACTCTGACAGCAGCATGTAAAAAGCAGAGACGGGCTGTACTCTGACAGCAGCATACTCTATAGAAAACAAAGCATACAGCAGCATATCAGGGAAAGAAGCGAAGGGAAAGAAGCGGCAGCAGCAGCAAAAAAAAAAGAAGAGAAACAACGAACGAATCGTGAGGCGGCGGGGGGGTGGTTCCAGATGTTTTGCCGAAAAAATATTCAAAAACTTCTGAATTTTTCAATTTTTTTCATCGGAGATATCTCCCATAACAATCTCCATTCTACGACTCCCATAACAATTTCCAGTTTTCGCTTGCCACAGCAAGCGGCAAGCAGCACCAGCAAGCCTTTCCAGACTTTCGCGATCTACCACAGGAAGAAGATGCCCAGGATCTTCCTGCCAGCCGTGACCCCCAACAACAACGCTCTGCTGGAGAGGCCGCAGCAGAAGCAGCAGCAGCAGAAGCAGCAGCAGCAGCAGCAGAAGGGCACCGCTTTTGATCTCGATGACAGCCATTTCAACGAACAAGATTGCAGCAGCAGTACCGATTCAGCAAATGAGAGCTCCAGTCCAGACTTGCTTCACCCCAACAACCTTGGAATCAATCACGCATGCCAGAGACAGCAGCAGCTGTCACCGCCGCAGCCGCTTGAGTTGGGCCTTGGCAGGGCGAATGCTCACGGTAGTACTATTCGCAACATCAGCAGCAGCAGTAGCGCAGCTTTAAAACGTGCACATGTTGAGACTCATATTAATACAGGCGCTCGTCCCGTGGGGCACGTAAAAAATACTCGACCAAGACATGATCATGACTCCGCGTCGAGCATCATGCCAGTTGAGTGCAACACCATCATCGTCGGCTCTAGCAGCAGCGTCGTTGGCGGATCCACGTCCAAGGCGGTGGCGGATCCAGTCGGGGAGGGTCCTCCATCGTCTCTGCCGTTTCTCGAGAGTTCTGCTCGTAATGGTGTGTGTCGCTCTAGGGATGGCAATGATCTCGCAGAAGAACCAGTCGCAGCAGCAGTAATGGCGGCAGAGCCGGCAGCATGTGGTAATGGTACAGAGGGAACCAGGCCTTTCAAAGATGGTGACGATGATGGCGGTGGTGGAGGAGGGAGAGGGGGAGGAGGAGGGGGGGGGGGGGAGGAGAGAAAGAGGAGGGCGTTCAAGTTGGTGGCAGTGGCAGCAGGGGCAGGGCAAAGGCAATAGCAAGGAGAATAAGGGGGAGGGGGGGGAAGAGGAGGGGGAGAAGAGGGAGGGGGAGGAGGAGGAGGAGCGTTGGGAAGCACCGTTTGCTGTGGTCTTCAAGACCCAAGCCCTCGGGCTCACTCTCGGTGCAGCCGAGGACGGCTCTATCGTAGTGTGCGAAACAATCACGGACAGCCACTACAACAACACTGACCCTGCTACAGCTGCTGCTGCTGCTGGAGGTGCTGGTAGCGATGCTGCTACGGCAGCGGGGGTGGCCACACCGCCCAACTTCTCCAAGATATGCGTGGGAGACCGACTGGTCTCCCTGGGAGGCACGAGCGCCGCAGGGCTTAGCATGTCCGACGTCGAAAGGATGGTTGTTCGTGGTTCTCGCCCGATAAAAATGCTGTTTCAGCACGTTGGTGCCGTTTCAAGCGCAACAGGCTCCGCTCCTGCCTGTGCCGCTGCTGCCGCCGCGGTGGCCGGCGCGGCGACCCCCTTGTCATCGACGACGACGATAAAACGGCCGTTGGGAGGGCTGGAACGGCCGTCGCGCGATTGCCTGTTGGACATCATTAGCGACATTGCCACGCAGGAAGATTATTTGCCCGAGTCGCAGCTTCCTCTGGCTGTAGAGAACCGACCGCGGGGGGGGGGGGTCGTAGCGGATTGTTCTCACTCGGGGACCCAAACTGCGGCGGTGGCGGCGCCGGCGGGTACCAGGCGGGGCAATGGGAGGGTGGTAGGCGGCCCCGACGGCGGCAGCGGCGGCGGTAGCGGTAGCGGTAGCGGTAGCGATGGTAGAGGTGGTGCGTGGATTGCGCGGAAAGCGGCGAGCAGTGACCCACCGGCGAGACACGAGCGGGGCGCGTTTTCCCCGATGAATACGATTTTTGCCACCCCTGATCGTACACCGGGCGGAAACAGTATCCGCGACAGCCAGAACTGGTTATGCTCTCCTCTGCCCCCAGCCTACCCCGCCCCCCCCGCCTCCTCCCCCGCCTCTTCCCCCTCGTCCGCTTCTACCGTACGAGATGTTCCACGGAGGGGGTGTAGAGCGACCACCCCAACCCAGACCCCGACCCCGCCGGAGCGGCGATCCCTTGCGGACAGGGACGCCCATCTCCAAATCCCGTCTCCCTCCGCGGCACGAGCGAGGCATGAAGAGGCAACGTGTCTTTCCGGAATCCGCTTCCCCTCTACTTGCACAAAATATGTCGACTACACCAGCAGTGATTACGCAGACGCTACGGGAGATAATGATGCCCCGGGCTCGCAGGAAATCGATGCACGAGGAGGAACCGACGGCCGAGAGGATGCCCGAGCAAGATCGTCCGTCGCGCCGGATAGAGAAATGAGAGCGGCGGAAGGGGGACAGGGCGTAGTCGAACGCGGGGGCCAAGCGGCGGCAGCAGCGACAGAAGCAGCGGCAGCAGCAGCGGCAGCGGTAGCAACAGCGGCAGCAGCGGTGGCGTCAGCGTCGGCATCTACAGTGGCAGTACCTGCGACGAAGGTGTCTTCGGCAGCTGCAGCGGCTTTGGTGCGCTTAGCACGGGCTGCTTCCCCAGCGTGTCCTGGTGCCGGGGGTATTCAAGGTGCTAGCGACGGCAGCAGCATAGGCAGCGGCGCCCCAAGGTGGTCCAAATCGGGGAGCACAGATGGTTCTTGCGTGGTGGCAGAAGCTAATCATGCTGCTGCGGCCCTTGGTGTTCCTGCTCATACTCCTGCTGCTCATCATGCTCCTTCTGCTCCTCTTGCTCCCCGTCCTATCCCTGCTGCTCCTGATTCGTCTGTTGTATCCGCTGCGCCTGCTTCTTCTTCGCCTGCTGCGCCTGCTGCGCTTATTGCGCCTGCTGCACCTGCTGCGCCCGCTGCTCCTGCTGCTCCTGGTGTCGCTGTTGCGTCTGCTGCGCCTGCTGCGTCTGCTGCGCCTGGCCAGCTAAACAGGCATAACACTATCTCAAACAGAAATGGCAACAAAACCCCCACCGTTGCTAACGGTGCTAAGGATTCTTCTGTGGCCACTGGTGGCAGAAGTAAGCCAGCCGTGGCGGTGGCGCCAGCGGCAGCACAAACACGCAAAGCGGCGCCCGCTACGTCGGCGGAGGTCATGCGCATCCTAGCCAAGCTCGGGAGGAGGGGCGTGTCCGAGCTATCGCTCTACAAAAACCTGAGCTTCGACGAGCTGGTTACATTGTGTAGCTTTGTCGGTGTCGACGTTTCGAAGCGGCTCCCGAAGGCAACGATGGCAGAACGCCTTAATAGTGTTCACGCGCGCGAGGGTACCTTGAGCCACGGACTAAGTAACGTGGCGAAATACGCCGGCGGGACAACAGCGCCGTTAGCAATCCGGAAACCTCCGCCACCACCACAACAGCTTCTATTACCACCATTTGGAGGGAGAGGAGGGAAAGGAGGATGGGGGGCAGGAGCAGGCAAAGAAGCAGGAGGAGGAGAAGGAGGTGGAAGAGGAGAACGAGGAGGGGCAGATGGAGGAGAAGGAAGGGGAGGAGGAAGAGGACGAGGAAGAGGACGAGGAAGAGGACGAGGAAAGGGCGTTCGTCATGAAAAGTCGGGTCCTAGTCTACGCCTCGGATCGGCCGCCATTTTCGCATCTCCTCGACAGGGCACTCCTTCCGATTCCCCAACACAGCTTCCTGTAAACAACGCCGTAGTCGAGGCCACTTCCGACACACCCATCCAGGAGCCTTCTTTCGAACCTCCATCCCAGCTGCTGCCGGCGATACCGCCGTCGCGTTTCCCCTCGCTGACTCTGCCACCTGACTACGCGCAGTCCGACTCGTCTCTCCCTCGTTCGATCGAGCGAACCGCCTCCATAAGCGCTGTCGTCTGGCCCCCTAGGAGCGAACCTCCCCCAAGTCTAGCGGGGCTAGGGATGGGGGGGGGTCGAGGAGGCGGAGAAGGAGAAGGAGCTAAAGGTGCTCGTCGCATGAGTGGGTTACCGCCGCCGCTACCGGTGACGAGTGCAACAGCAGGAGATAACTACCCATGGCTGCGCCCACTACGGACGGCAGCAGCACCACCAACACCACCAACACCACAACTAGCAGCGACGCCACTAGTACCACCACTAGCACCACCACTGGCTTCAGCAGCAGCAGCAACAACAACAGCAACATTGGCAACGGCAGTAACAACAACGACAACAGCGATTCCGTGCCGGACAGTGGTGGGACGACAAAATAGAGACGGGGATTGGGACCGCGAAGAGGACGAGGATGATGACCTGCGCTGGACGGACTGGGATCACTGTGAAAACGCTCCCATCGTTGCTCGAGGCAAGGGTCGCCGCGGCGGCGGCAGCGGCGACGGCTGCAGCGGCCTCGGCGGCGGTGGCGGCGATGTCGATGACGACGACGAGGCTTCCTGGTGGCAGGGAGAGTCTGATGGAGATTGGTCGGCCTGTTCATCCCCGATTGCCGCGCCCACGTCACCGGCACGGTCTCTCGGGTGGGGGATTGGGGCTGATTCTATCGAAGATCGAGGCGTTGTCGGGGGGTGCGCTACGGTTCGTAGGCGAAACCCCCTTCTACCTGCTTCTTCCAGGAGGGGGGGTTCACCATCGAGGAGTGATGCGCTTGATCGGGCACTCGCTGCGCTACCGGGGTTGATTTCCGGTACGCGATCCGTGCGGACGGTGGGAACGCAGGTGGGTTTGGATGTGCTTCTGAAGGAGCTTTATTGACGCGTTACTAGTTTTCCTTGTGCATGTCGAAGGCGCAGGCGGGGGCGCATGTCCGGGAGAGGAGAGAGGCTGGCCGCACAGTTGCCATTGTTGTTGTTGTTGTTGTTGTTGTTGTTGTTTTGTTGTTGATTATGTCGCCGGGTGAGCAGGCCGCTACTGGCGCGAGTGCTAACGTGCCGGGATAAACAGTGACGCCAGCAGGCAGATATCACGTGAGAGTGGCATCACTCGACCGGGTGCTCGTTGAAAGACTAAGCTGTCGCGTGAGGCGGGGGATGGCTATGCTACTCGTGTACAGCAATAGAGTTGATTTGATCTACTGCTCATTCCCTCTCTTCCTCCCCCTCCTATTCGCCCCCCTCCCCCCTCACCTCCGCCTCCTCCTCCTCGCCCCCGCCCCCGCTCTTCCTCCTCCTCCCCCGCTCACCCTCCTATTTTTTATTCCCCCCCTCCATCCCCTCCTCCTCCTCCCTCTCTCCTCCCCCCCCCTTCCCCCACCCCCCTTCTCCTGACTCTTGTCCTGACTCCCCTTCTCCCCCCTGCCCCCTTATCCTTCTTGCCCTTCCTCCTCCTCCTCCTCCTTCTCCTCCTCCCCCTTTATCTCCCCCTTCCTCCCCCTCCTCCTCCTCCTCCCTCTTTCCTCCCACCCTTCCTCACCCTCCCCTTCTCCTGACTCTTGTCCTGGCTCCCCTTCTCCCCCCTATCCCCTCCCCTCCCCCCCCCCCCTTATCCTTCCTGCTCTTTCTTCTCCTCCTCCTCATCCTCCTCCCCCTTTCAGCCTCCTACTTGTTACCCTCCCCCCTCCTTCCCCTCCTCCCCCCCCTCCCTCTTTCCTCCCACCCTTCCCCCCCCCCTCCCCCCCCCCCTCCCCCCCCCCCCTTCTCCTGGCTTTCGTCCTGGCTTCCCTTCTCCCCCCTCTCCCCTCCCTTCCCCCTCCCGCCTTATCCTTTCTACCTTCCTCCTCCTGCTCATGCCCCCCCTCCACCCCCCATCCCGATCCCGCCCTTCGCCCTGCCTCCCCTTCTCTTGCCCGTTTTCTTGCCTATCCTTCTCGCCTCCTCCTCCACCTCCGTCTTCCCATCCTTCTCGCCCACGCCCCCTCCCTGCTCCCCCCCGCCCCCCCCCCTCCCCCCCCCCCCTCCCCCCTCCTTCCCCCTTACTTGCACCCCCTAATGTACGCGTAGCATGCCTCCGATGCATAGCTATGACTAATTCCCAGTTCACAGTTCAGGAGCACTCCCTACGTCCAAACCCACATCGGCCTCCTCTTTTTGCTGTTTCGCCCCCCCTCCCCCCTCCCCCCGTCGCACATTCCATCGCAAGACGTACCCTGCGTGATGGAAGACCAGGTACTAGGAGGAGAATGGACGGGGGGGGGGGCGAAGAGAGGCGCTCCTGCGCCGGGCAGATATCGCTGCTTCGCTGCTTGCTGCGTAGCGAGCCTGTGAGAGGAAGGGGCAGAACGGCTTGCGCTTCCTGTTTGTCTCGTTTTTTTCTCGCTCTCGCTATTTCCAGGTATGATAGGTGCCTGTGACAGCAGCAGGGTAGTGGGCTCTGCGTAGAGCTCTAGTCACCTCTTCGGAAGTGCCCCCACGCGGTTCGGGAAAAGTACTTAACAGGTGTGTAAGATACATTTTTTAGCAGTAAAAGGGACACGCGTTCTGCTCGGGTTCACTCATTTCTTGGTATATCAGGAGGCGTTTCCTAGGTCTACCGGTGCGGTTTTCGCGTGGATGCACTTGCTTGTTTACGTTTCAGGAAGCGTTCTTTGGTCACGTTTTTGTCGTTTTTTGTTTGGTATGGCGGGACGCGGCTGGTCCCACTTTTACCGCGTAACGAGCGCTTGCTTGTTTTTTTGAGGGGATTATCAATCATACCCGGTACGTTTGTATTTTATTTGCTTGCGCACCTCGACTAAATTGCGACGATGTTGGTTTTCTCTGTCCCATAGTCTGTGGCCGCAGAACTCTTACCTGTGAACAATGTTTAGGATGAATAACAAGGAAGGACACGGGATGTGGTGTGTGGTGTAACCGCTGGGTTGACGAAACGGTTTAAAGTTAAGACACCACGAACACCCGCGTAGCTACATTGTGACACCGCAAGGAAGAGCGCGCGCTGCTATTAAATAGAGCAAATTCACCGAAAAGGGAGTAGCTGAGGACAGAAGGGTGTTTCGTCATAGGTTTCGCAGGGTGTTTTTACGGCGCATGTTGTACAACCCTGGGCAGCAGCCGCTTAGGGTGAGGGGAGGGGAGGGGAGGGGGGGGGGGCGGACAAGGCCTCTCGATTGGGAAACCATTTGAAATTTAATTTCCGCCGCTGCTACCGCTGCTGCTGCTGCCGTGGCGTTTCCTTTGAAAGTACAAGTATATGACTCGCTGATGTCGCCTCGCGTGACAACGGACCGATTGCCCATGGGGACGGCCATCCCACGAGGTACGGATATTACCTGATTTGCACGCTGACTATAGTGTAGTGACCATGCTAGTCCTGTAGAGACATTATTGTATGTGGCGGTGGACGAAAGCAGTGGAGGTGATTTATTTGCATTGCCCTGCAGGGAATCCGCAATAATATTTTACAGGCGTGCATTATGCACGTTCGACACTCTGTACATGGTCGTTGGAAGATTTTTTGTATGTGTATGGCCGTAGAAGGACACAAACACATTTTTGATATATGTATCCACTCGGGGATTCGCATACACTATATAGCCGTTTGAGTCTTCTGGTCTGGGCTTGATGCGCGACAAAACCGAGACAAGGGAAGGCCGCGTCCGTGTTTCCCTGCCGCTACTGCCCCTATTTTGCTGCAATTTAATTATGTCGGTAAACCTTAGTGACAAATTATTATCTCGGTTTTGCTTTTGGATCGGTATCGCATCGCGACGGATCCAAAACATTAGCTGGACCGAAGAAGCTGGATCAAAGAAAAAAGTATGAAGGATAATTACTCAAGGATGCCGAGAAAAAGCGAATCCTTGCGTTCCACGAGCAAATACGCTGTTATAGGAGACCGGGTTTTGGGCGCGCCAAGACCTCTTTTGGACCTAATATACTAGCTTTAGTGTAGGGGGGCGGTCACTCAAGGGGCCAAACCGCGGTCTCTGAGCATGACTAGTGCCGATCGATGGTTTCGGGTCTTCATAGGTCGCCGGTCCCATGCAAACAAAAAATAATCTACCGGGAATGGGTTGTACCGGTATTTTCATTAATACGCTTTTTTTGGCGCGGCAAGGCCTCTCTTGGCCCTAAGATACTAGCATTATTATAGTACGGGGGCGGTCACTCAAGAGGTCAAACTGCGGTATCTGAGCATGACCAGTACCGATCAATGGCTTCGGGTCTGCGTAGGTCGCCGGCCACTCCCGGCTCAAAACAGTCCCTTTCAAATCATATTTTTTACCAGGCATGGGCTATGCCGGTGTTTTCATTCAATACCGTCAAAATGATAGCTCATCACGGGTTTTTACCTTGTACCAGTTAAACGTAGTAGCTTTATAGCGTGTAGAAATAAAACTCGAAGCCAAAAGGGAAGAACTAACTGCACCGAGCAAGCAACTCAGGCAGCCAGGCCAGCAGGCCAGCAAGCAGAGAAGCAAGACGTACGCACTGGGTACGTTTTACGTACTCCACACAAAAACACAAAACAAAAACAAACGGTGTCAACCACGCAGAGCACGGCAAAGCAGCAACACCAACAAGACCATAGGCCAAGACCGAATGACGTGCAACACGAAAATTGGGACTGGATGAGCCCACGAGACGAAAAACAGCCCAGAAAAAAACGGCAGCAGCATCTCGGCAGGTTTCTCAAAATATATCGGTAACGAAAAAGAAAAAGAACACGCAAGGGAAGGGGGTCACCCCGTGTCCCTGTCCGCCTGCCGCAGGGGCTACTTTACGCTCTTCGAACACCCCACCAAACCATGAGTACGAACGAACGAACGAACGAACGAACGAACGAACCGGTACACATCGAACCATCCACTACTGCTCAACCCTAATCCTTGGTCGGAGTGTTGAAAAAAAACACAGAAGCTTCCAAGGGTGTGTTCAGCAGAGCATGCACTCTGGGGGGTACGCGGGACATAGCCGAACAATGGTACCCGGATACATACCCGAGTGGGGTGCCCGGGTGCGTACCCGGGTATGAGTACCCGGGTACACATCCGAGTATGACCACAACAATCAGGTTTGGTACCCGAACCCCTATAGAGTATATACCTGGACTAAAAACATCCTTGAAAACTACTTGTTGTTCGCCCCGGCCCCCGTCTGTGTAATCCTGCTCCCCGCTCCCGGCTCCGCCCCCTTCCCCTCCCCTCCTAGTGAAGCCGAAAACGAGAAAAAAAATCGCGCCCATCGAGTGCGTCGTGAAACGCCCACCACTATAATTTACCGACGACAAATAATATTACCCTTTTACGATCCGACCCACACGACACTCTTGGGTGTGTAACACGTGACACTACAAAAACAACCAAAAAAGCCGGTTTGACACGCAAGAGATTTTTACCTGCCCACGGTTGTCTTCTCCCCTACCCAAGGGATACCGCGTTCAGCTAGAGGGCGTATCTATCGCCACGCTTCTTGCTCCCGCTTCGACTGCCCACGCACTCACGATAGTCGTAGTATTTAGTAGAAGTAGTAGTAGCTGTGTAGTAGTAGAATTCGTACGATTACTTCGCCACATCAAATAATCTACCACGTACCAGGTACGTACCAAACGCGTCAAGAAAAATAAATATATAATATATATACATGCTGATTTTATGGCACTGCTCTGTAGATGCCCTATTTTGCAAGCACCCTTCCAAGGCCTGCATTCTGAACAGACGCCGTAACAATCTAATCCGGGTGCGGGCGACTCGCAGGCCGGCCCGAACACGTAATCTGTTTCGGGCCGATGGACCTCTCCCTCTCCGTGCACGGAGCGAAACCCTTGCTTCAACCGGCAACAAACTGGTTACGAAAAAAAGTCTGCCGATCATTCTGTAGTAGACTCGAAGTAGTCAAAGTGCTAATAAACCTAGAGCCCCTCAGGCGATGCACCCCTTCGGCCCGTCTATATCTGGCGGGCACCCACCCAATCATCCACCCATCAACCTGACAGCACCGCTGCTACTGTCGCTACACTTTTTGTATCTCTTCGCATACACAACCACCCCACCCCCCCAAAAAAACACATACACACCCGCCTGACAGAAAGGAAGAAAGAGCAAGAGAGCACAAAAAGGGGCCGCGCAAGCCGCACGACACCCCCTCCCCCCAGAAAACACGAATTAAGACCGAGCCGAGTCTACCCCAGAACCCCTCCTACCCCCCCCATTTCCCCCCAACCCCCGGCATCCTCCACATCGCCACCCAGGAAAACACTGCAACAACACGGGCCGAGCAGCGGGTGGGACCCCTGTGCTGCGCCCCTCCTATTTACAAAAGCCTCGTATCCCCTCATCACCGGGCTCGGCAAGGCCTAGCCTACCGTAGCTGGGCTCGCCCCTTCCACCGCCCACCCGCAAACCAGAGGGGGCGTGTGACAGGCCGGAGCAACCGAGCACCCTCCCCCCCGAACGTTTTCCATCTCTGAGATATCTCGGCCCGAGAAACAGAAATGACCTCCCACGACCCGCGCACACATGACAGATTCGCTCGCGTGAACAAACTTAAGAAAAGTCTTTTTTGAGGGCTACATTCATCATAAGCCGCAATAAATGGGAAGAGGGGAAAACGGCTTTTGTCCCTCTGTAGCGACCGCCTCCGAGGTCCCCAGAAAGCAAAAAAAACTGACGTCTTCCACTGAAACCCGCATCCGCAAGAGATCGGCGAGAAGACCCGGCTGCCGTCTCTTTTCATTTCAAACAGAACGACTGGACGGTGTTGAGAGAGGGCCGGCTGCCACCTCTTTTTAGTTAAATCAAAACGATCCCACAACGAGGGGAAGATGGTTGATAACCTCTTATCCTACCAGGGAGTTTTTTTTCGCCCTGAGCCATCGTAGTTAATACTAATCTGGACGGTAATATAACGACCGATGAGGTTATTATATTAACACACTAACGGTTATTACATTTTCGTCCAAACCGGTAGACGCCGCAGCAGGCCAGGTATATTCCTTCAGGCCCCCCAAACACTTCTGTCTCCGTCCCGGCCCCATCCTACCCACACCCCTATTCCCCAGGCAGACCAATAATTTTTCTAACCTTACGCCCCTCCGTGTGTTCCGTGTGTATCCCGTTATGGGGCGAAAAAACATGAAACACCATGAGCTGCAACCACGAGCGAGATCCTGTCGGGTTCTGTCGGGTTCCGTCGGGTTGCACCCGGTCCGGTCACGACGACGACCGCTCAAAAAACGGTTTCAATTCGAAAGTATATGCATGTTTTTATTCCTTCAGATGTTTCGACGCGCGCGGTGAGAGGTACCGGTACGGCTCAATTAGTTTTTCACCTGCCCCTCGTTCGAACGTGAAGCGCTGCTAAAAAGAGTACTGCAGGTCCTTACTTACTGCACGTTTACCACAAACACTTAGCACTTCGCACACGGCCAGTGCCCGTGCCCATTCCCATTCCCACTAACCAACCCCCAACAAAAAGAAAGTGAAAAGTAAATGCCACAGAAAAAACAAGAGACCCAAAACCTTTTAAAACCAATCCCACCCCACCCCCCTCCCCGCCAATCTTCTCCCCTGAAAAAAACGCACCAGGCAAACCCCAATACCACCAAAGAACGCGTCGAGCTATCATAACAGTGACGCGGACATGATCATTTTGACAAAGCGCAAGGCGTTCCACGAACAACACCCCCCAAAAAAGAATAAACCCCAGCAATAAAAAAGATGTCGAGAAAACTCGCCCCTACCCCCCTCCCGCTGCGCCTCACACGAATCTGCACCCTCTAAAACAGACCCGATAGCTTTACCGGTCCGTTATCAGGCCCATTTTTTTAACCCAAGCCACCATTCCAAAAACTCGGTCTATCGCTCACAGGAACCACCCAGAAAACCAGAAAATAACACAGAAACAAGAAGCCAAAAACAACCCTGATCGAGATCCAAATCTAGCAGACCCACAAACAGCGCGAGCAAAAAAAATGCGATCGAAGAAAAAAGTGCACCAGGTATCTATATCGCACACGAGACGAGTGCGTTTTATATGTATACTTGAAAAAAACAAAACAAAGCAAAACGGAAGAAAGAAAGAAGAAAAACAGAGCTATGATACTACAGTACGTAACCCCTTTGAAAAAGCCAAGAACTGACGAGTGATTACAGCATCGTACGACGAGAAGCAGCCCGGCTCGTTTTCTGGGAGGGAACGTGTAAAAAAACTGCAGTCAACGCACGAAAGGAGCTGCGCGAAACGCGTGCAGCTTGACGGTGATACTCCACTCGTACCGCTGCACGGTTTTCCTCCTACTGCTGTAGACTACTGTACACGCTTCACATCATACGATCGCAATCATCGTTTCTTTGTGGTCGAATATACATGGATGGGTTCGAAGAGCTTCGCGTGCACGCTTCAAAACAGCCCACGCCCAGTCTAAAGCCCCTCAAAACCCCGTGATGACTCGCGGGGGGGGGGGGGCATATGCCGTACATGACAAGCTTATTAACACGCGTCCGGACGAAAAAAATTCAACGCTCCTTCCTTCTCGATGACCCATAGAGTGCAAACGCCAACCGACGCACGAGTCTATAGAAAAACCCGCAAGCCGACATCTTCGATTTTTGTGCCCCCCTGGTTTGGGAATAAATCGGCTGTGAAACCCCTTCCGGGGTAGGGGCGTTATGCACTGCCATGTACGGTAGTTTTCGGGGTCCCAAATAGATGAACACGAGTTACTAACGTGTTTTCGATGTATGCTACGTGCTGTAGGTCTTTACCACCTTCCCGATGCGCTCGCCGCAGAGGGGGCAGCTGTCCGTGCGGCCTGCGCAGCCCATGCACAGCACCCGGTGACGACAGCCCACGATTAGCGCGTTCATTTCCTCGACATTGCAGAGGAGGCACAGCCCCTGCGCGCGGAGCCTCGACATGGCGTCCTCTTCTTGTCGCAGGAGAGTCTCGAGTCGTCGGATCTCCGCTCGGCCAAACCTGATACGAATATATAAATACATCGAAATACAAGAAAACCAAGACTACCATTGAGGTTGCGATAGTACAAAAAAAACTTGAAAGCCACGAAGTTTGACCCCAACCAGGGGATGCACGAAGCATTTTTTTTTTTTTTTTTTAATGTTTCAAATACGTCAGCGGTGAGTTCGATCAATTCAAGGGTTGATACTCATCTTTGCAACCTTCGCGTATATTCCGGTCGCGCAAACTTTACACCTCGACGATATCTGAATCTCTTGGATTTTGTCAAAGGGTGATACACACAGCATTTTGTAAAAATTAAACAACGTCAGCTGTGAGTACAACCGATTGAATGGTTGAAACTCAACTTTGCAAGCTGCGTGGTACATCCATGTTTTGCTGGTATACAAGCCAGTAGTTGCACAAAAGTTACGGAAGTTCGTTCGCGCGTGTTATATATTCGATCCTCATGAAAGACATGAGTCGGTGACTCCCCTGGAGGTTGTCAGGGTCAACATTTGTAAAAAGGTTGACCCCGTGTTGCACAGCACATAAATATACATCGAATATATCGAAGGGTATCAACACATCGAAGTGTAGCAGTAGCTTGCAGTAGTTTGTCCCCCAAAGGAAAGTCAAGGTCAAGTCAAGAAGGGATTCACCATTCAGTGCTGCCGTTTTTTTCCCCGAGTCAAAATCCAAGTAATTGTTGTCCCAACAACGTGAGCGAAATCCTCAACGGGATAAGGTTACTCCCAGAGGAGGCGCGGTAAAAGGCCATCCGTTTACTTTCTTGCATCAGACCCATCTGCTGGCTACTCGCATGCAAAAGTCGCGACCAACCGCCAACGAAGACAAACAGCGCTGCTGAATCGGACTAGGGTGCAAGGAGGCGCTTGGCTCTGCGGGCGGCAATCCGCCGGTTAAGCTAGCTCAATTAGAAAAAAACGTGAAGAGGACAGAGGTCCATGACTGAGTGCAACTTACGACTTGCGAATGCCAAGAGCTCCACCCTCCAGGAAAATAACCCGGACGTGGCATTCACGCATGAACCATATCATCCGTACAAAGGACGCGGAGAAGAGCACTACTGTAGAGTTGTATCTTAATGAGTTCGAAACAAAGGCAAGTCACAAGTCACGGAAGTATCGACTGAAAGAAAGCTGGATTGCACCAAAAACACGCGGCTATATATCCTACCAGCAAGAAATTATACCTGGTACCTGGTATATACATACTTACAGTAGTATCATGCCAATAAGCCCTACGAAAAAAACATTGCGGCGCACCTGAGGGCCGCCAACCTAAGGTGGGAAGGGTCGTGCTTGAGCATCACGCCCTCCACGAACTCCGCCTCGTACTCCATGTCCGTCCCGGCCCCTCGCCCGCCCGACCCGCCTCCGCCCCCGCTCTCGACCGGCGGACGTTGTCCCGGCCGCGTGACGCCAGACTGCTTTCGTTACCGTGCCGTTCCGTCCACCACATCAAAACACATCATCATTATCAGCACCAGCAACATCAGTTTCGAGCCGTTCGCACCAATGCAAGGGGCGGGGCAGGGCAGGGCAGGAGGAGGGGCAGGAGAGTGAGAGGGGGAGAAGGAAGAGGAGGGGAGGGGAGGGGAGGAGAGGGGGGGGGAGGGGCAGGAGAGCGAGGGGGAGAGGAGCAAGGGGAGGGGACAGGGAAAAGGGCAAAACTACGTGGAATTCATCCCATTCAATAAATAAGTAGTTTTATCCCCCAAACGTATGTGCACTTTGGAAGGGGTTACGGTAAAATCGCAGTACTCCTCTCAACGAAGGAAGACGGTTGACGTACGTCGCCGCACCCCCACCTCGCGGTCGCCTCGCCTCAAATACATAAACCAATTTCTATCCAAGTGAGACACCTCGCCACACGAAACGAAAAAAATTAAACTCACCGCCGCTTTCTCCTCCCCGTCCGGCAAAGCCGCCGCCCTGCTGTGTCGCCGTTCTCGCTCCCCTCCCCCTCCCCCGCCTCCCGCCTCCTCTTCTTCTTCTTCCTCCTCCTCTTCCTCCTCTTCTTCCTCTTCCTCCTCCTCCTCGCTGTCGGACGTGCTCTCGTCCTCATCATCCTCGTCCAACACACCACCGGCAAGCGCAAGAGGCGTCTCATCCGCACCCCCACCCACCCCCTCATCCTCCCTACAGTCCTGCTTACTCTCATCCCAAATGCAGGCAGGCGCATCGACAGCCCCCGCCCCCATGCCCCTCCCACACCCCCCTCCCCCCCCCACCCCGGAGCCAACGCTTCCATCCGCACCGTTTATTCTCCCGCCATGCCTGATCGAGACAGCGGGGAGAGACACGGGTCGAGGGGGCAAGACGATGGCGGGCGGACGGCGCGCGATAGACGGCTCCTTGTATTTCACCAGGCCGGTTCCGTGGGGCTTGCCGCCGGCGAAGTCGCCCTTGTACCACAGTACGTCTACGGCCATCTCGTCCAGCTGGGCGAGAGATGTGCACCTGCCCGCGCCGCTGGCACCGATGCTGGAGGCGCTGTTAACGCCGCCACCGCTCCGGCAGGCACCCGGCTTAACGGAGGAGAGGAAAAGCTCTCCGTACCTAGGAGGGGAGGTGGTTTGATGGTCGGCGGCGGCTTTTAACAGACGGTAAACACAAGACAAAGAACCAGACAAAAAGGCAAAACAAAGAAACAACAACGGCAACAACAACACCACCAACGCCAACACCAACACCACCAACAACAACAACGACGACGACAATGAAAATGACAACCACAACATAATCAAACACCTACAACAAAACCACAACAACCACAACAGCAACAACAAACAACACGAACAACACCCACATCAAAGATCACTCTCTGCATATCAACCGTGTGTATCTATCTACCCCCCCCCTACCCTCCGTTCCGATACCCCCAAAGACCTCGCTACATTTCTCTCACCCGTGCGGCCTCGCCCCCTTCAGCTCCCCGAAATAAATCGCCCCGTTCCGGAAGCGCACGACTCCCTTTGCCCCATCCACCGCCACCCCCGCCCGAAACCGCGTGTCGACCTGCTCCCCGTTACGCCGCCGCAGACGCCCCTGCCCCGACCGGCACGGCGCACCAGGCACCTCCGCAGACGGGCCACAACATCCCTGGTAAACCTCTCCCCCCAGGGTAGCGTGCGTCCCCCTCGCCCCCACCACGACAACGCCTCGGCTCCACTCGCACTCCCAGACATCACCCTCCACAGTGACAAGCCTACCGGGGCCGTGCCTGACCCCCCCGACATAGCCGCCACGGTAGGTCCACCCTTCCTGCCGGCTAGTGTACTCCCCGCTCCCCTCGAGCACGTCGTGTTCCCACCACCCTTCCACACTGTCTCCGTTCGCGAAGACCATGCGCCCCCACCCGTGCGGCTGCAGCCCCCTGGTCCACCCTTCGTAGATGCTCGCGTGGGCGGTGGTAAACGCACCGTACTCGTCCAAGCTACTGCTGCTGCCGCCTGTTCCATCCCGTCCCGGGGGTGCACGACCTCCCCTCGGCAGCCCAGCGAGTCTCTCGGTCGCCTTCCCGAGGGACACCGTCGCGGTCGCCGGGGTGAGCTGGTCATCCTCTCCCCGCATCGACCTCGCCTCGACATCTCCAACTCCCTCAGCCCAGGACGAGGGTACACGTCCTCTCGACGACAAGAACGGCGGCGGTGTCGGCGATGACGATAACGATAACGATAAGGATGTTGACGATGACGATGAAGATGACGACGACGAGGATAGCAACGAGGAAGAGCACGACGCACGCGGCGGCAGCGTCAATGGCGAGGAAGACGAATCATCGAGGGTACCCCTCTGCTGCCCGCGTCTCCGACGTCGCCGCCACCGCGCCTGAGCAGCTCCCCCGGTCGACCACAGCATCCCCAAAGCATTCCCTCCTCCCGCGTCACTCGCAGAGTTACGCCGGGCATGACTGCCCCTGCCCCCTCTCCCTCCCCCTCCCGGCCTTCCAGGAGTCAGAGACCCGAAAATGTTCAAGCGATGGTCATCACCACCACCATCATCAGCAGCATCCCCGACAACCCCCTCATCCTCCTTAGCACTACTACCGTGGTGTCGCAGGGGGCTAAACGTCGCCTTTCTCTGCTGCACATCAAACACCGCCTTCATCCAGTCCTGCAGCGAAGACGCCGTTGAAAAACACAGCACCATCGAAGACCCGTCCGCCTTTCGCGTTATCTCTACTCGATGCGACTCCCCCTCATCCCCCCCCTGCCCCGTCCCGCCCCCGCCTCTCCGGCCACCACCTCCATGGTCGACCCTGTCGGGCGGTCGAGGCAAGAGCTCGAGGTGGCACAAGGTTTTGTCGAGATCGATGCTGCCTCGCATTCGCGTCTGGTAGGGGAGTTTGGCATTTAGGCGCAGAGGCAAAAGAGGTATTTGCCTTGTAGCATTTAGTCGACCCGTGCGCTTGGGGTGTCGCGAGGAGGAGTTGCACGCCACGGTAGACGTGTACGTGCGCCCTTATTTTTGTTTTGCTCATGTTATGACTTGAGGAGCACCATATCTCTCACAAAAAGAAACTGACCTTGTATGAGAAAAAATGAAAGCGCAAAAACCGACGAATAAATCCAACGGCCTAGGTATAAGGTACATACCGAATAAACAACACACACATGTAGCCAAAAATCAATGCTTTCGTGCGGTCAAAATATGTAACCAATATGACACTATTATCACACGATGACGACATGACCAATGTACCAGGTATGCGACATGGTACGGCGGTAAAATACGATATGATATGATGTGATATGGCACGGTATCACATGGTACGGTATGGTATGATATCAGGTCTAGCATATTGTATACACCAGGATCGCACACACAGCTTGCAAATATGAGTTTCGACGAAATATTCGATCTCACAGCTGGATTGTATTTTAATTTTTCATGAATATAATATACCAGGTACACGAGATACACCCCAATACTACCACACCTCTGGCGCGTGCGAGTCGAAGTAGCACATGTAGTGGTCCAGGAGCACGAAGAAGCGCTGCCGCGAATCCCTAAAGAGCAGCCGCTGCCCGCCCACGTGGGAGAACACGTAGCCCCACCGATGCGCCCCCCTGAGCACCAGCCCCGACACGTCCGTCGAGGACTGGAACCACGAAAACCCCAGCCCTTCCTCGCCGCCCGCTGAAAGAGAACAAAGAGCGGAACATACAGTAACAGCAAGTGCAGAGCACAAAGGACAGAGGAATACAATTTTTGATATAACAAAAACACAGCAATTCACAGAGTACAGCAGTGCAGCAGCGCAGAGCACAGGACACACAAAACACTAAGGAAGAACAAAAGTACAGGCAGCAATGGAGACTCGGCATAATGGTTGAACGTGTGAAATTATACCGTACCGGGTACCAGGTACGAATTAGGCATATCAGTAATGGCCGGGTCCAACGATTATTATTGTAAGATGTCCCGTAGGCGGAAACGGTCTTCGGTTGTTGGATATTGGAATGAGAATGATTACCTGGTAATATAGATTTTTTCGTACGTGTGGTACACCTCGTATGTATTAGTAAGAGATCAAGGGCGCGGGGAGTTACGGTTTATTGATGCCACCGACGGGGTGGGCTAATTCGTCGCTTCCCCCCCCGCCCCTTCGCAACTGACGGCATGACAGCAGTTACCACTGAAGATACTCCATCACCATCCACCTTCCAGGCACAGAGCAGGTACAGAGTACAGAGTGCCAGGTAACAATGTACGGTACCCCAGGACAAAGGTACCTGCTATAAGGTTCACTTGCGGAGGCTGGGTGACGCAAGGCTGATGATGTTCATCCATGATTTTGACGAAAGAGAGTAGAATAAATGTGCAGATTATTCACCGGGTGGGAAGACGTTTACGGTTAGTCAGCATTGGCGGTGTAGACGATGGAGGCAGCAGCACCGCATGTGCGTGCGAAAACAGAGCTACAAACAAAAAAAGTCGAAAAAAATACACCACGCATGAAAAACACTCGTTCGCCGTCACGCAGCAAAATTGGCTGAGCACAACAACAGCAGAGCATACTTTAGTAAAATAGAGAGCAGTACAACAGCAGAGCAGCAGCAGCAGGGGCGGCGGCGGCGCGGCTGGCGGTGGCGTTGGAAGGTTCGGTGACAGCGTTGTGGTATAGCGTGGGTGTGAAAAAATCAGCACCGAGTATGATACGACAACTGAATCCGCTGACGTTTAGAGCAGCAGCTGCTGCCGGGAAAAAAAGAAGGGCAGCAGCTGAAGCCTTTACAATGCATAGCCCAAGAACAACGAAAGGGCCAACAGCAGTTGGATTTAGAAAGCCTGTACAGGCCAAAAGGCGAAAGGCTCTAACGACCATGACAGAGAAATTGGTACTTATCTTTACGTTTTACACCTGCCTGAGGCCAAGGTGGCCCTTCGTAGGAAGCTACGTACATCACATATCAATCACCCCGACTATTTTTTTTTATTTTAAAAATCAGTTTTACTCCAGCTCAACTCTGAAGTGGCTCGTGCTACGAGAGAGGTTCCTCACTTTTTTTCTAAGGTTCCTCACTTTAGAAGGTTAGGTTATGACGTGTCCTTCTTAACTCCAAGAACCGATTTTGGAGTAAAACAAAACTGCTACTTCGAAGTATTAATACCGGATAAAAAATCCCTTGGCCTAGGAATTTACAACGACGACCACGCAAAAAAATGACAAAATCCGACGATTTCGGGTTAAGGAGCCCCGTCATGCAGAAACGATTTCAGACGAAGAGTGCTGCCCCTATCGGAGCCCGCTTCTCGTAAGGGCTTTTACCCTCAGCGATCTTCCCGACAGGCCGTGGTCACAGACAGGCGTCTTCCCTTCTTCCCCCCGGCACATACCTTCATTCTTACCGCACGTTGAGTTCAGCATTATCATTTTTCAGAGCTGTATCATACGCTCGTTGCTTTTTTTTCGTCGATTTCTTTCTAACTTTACGCTCCCGCACTTTCCTGTCACTGCCTGGTACCAGGTATAAGATATACGTGCCCTGGGAGCTGGTACGTTGGTACCAGGTATGGTATAAAATAGTTTAAAATACGTCAGCTGTGAGTTCGACCCATTGAGTGAATGATACTCATGATTTGCAAGCTGCGTGATACTTCGGCCACTCGTTTTTACAGATGGGCTTTTTATTAACAATTCTACAACAGATTTGACAATAAGTCGGAGTTTTACGATAGCAACAGCAAGCAGCAGCACACAGCACGTAGCAAGCTGGGTGGTTGAGGTTCGTTATGGATATTGCAGGGATTGTTGCGGCCGCGGTTATTGTTGCGGTGTTATCGTTGAGGTTGTGGTCGTTGAAGTTGGGATTGTTGAGGTTGCGGTTGTTTGAGTTGGGGTTGTGGTTGTTGAAGTTGTGGTTGTGGTCAATGGCCTGGTGTTGTGGTTACGACTGCTGCGATTGTGGTGCGATGGTCGGTTGCGGTTGGGCTATGGTCGGGGGGAGGGTTCCATTTCGTGTTCATCTCAAAAGGATAAGGGTGCCTACTGCCTCATGTCTGATACCCCATGCAACAAATACCTCGTGCAGCAGCGCGAGGAGAGCTACAGCCATACCGCTGTGCAGAGTAGTTCATAATCGTGCTTGGCGAGCCACGACTGCTCTCCTCAAATACACGACGGGAACGCCATCATTGTCGTCGCAACAATAACCCGAGCAGCTCGGGACTCGGTTGCGTCTTCACGATCTCTTGTCTCAAGAACTCGCTCCGGCCGCGCCATTCGTAAGAATCGTGCGACCAAACAAACAAGTACTTCCGCTCTCGTGCCGTTCATTTCCAAGGAGTCTCAAGGTGTACATAAAGGCGTTGCGTTGTTGCGCGGGCGCAACTTTTGTTTGGAATTGTTGTTTTACGCAACAGGCGCCGGAACGGGTGTATGCGCGCAGCGCGTTATGCACCGCGCAACTTTTTTCGCCGCGGGCGAGAAAAACGGTGCGCGGAAAAAAACACTGAGACACCTTTTTTTTGGTGTTCACCGTAGCAGAAAAAAAGTATCCAAAGGCGTCTGAACGCACTTGGTCAAGCGGTTCTCGGGCGTACCTTCAAGCGTGTATCGCGAAAACATTGTCTTGGGCGTCTAAACGCTCTGGGTCTAAGTGTTTTTTGGGCGTATGTTTCATGCATACATCGCAAAAAAATGCAGTCGGCAACCCTCCGGGGTGGGTAACACGCCTGCTGCCAGTGTTGCGCTGCGCGCAACACGCCTCCCAGCTCCTGTTGCGCTTCGCACTACAGACGCTGGAGCCCTACGTAATGCCCTGGTGTACACAAAGCTGAGATGGGTGGAAAGAACACTTGCACGCAAACAAAAAAAAAAAACGCACACAACACGTGCTACGACATAGGTAGCAGTTTTCGTCTGAAATCGTTTCTGAACATTGGCAGGGCTCCTTAGCCCAAATTCGTCGGAAATAGTCAATTTTTGTTTTTCATGATTCTCGTTGCACACCCAGCTAGGCCATGGGAGTATTCATCCGGGGCACGTATTAGTTTTATTTTTCTCCAAATCAGCTTTTGGGAAGAGGTCAGTCTTAAGCTCCTAAAGCCAAGAAACTCAGAAAAAGGGTGGGGAACCTCTATCGTAGCACGCGTCACACATCGAGCCGAACCACAGCGTGGTTTCGCATCATATTGGCAGAATCCTAGGTGCGGCGTGGCCTGGATTAACACTGGTAATCCTACGGTGTGGCCCGGTGCGGCGGGCCGTGCGGTTTTGTTGAACGTGTTTTTTGTACGCGGCGCGGTTTTGGTGCGGTTCGAAAAACCGCACCGGACCTTGAGAAGAAAACGCACCGTACAAAACAATCGTTGGGCTAATCCTTGCGTCTCACGAGTGTCGTGGTCCTCGAGTTACCGTCACGTACGACATGAAAAATGGCATGCATCTGTCGTCGTAAGCCCCAGAAGCAATTTGGACCAGAATCAATTTGGACCTCTGGGGTGTCATCAACTACTCCCTCCGTCTGTAATTTTCGTCGGCATCGTGCGAGCAATCGACGAGCAGTGGGGGTGCTCCATCCGCTAAGCGGCAACTTGTTCTGCATGCCAAGACAAAAACACCGCGGCGGGTTGGCGTCGTTAGTGTTTGGATGGAGTTGAGGGGGGAAGAGCAACAAGTACTCCTTCCTGTGTAGGTTGTTTCCTCGTGCCCCATGAGTGTTGTTGCCCTTGAGTTACGGGTACGTACGTACCACTAATACTTGAAAAAAAATCGCACACGTCGGAAAGATCACGATGTACATCATCTAGGTAATCTACACATCATCTAGATCATCAAGATCATACAGATCATTTAGACCGCATAGATCCTATAGATCATTTACATCATCTGGCTTCTATACCTGTCGTTATGGCAATGTTATGCAGGATTTGTGCAGTACAGAACACCCAAGAGACATGTCATGCTGATAGGGACAGCTAACGCTATACCTACAGAGGGACCCGAAGGGTGCGCCAGCTAGCGTTGGGCTGCGAAAGCAACTGAGTTAAATCGACACACGACGCGTATGAAATACGTGGAAGTGTGGTGAGCTAAATAAAGCTTTTTTTTTCCCCATCCGCCGGAGGATGAAGAAAAAAAAAAAAAAAAAAAAGTCATGCTGTTGAGGAATTAGTGGGGTATTAGTCCGTTTGACCATTTGCAAAAGGTTAACCAACAACTTACCATATAACACTCTTCCCCCCTGAAACGGCGGGATACCAAGTCGGCCGGATATACGGGTGGACCCGTCAAGATCCAAGCGGTTTCATTTCCTGGGGATACCGGGGAGAATATTTTTCAAAAAGTTGACATCGGGAAACAGCAGTCTGCAAAAGTTTATTATTGTGGATGGTGGGATTTGAATCCACCGCCCGAAAAAACCATGGTCCTGCCGACGACGCCATTTGTGAAGACATTCGTGGGGGTACTAGTCCGTTTGACCACTTGCAAAAAGTTGACCAATAACTTACCCAGACTAGGCCATATAACAATGCGCTATATACGCACAGACTGACTCACATCACCCTGTTGACCCTTGTACAAGCTACACTGCTTAGTTCCAAGGGGAGTCGCCGACCTATATATCCTTAATGCGGACACACACCCAGTAATACGCGCGATAGGAGTATCACACACAGCTTGCAGCAAAGATGAGCTTCGACAAAATCTTCCATCTCACAGCTGGAGTGTATTTTCATTTTTTTTAAATAGACCATTCAGATCATCCGTCTCTCACCCGGGCAACATCATTTATGGGCCATAGAGGTCATATGATATGATGATGTATAGACCAGGGGTATATCTGTCCGGCCAGGCAGAGCATGAATAGATCAACAGGGGTCTCATCTGTCGTGGACTTGTGCGAGTTGTCTCTGTTGTGGAAACATTTTATACTTTTTTTTTTCGCACACTTCTACTTTCCAACTTCTGGACAAGCCGTGGTCACAGGTGTCGTCCCTTCTCCCCGCCGTTTCTTGCCTTTCATTTTTACCGCGCATAGGGTTCAGCAGTCCCACTGCTCGTCGATTTTTCATCGAGTGTTGCTAACTCACGCTCTCGCGCTTTCCGCAAGTCAATTTGTCCACAAGAAAAAGTCCCAACGAATTTATACGAGTATGCACTCGACGGGGCTCGGATTCACGAAACTGACCCATACCAGGCTCGAGGATAACCTGATACGCCACCGGGGCGACCGAGGCATGATAGGGGTGCACATAAGGTTTAATATAAGCCATGCACCCCTACCTAATATACTACCCGGTGCTATGTAATACTGCTGTATCGGTATACGAACCTCGTGCCAGGTACTAAACCTCTACACCCCGTTGGAGGTGTTTTCAATTTTGACCCGACGTCCCCGATGGTCTAGCGGTGCCTACTAATAATGTCCATTTGGCGACTGGGAACCCCCCCCAAGGGTTTTTCGTGTGCAAAAGTTGACACGCAGAAAGCGCCTACATTAGTAGTATCATAACGCGCACGCACAATTCGACGAGAGTCTACGAGGGAAGAAAATGCTGAATCCTTCTCGTGAAAAAAACGAAGGCGTGCACTGCTGTGCTGAGGAAGGAGGGGGGGGGGGGGGGGGGGGCGGTACGACTCGACCCCGAATCTGAGTTACGAAAAGAGAGGGCTAGAGCAAAAGTGCAAGCGTAAAGTCAGATGTGGTGGAAAAACAAAACAAAACAAAAAAACGTATCGTACGTGAAAAGCAGCGAGCACTACCCGTATTAATAACTACTTCGTACAGCAGTGCAGCAGCAGTGTACTGGTACTCTATAACCATAGTTTCCGCCTCTTGCAGTGTACTGGTACTCTATAACCATAGTTTCCGCATCTTTCCTTGCATCTTGACCACATTCTCGGGATTGTCCGCCGCGTGCACTATCATGCTATCCAGGACTGTCTACTCCACCATTGCGCTAAGGAAAACTGCACACGATACCGAAAACCCGGTGTAATATATACGGAGTATATATTATACCTCGTATTATGATTCGTATATTACAAGCCATACCCCTGATATGTATCAGCAGGTAAAGTGGCACTCAACGTACCCTGCTATATATCCACGACCACTACTGTCTACTCCACCACACCGCTTGCGCTAAGGGAAACTGCAAATGTTACTGAAAACCCGGCGTAATATATACTATACCTCGTACTATGACACTTGGTACATTACACGGCATACCCCTGGTATGTACGTACTATTAATAGCTGGTAAAGCGGCACTTAACGTACCCTGCTATATATACCAGTATATATATATATATATTTTCCATCCTATTTATTATCCTCGCACTACTCTCGCGCTCCTTGCCAGTAGTGCGTAATTCAGATCCAGGGTCACATAGCGGGCCCTCCTCCCCCCTCCCCAACACGGTACGTGCCTTCATTTTTTATCGCGAGGAGAACTCCGCATTTTCTTCCCTCGTCGACTCGCGTCGAATAATGCACTTGGCACCAGGTATTGATTGGTACACGAAGTTAATGCGTACTATATGCAGCCTGTAAGTGGCATGCCGTAGCACAACAATACGTAAGGGAATGGTACACCGACGAAAAAAACACGACAGGTATTTATGAACCTTGTACCAGTCTGACATTAAATATAAGCTTGATTTGGAACAACCCTAAATATCTGAGTACGAGCTATTTTCCAATTCAGGCCATGGGGTACTACGTATCTGTTATCATAAACCTAACAATCATTTACATACGTATACACCCGAAGCCAGGTCGCCCCGGTGGCGTATCAGATTATCCTCGAGCCTGGTATAGGTCAGTTTCGTGAGTTCGAGCCCCGAGGAGTGTATACTCGTATAAATTCGTTGGGACTTTTTCTTGTGGACAAATTGACTTGCGCAAAGCGCGAGTTAGCAACACTCGATGAAAATCGAAGAGCAGTAGGACTGCTGAGCCCTATGCGCCATGAAAAATTTCAGGCAAGAACCGGGGGGAAGAAGGGACGGCTCCTGTGGCCTCAGCTTGTGCAGAAGCTGGAAAGGAGGAGTGCGCAAAAAGAAGAAAAAAAAAAAAAGAAAAAAATCATCATGCAGGTATGCTAAACAGTTGAAAACAACCATTCGTTGACCCGGGGATGTTCAGATATCCCCCCCCCCCCTCATTCCTGGGATTTCGCGCAATTTTTGCAGTACGACCGTAAGGAATTTTTCTGGGGTTTGCCGAGCTCTCCCAGGCCGAAAATTCGGATTTTTACACTAGTTTTTACTATGGTATTTTTGGTGCTTTTAGCTATGTCAAGAATTACTGGTTGAGATACTTGCCATAAATCATTGCTCTCAGCCGGCGGAAATAAATACTTTTGTCCGAGTGGTACTTGATTGTGTCGACATAAATAGAGTTTTTTTTTTTTTTTTTTTTTATCCTCCGGCGGATGGGGAAAAATAAAGCTTTAGCTCACCACACTTCCGCGTATTTTCATAGATAGAGGAACAAAAAAAAAACACCACAAAAGGGAGACTGAGATGCTGGGGGATCGAACCCCGTGCGTCAGATTCACATGTATGATTGCCCTAATTCTAATGATTGACTAACTTCCAAAACGAGCTTATGTTTGATGTCAGACTGGTAGCGCTCAAGAGCCCGACTAAAGCGCGCTACGATACCTGAGATACACAGAAGTAACTACAACGTACGTAAAGGTACATTCATGACCTTTCCTTGCGCCAAAAACATATACCAGAAAATATATATCAAGGTATCCGCAGACTCAAGTACATTGCATACAACCCTCTCCCCCCGCCCCCCCTGCTCACCGGAAATCAGACTATACGTATATACTCGTGTAATAAGCTGGTGCGTTCCACAGCAGTCATACTTACCCCTCTCACAACGGGTTGTACATTTTCCGTGCAAAGATTAGTTCAATGATTGAAGACTGAACGTCCTTCGCATCACCCTGTTGAATCTGGTACATACTAGCTGGTACTGCTGTGGAGAGTCGCCGGCCTACCTACGATATCCTTCATGAGGACATACACCCCACCGTAACACGCGCGATCGGAGTATCACACACAGCTTGCAAACATCAGTTTCGACGAACCCTCGATCCCACACTTGTATCATACAGCGTGTATGGTTACCTTCTTAATAAAGTGACGCATCTTCAAGAGAAAGTGTTCCTATATTAGGTGCCGCCAAGTACCGGCGCTGAACTAGTGTATGTCGTACTATTAACAGAAACTGCTGAAAGGTTCGGAGCTCCGGTCACTCAACCACTCAAGTCCACCCTCTTGCTAATTCACAAAAAAAAAAATGTAAGCTAGCAGTGCGAGCTTTTCAAAGCTATCATATGATACAGGCTGCTACCAGTACGAGCTGGTAGGAGGCTTTTCCATCGGGAGTTTCACGTCTCGCGCGACATCAACACGAATTCCTATAATAGCAGTTTGTCGACTACCACGTCGTCGGCCTTGTTGGCAGAGTCAGTTTCTAAAGGGGTAATTAACCCGTTTACAATCCCCCCCAACGTGTTGGGGAACTCGCTCGGACTTGGGGCATGAACTGGGATACGAGTTAGGGTACAAGTTAGGATATTATTTCGCAGCAGCATACAAGGGTAAGGGTCAACTTGTCCGACCAAGAGGGCGAACGACGGTGCGAACAAGCACCAGCAGGATCTGTGTACAAAAGTAGTGGTTCTCTACCTCTTTAGTGCCGGTTGAGTAGTGCCGGCAGCCCGCTATAGTGCCTGTGAAATGGCTACATAGGCACTAGGCACAACTGGGAACATTCCGTAGTGGCAGTATGCCGAGTAGTGCCGGTTGCCGCTACAGTGCCGTTAGTTCCCTCTATAGTGCACATACCGGCATTATAGAGAGATCACTATCGCATGTGTACGATGAAAAGTACTAAAATATGGGGACTTGGGTCCCGCGTGGCATCGCAACGCCCTTCCGCGCTGAGCCGCCACCGAGTAGCCGCTGACTTGACCCGTTTCCAAGTCCTATTTTTTTCCTATTCTAACTCCAAGTGTTTTGTTCCCATGTCGGGAGTGCAGTGCTAAAAGGGTCAAGTTTTAGAGAACTTCACCCACGTTCTCTCGGGGGCAACTCGCTTGGAATTTGAGCACCATCCTTTCTGCAGCATTAAGCAGTAAAAGGGTTAGCAAGTTGTTCGCCGAACAGGGTGAACGGCGGAGTACCAGTATGATCCATGTTTCATTTCATCTTTTCTTTTTGCTCATCCCTTCTATTGTCTTCGCGCAGTATTATTTGTCCTTCTCCCTTTCCTTCATAGATGTATCTCAGGTCCGGGGTAACTACGCAGGCTCTTTTTCCCCCTCCCCACTACGATACGCGCCTTGTTCTATATTTATCGCGAGAAGGTTACACCACTTTCTTCCCTTTGTCTACTCGCATCGACTGCGATGTTTCATGTGCGTAACTCCAAGTACAATGAAAAGTACGATACTACAAGTGTACTGACTGAAGGGAAACCGACTTTGAACAAAAGCAAGAACGAGACAGGAGACAGGGTAACAAGGCACCAGGCCGACCAATAGTAGGTAGAACCTGTCTACGTAACTTCAAAATACTGCGACTACCTCGTGTTTTGCTGTCTTTCGTTCTTTGGAGTGCCAACTCCACCCCCTCGGGGGCGCAGTGTCAGCCGATATCAGCCGATCCTCTGGTACTACCCACCGCCGTCATCCTCATCCTTGGCGAAGCGGTTTCCCTTTCATCCTTTTTTTATTTTTTCCCTTTCTTCGTCCCTTTATTATTCCCCCCCCCTCTCGCTTTGACCTTTCTGTGTTCCTTTTGGGGTTACTGAGGCGATGATGTCGGTATGGACACCGCTGTCGAAGATACAGTTAGTGAGTAGAGGACAGACCAGGCAGCAATGCTCGTGACCCTCTAGTAGCTGTATTCGGAACCCAGTTTGGGTGCTGCCTCTCCGACGCCGACTGGGTGGTGTCATCTGCTTCGTCGCTGCGATATTGCTTCCTGAATTCATAGGCTTCGTTTTGTATTGGGTACGGGGGCGACGATGGCGGTATTGGCACCACTGCTGTAGTCAAAAACAGATAGTGCACCGTTGATAGACCATGTGGCAATGCTGCTACGCTACATAAGGTCATCCGAAACCAAAAATATTTGCTTGCCCCGATTTTGGTTGGATGGCGTAATCTGCTGTGTTGCTAGCTGGTCTGTAGTGCTATGTTTTTCATCATGTCATGCCGTCCTCTCTCCGTCTTTACTTCCAATTATTGTTATTATTATTTTTCTTCTTTCTCGTACAGTATTCATCTTTTATTTTTAACTGCACAAATTATCTGGTGTGCTGGCTCGAGAGCTTGCATATATTATTGTTTTCAGCCCTCGTGCTCTCATTGCGGTTGGCTTTGCGTGGCCAATTCCACCTTGCTGTATTTACAATGTGTGTGTGTGTGTTCTTCACATTAAACCGTTCTTCTACTCGTCGACATCCAGCACACCCAGTGTCCGTACTGATTCTTCACCCTAGAAAGATCAGCTCTGTGGTCACAAGCCACGACACAGAGATAATGCATCGTAATGCATTCGACAACGCAATGTCATGCCCTAGTACTGGGTACGACAGGCACAACATACATACGTCAGCAACAGAAATACATTGGAAGAGAGAAATACGAAATAAACAAAAACAAAATGCCTAACTCTGGCTCGTAGTTTGTGGCCACAGAACTCGTCTGTTTCCTTTGTGTTATGAGGCATCTGCACGGACACTGGTCGTGCTGGGTGTAGATGGGTGGGAATACCCGCTTAATGTGAAGAAAAGACACATTCCGGGGGGGGGGGGGGATATGAGCCAATCACAACATAAAAAAACAATTCTGGGCGCAAATGTCCCCCAACGCCCACCACAGCGATAAACAATCTATACCCACGGGTATGTTTCCCGTGGTACAGCAGGTTTTCTTTAGGCAGGGCTTGGGACGGACGCTGCTACTACACAGTTAAGCCAAAAAAAGACTCCCGAGAGCGGTGTGTCAAATTCTGACAATTTGCACCTCCGACGTACTACTAATGCGTGCTCTTGCGTGCTACTGGTACGTACCATGAAAAATCAATACCAGGTACCTGATCTTGATCTGGTATTTTACATTCATAGCATATACGTAAGAATCAGTCGACGAATGTGTAACAGTGGTAAAGTGCAATCGTACGTACCTGGTAGGCATTATTATCAGTCTGATCTAAAATTGGTACCGACAAACGGCTTGCCGGAAATAAATATACCCACGATCATAGTCAATTGTTGTTCTCACATTAACTCGCATAATTAAGTCCGTGGTCACAGGACAGGCTCCAGTCACTCTGGAGTGGAGGAATACCCCAGGGAAAAAAAACACCATCAACACCAAAAGTGGTACATACACGCATATATCATAGCTGACGTAATTCATGCCTCCGCCAGAAAAATATAAAAAGTGAAATCGGGAGTCAGCCTATGATGTGCTAGGTCCGTACTGGTACATACGTCGCACTACTCGCGCCTGAAAAAAACGACTACACCGCTTGCCACCCAGAAAAGACAACCACGTACATGTTACACGTCGTACCTATCACTACGCATACGCACGTCAGACTCAAGTCAATTGGAAAAAAGAAAAGAACAGAAAAGAAAAGACAGAAAAGAAGGAAAGAAAAGAAAAAGAAAGCGAAAAAGGAAAGGAAAAGAAACGAAACGAAAAGATGAGGCGACAAAGCAAGGAAAAGAGATGAAAAAGACACCGTAACATTATAGCAGACCCTATGGACTGACTAAAGACGACATGGGGCTCATAGAGGGTATCAAATGCATCAATGGCACTAGGGGGAGAACGCAACAAGGCGGAGAAGTCAGGGCGGCGTTACGCTAACTTGTGACGGCCATTGGAAGGCCCACAAGCTTCAACACGATGGTGGCCAGGCCCAGACCTCAGTATTCTTAGGGCATGACGCCCCCCCCTCCCTCCCCCCCCTCCACCCTTCCGCCCTTCCCCCTTCCTCCCGTCCCCGCTGCCTCCTCCCCCCCTGCCCCCCCCGCCTCCTTCTCCCCCCTGCCCCCCCCGCCTCCTTCTCCCCGACCACTTAGAGATGCCGACGGTGGATGGCGCTGCCGTGGCCTTTGCGTGTCGCTCTGCAGCTCTGCATCTCTTCGTGTCATGCCTTTTCTGCATGAATGACTGCTCCCTCCTCTACCCGTCGAAACCGTCTGCCAAAAGACGGAGCTGACATTTTTCAAACTTTGGGCATCTCTCCCGCTGCCGACCGCCTTCCCGCGCAGTTTGCTTCGCCGGGGTGCGTCCCGGTCGCGCCGGCCGGCGCCGCATGCGCTCGCCCGAGGCCTCGACATGTGAACCTAGGACGGGTTCTGCGCGATCAATGACGCATTCTCCGCAATCTACTCGACCTTTCGTGCACTGCCAGCCACGTGAAGCAGCGCCTCGCGAAAGGACGTGTGCTTCATCGCGATTCCTTCTGGTGCGTGCTCTCCGACTTCGGTCCCCAGGAAGCGCCGGCCGCCCTGCTGGCGTCGGCGCCGTGGGCGGCTGCGCGGGCGCGGCCGTGAGCTCGAGATCTACGACGTGTTTCATACCCCCGGCAAATGCGTGCCACCTACCTGGTAGGTTTTTCGCTACGCGATGACGTACGGAGAATATATGACACCCCTGCAATTCATTATTGTACCATGCACAGCGTTTTCGGCGAGAAGCAGATACTGCAACCCAACGAGTGCGACGACGGTGAGTGCTCGGGACAGAGTCCACTACAGCCAGCGCAACACACAACACAACACACCCATTTTGGATGGATTTTCTCCCAAACCACGGGGGGGGGGGCACAGACAACGAACAAGGTGCCCTTGGGACGATCACGTGACGATATTGACGCGTGCAACGACAGAGGTGTCACTTTTCCCCAGTAAAAACGTTCTCTGCTTGACGGGGGGCTCCTTAACCCCAAATCGTCAACACCTCATTCATTCTTATCTTTCGCGCATATTTTTCGTACTGTACGCAGGCCATGGAGATTGGTTGGTCATCGGGTATGCAGCACTCTCGCTTTTTTTCTCCGAAATCAGTTTTTGGGTGAGGAGAATGGATCTTCCCCCTGTGAGAGAAAGCCTCAGAAACGAGATGGTGCACCTCTCCCGTAGGATGTGGCTATTTTCCATAGACACTCCGCCATACACAGGAATTAATTGGTGTTTTGCGCTCTCCCGCCGCCTCGTTGTCCCAAAAAACAGCTTTTGAAAATCGTCGCAGGGGGTGTTATTTTGCGTGCTGAACCGTACGTCGGTTAATTCTGACGGGGATGTTGAGGCAGGGGGTGCTTGGCGTCACCTGGGTCCTGCTTCATAGCTGCATGGCCTGCTGTGCTGTGGGCTGCAATGTCAACGTGCTTTTGTTGTTCCAGAGGATCGATCGAGAACCGAGGGCATATATCAGGAAATCGAGGGGAAATGCTTGGGGGTTTCCACATCACAAATTGTGCGTTCTTCAAGCGGATGGTTATTGGTGTTGTTGTTGTTGCTTGTTGTTTGCTGTTGTTGTCGGTGTGTCTGTCGGAGGTAGGAGGTACGGCCAAACGTCTCGTGCTGAGCAAATGGAGCTACATAAGCAGCAGCAGCAGCTGCGCAGAAGTCATCACTTTGTGCGTCATTGATTGAGCTGGTCGGATTTGTGAACGATAAAAATATGAGTGCAGCAGCCACTCTGCTTCTCCGTGGCCAGCGTGTGGAGAACTCTCAACTCTTCGCGTCCAATCCGACCCCCCATCCTTCGCCACACCGCTACTACCGCGCCATTTTGGGCATTACGCGAGCCGGCGTGCAGCAAGTGTGTACAGCATTGTGAATGCATTCATCGCACTCTTATCACACTCATAGTAGCTAAGTACGGCTGCGAGTATGAGAACAAACGCGCACGAACGTGCACGAACGAGCGGAGGCCTACCGTAAATTCCAGCGATACTCACTCGCAGAAAATACGCCCCAGCCTATGACTCAGAGCGAAGGACGTACAGTCCTACCATACAGGCACGGGCACATGTAAAGAGGTGTACCTCATCAAGTACCTGCGGCCAACGAGTACACACCATTTTCGGGGGGAATTACCCGGGTACTCGCAAGTATTTGGACCCCGGGTACCCCAGTACTGAACGGGTACTACCCGATGTTAAACCCCGGGCACCCTGGGGATGGTACCTGATCATCCCCTTAAAAAATGGTCCGCATTATACGAAGGCAGTCGTGTTTCGTACTGGTATTTGCGGCACGTCCTCGGTCGAGGTATTATAGACCCTTTCCAGCTACATACTACTGTTCTGTTGCTTTACTTCTACATGACGCATCTTCTTTGCGCTCCGCGCCGGTCCGGCAACAATGCGCATCTCAAAGCTAGTGGGGTATCGTGCCATGTTGCGTACCTGGTACCAGGTACCTGGTATGGCGTCTGAGAGATATTTGAATTGTTGAAAAGGGTTTAAGGAGATTGTGTACGAAATACTGCCCAGCCCAGGAAACGCGATTTGGGGGATGATAGATAACTTGGCCTCCGCGGGGTTTCCAGGGCAAAACATCCCGGGCATTGGGTGAGTTTCAGTGATGCCACGCGTAGGCCCGGGAAGCGAGAGGCGTGAGTGATGAAAGGAAAGGAGAAAGGAAAAGTCCGAAACGATCTGAAAGGTGTCAGAGAAGAGCTGCGATGAAAATTAATTTTCTGATTTCTCAATCGACGAATGGATGAGGCAGCGCAACAGACAGCAGCAACCAGCAAGAAACATCGATCTACACGAGAGATAAGAGAAAGAGACAGAAAAACATGTACCAGTACCCTGGAGTACCACAAGTGAAATTCGTCCTCGCTCTCGTGTGCCCTCAACGTATAACACCACCTTCAACTTCGTGTGGAAATGATCTAGAAATAAAGAGGAGAAAGCAGCGATATACCACTACCCGCTTGTAGATCAAGATAAGAAACAACGGCATGAACACTTCTGGACGAATCAAGATAAAGAGAAGTCCTTGGGGCAGCAGCGGGTAAGCTCGAGTCTGTCCCCTGGGTCCCCAGGCTCGGTTAGGAGTTAGGAATTATAGGGAAACTCTCCACTTCCCGCACCCCCACCCACAGAGACCCGTTTAGGGTAGCTACGGCCCGAGGCCCACGCCCGCTGCCCGTACGCATACAACTAGTACACAAAAAGCCGCGTGTTTCGTAGGCGTTTTCCCAAAAAATAATCAGCGGGCCGAAATGCAGAAATGCAGGCCTCAACCAATCAGACACATGGTGTGCAGTCATGTTTTTTCGCACCGATATTGCAAATAGGTGCGGTCGACCGATTTCTTCACATTTCCAACCTTCACGTACGTAGTCGGCTGATACACAGACGGAGGAGGGAGTCTTCAAAGGGAAAACACACCGAAATAAACAACGATAACAGCATCGGCCACATGCGGCAGCAGCCCTTTCTGCTGGTGTACTTGTACCAAGTAGGTAGTAGGTGCCAGGTAGGGGATAGTGCCCAAAGTGCAAGGTAAGGAGCTCGTATACGACACGCGCGGCATACTGATGTGGCTGCAACCATGCTATCATATGACGGGTACATCACGATAACCGCCCGTCGTTTTAAGGGTTTGGCATAGATGGAGCCAAAAGGGGTCACGGTAACAGTTAAGAAACAGCGGCTGCAGGAAACAATGCTGATGTTGCTGTACCTGGTACGTACGCAGCGCACAGCAGCCTGTCATCCTCGCGTATAATTTTACTGGATCAAATGTGTGCTGGTGTTGACCATTGAACTCAAATCATCATCCGGCACGCAGGCTCACAGGCAGGCAAGCAGGCAGGCTCACAGGCAGGCAAGCAGGCAGGCACGCGGGCCAGGTACTACAGCCGTATTGGGACGCGTCATATATACGATCATCCGGAAAAAAAAAACACCCTCAATGCTACGCATAATGTGGCTTGTTGTTTTGTTGTTGCCGAGCAAAGCCACAGAACTCAGATGCAACGTGACGGCGGTGGGGGCTGCGCTCCCTCTCGTTATGAGGTGCTGTATATATGACCCGCGGGGAGATAGGGGAGAGGGAGAGGACATCATTACCTCGTACTACTTGAGGCAAATCAAACCGAACCTGGTGTTATATGAAACGAAGTAGCCTAAAATCCCGTACCAATTTCCGTACAGCAATACTTACCCTACTACCAGGTACTAAATAACGTTACTGCTGTATACATAACAGAATAAAGAAGGGCTACGAGCTACAAGTAGCTGGGCTGCGCCAGCAGGTTAGGGCAAGCAGGGTAAGACACCATATTTTTCTTGTACCACTCAAAGTGTAGGGACAGAGAGTGGAGAATCACATGGTACCACTCGAAGTATAGTCTACATAGAAAACGATAGTTGTTCATATCCTTTTCACCCTTTTCACACGACACACAAATACACACGTACACACCTGGCTCCGCCTGCTGGTAGCGACATAAGGTCGACAGCCGTAGCCCTGTCTCAGGAACTGCTTGGCCCTCCCCACTCTGCTCATTCCCCATCTCGGCTCCGGACCCTGTTGCTGCTGCTGCTGTGCCTGGGCTCTATCTACTGCTGGCCTGACCTCTCAAGTGAAGCCCTAGCAGCTAGTATTGATTATACCCTTGGTGCTGTTGTGTACCTGGTACGTACCGGTACTTGACAAGAGGAAATAAAACTGTCACGTGGTCCGGCCAGGTTTCAAACCCACGACCCGTGACAAGAGTATTACTCTGGAGAACAGCGGTAGATGCGTGCAGACAACAGGGAGGTAGGAGGGGGTTCGAGGGCAGCGACGGCACTACTGTGCTGCTGCACTATACTACTGGAAGAGGTGCCGAGGTGCCTGTCTGTGCCCGGTGTGTGAAAGCGAAACAAAGTTTCAAGGTTCAAAACAGCCAACCTGAACCTGTCCCGCGAAGGGTAGGTATGGTTCCATGAATTCACTCGACTACTCACGATGAAAATAAAATATGCTTCCATCATGTTTCGTATTTTTTGTAGATCTCCTTGTTGGCTTTTTGGTTTTTGGTGCTGTTTATTTTCAAACTCTGAACTGCTTTGCTCATCAAGAAACTGGAAGGAAACCAGTTTTTACGCAGGCTGCTGTATGCGCAATGAGCACACAGCAGTCAGTCAGTGGTGGGTTGTGGCTTCATACGTTCGTACACCAGAAAGTTGAAATAGTACAGTCAGCACAGCACAACCAGTAGACGGGAGTATTGACTGGTATTGAGGGCATGACGCTTGGGGTAGAGTATCGCCTAGCTACAGGCCGTTATATATAGTACAAGTAAAAAGCGTAAAAAAATCCGGAGACCCGACCGACTACCTCGTACCACAACAGAGATTGGCTATATAACCGGTCGGTTCGGTAGTAGTAGCAGGTGATTCACAGGCAAAAATAACACCACACCCGTAACATTTTCGGCATTGTTTTCGTCGCAAGATATGATGAATAGAGACGAAAGTACGGCAGTTTGCTCCACCTGGGCAGTTATCTCGTGGGCGGTGTCATACAACAAGAGGACGAACAGACTAAGAGTGCTACCGGAACGCATGATGCCTCGTGTTCTCATCAAATATCATCGGCCATCAGCCACCAACTTGCGGTTTTGGTTCGTTGGGTTTGTTGTGCACAGCCTCTCTGTTCTTCTGTTAACAGTTGTTGGTTAGCAGCTGTCGGTTGTTGCATAATAAAACAGGTTTTCCAACCGGCGGCGTTCTTCGCGGTCAGCGCTCGCACACCGCATTGAAGAAACCGACGCTTATTGATACACACTGCTGTGCCATCCTTCCATCGCCATCATTGCTATTATTATTCTCTCTCTTGAGGCTACCACTGCCAGAAATATTCCTGCCAGCGGTCTGCGGTCTGTTACAGAAAATGGAGGAAAGTGTGTGCTTGGGTTTCATTCATATCGATATACCTTGTATATACATACTACTAGAGGTATGGTACTACTTCGCCGTGGAAATAGAAGAAACGAGAAACCAAAACGTGACGTTGGGTGTTTCGCAAAAAATGTTCCCCCCCCCCGCAGAATTTTCGCGAATTGTGATATTTGTCATGAATTGATCGATCGGGACTCTGAATAGTTTTGACATTTTCCATTATTAATAAAAAAAATTGATGCCAGGATTCCTGAGAAAAAAAAACGTGATTTTTTTACAGGTTGCAGTGACATTCCAGAATTTCAAATGACAGGAATCGTGACATTTTTGCAGGATTATAATTATTTTTTAATAAGTGATTTTTTTGCGTTGATTAGGATTTGTCAGGATTAGTCGTGTTTTTTTGCGTTCGTTAGGAACGTGGTAATTGGAGTCTGTCGTGTAACCACGGTAACGGTCATGGCGATGATTAAGTTATAATGTGACAACAACAACTAACTGTTAACAACAACAACAACAACAACAACAACAACAACAACAACAACAACAACAACAACAACACCGACAACAGCAACAACAGCAATTATGGAAGGCCTTTTTGGCCGCGGTCAGTGCCGGCGACATATAACGTAGAGGAAGAAGCCGCCCGCCGTTCGCTGAGAGAGCACAATATACACAGGCACGGTTATATTGACTGTAGCACGTTAACTTACTGCCAGTCCATATGTAACAATAATAATGGTAAGCGCACATATTTAGGAGAAGCGCCTGCTTGGCGAATCAGTGATGACTGCTTGCCGCATACACACCTCGTAGCTTATATAATTAAAATGAAAATAGCACATGAGGAGAACCCCCGTGACTAATAAGGAACAGGGTTGCACGGAACGACGAGACCAGTCCATGTCTAGTCCGTAAACGCAGGAGTACCGCATGAGGAGGAAGGTCGCGAACAAATGCTGAACGCAGCGCAGCGACAAGACTAATCAAGGAGACAATCTAAACCTCCAAGATATATACGCGATAATTTAGACATCAAATTAACAACCGATCGCCGCCATGGAAACCGATCGACTTTTTTCTCTCTCGAACGACTTCGTATCGCCGCACGGAGCCCCACTTCACCGTGATGATAGGCGTACCCCTTCCGCCCCCCCCACTTCCCCCTCATCATCGCTAAAACCATCACTATCAGCAAACAATACGCGTACCTACACACAGAACACAGATATGATATGGTAATATATAATACGACGAGAGAGGTAACGGCAGTTGAGGATACGCCTCCCCTGTCTCTGCCAAAACCGACACAAAAAAAAACACCACACCATCCCTGAATAAACCACACCAAGCCCTACAACTACCACCAACGGGAGTATCAATTACGAGTTCACGAACCCTGTACGATAGCACGCGCGATCGATGCATCACACGCAGCTTGCAAAGATGAGTTTCGAGACGAACTCTCAATCTCATGCTTCGTATCACAGCAGCTGGGGTTTCTCTTCACTTTTCACAAAAAGTGGGGCCCGACGCGACAGCCTGGAACCCTGCCAAAATCGCAGACGGCAACAACCATAATCGATCAACAGACCGACCGACCGACCGACCGACCGACCGACCGACCGACCGACCGACCGATCGACCGACCAATTTACTGAGCAAAAAAACGGCCGGCCTATCGACCGACGGCCAACCGTTGCGCACTCCACGCTCCATGCCATAGCACCACTCCACCCATGCGCAACTTTGCGCCCTTAGGTAAGGCGGCTTGCGGCATCAAATGCACATACATTGTACTGGTATCTGGTACATCACAACACGGGTAGAAATAACGCTGAAATGCAAACAGTGCCGCTTGTTTGTATACACGAGGGTAATACTGAACCACGAAAAGTAAGTGCGGGTCACTCCTGCCACTTGACGGTCCCGGCGAGGAGGAACCTGCTGGGCAGAGAGCCGGGGCAGGGGCTGAGTACGGCGAGCCTTCGCTTGTCCATATCTACCTCAGTCACGTACACGAATCCCGCCGTGTTCGAGTTCAGCAGCTCCTGGATGAGAACAAGGGACGGGCAGAGAACATAAACAGAGTACATAGTGAGCAAGCGCCGATCGAGTGGATGTATTTCGCCTTGAACGGAGATGGTGGGGAGGAAAGGGGGGTTGGGGGGAGGGAGGGGTTGGCGGGGAGGGGGCGGGGGGGGAGGGGGGTGAGGGAGTTAGGCCGGGGGGGGGGAACCACACGCCGCTTGCAATCTGCGCCATCTATCGATCTTTTGGGCATGCTTTCGCGCTTATGGCATACTCTCCGTCGGCTCGCCTGCCGGCAGACAAAAATATTAGCACCCCCGCAGAACTCGGCCATATTCCTTAGTCGGCTCTTGTACAGTAACTCACCCACGCGGGCCGCCGAAAACCCACGTAAATTCGCCAAGAATACGAACGAGGAACCTAAAACGCAACCCAACACACAAAAAAACAAGAACAACAAGAACAAGAACAAGAACAACAACAACAACAACAACAACAACAACAACAACAACAACAACAACAACAACAACACAACACAACACGACCTAGCACAAAAACGAAACGAGATGTTCAAAAGATTTAACAAAACAGGGCAAAGTAAACCGACACAACAAAAAACAAACATGAGCAACAAAAAACAAGCACGGAGTATATAGAACAGGGCAGCACGAAACAGAACGAAACAAATATGATAGGCATACCGGAACAAAAAAAAACGAGGCAGGGCAAAGCAATAAAAACAGAACAGAACACACGAAAAAAAACAAACTAAAGCAAAGCACAACAAAGCACAACAAAGCACAACAAACCAACACATCACACCACAATACAAAAATATAACGCAAAAACAAAACGGAACAAGACACAGCAGCACTAGACTACATATCGAAGGAAGGGGAGGAGGAAGAAGGAGGGCCCGAACCGGACCATGCCTAATGCCACTTGGAAGCAAGCCAGCAACAAAACACCTTCCCTCATACAGCAGAACATCGTTCCAACTACAGTACGCGACACCACTTAATCCGTTTAGCACCGCACTCCCGACATGGCGACAAAACACTTGGAATTAGACTAGGACTTTTTTGGGAGTTGGAAATTCATAGATCGGGCCGGAGGCTCAAAACTTTCAAGTCGGGCAAAGCGTTTCGTGCCCTATTTGCGATATAACAAGAACGAACTTCTTACAAAATGTTTTCGTCGAGCCAAGCATTCTCAACTCCCACCCTTCAGAATTGCACCCATGCTTTTTGGACAAACTACTTGGATTAAGAGCGGAAGCCGCAGTAGTAACTTGTACTGCTTGTGAGTACAATTCGACGCGAGTCGACGCGGGAAGAAAGTCCTGAATTATTCTCCCGGAAAAAAAATAAGGCGCGTACCGTAGTGGACAGGAGGGAGAAGACCCTGCTTAGTGACCCCAGATCTAAGTTACGTCTAGGGATGGAGGAGGAAAAAGAGAAAGTACGGACATGATATCGTAGGTAGTATGAGCAAAAAAAAAAGACCAAAGACAAATCCCAATCGCTTGAACCCTGTAGAACTGCACCCATGATTTTTGGGGGAAACTACTTGGAATTATAGTGGAGTAAGTTTTGCAGTAGTAACTTGTACTGCTGGTGACGTGCTCGCCTTTTACCGTTCCATCTGCATGAAAAGTCGGACAACTTACGCATCAGTCTGGGTCCAAATATAGGCCACTTTTGCCAACTCTCAAGTTAACGTAAACGTGGCTTATAATGGTACCCAGACTGGTATACATCAACATGCATTTAACATAGGCGGCGATACTCGAACGAGACAAAGTTAAAGAGGCGGGCGGAAATCAAATTAAAACAAGGCGGAGCGGACGCCGTGTTTTTCAGCCGATCTTGATTGTGATCATGCTGACGAGGGTATATTCACACGACTTCGTTTTCCTAAAATCTAACCCGCGGTCTCCAAACATGTTGTATATGCTAGTTTGTTACCTGCGCTGCCTCCGCCGAATCACTGTCCCCCTCGAGCCCCGAAGCCCCGCCCAGCATCGTGCCGTCCTGCCGCAGCACTGGGTGGCACACCGCTAGGATCGTGTGCAGCAGGTCTGAAGACGGATATACCGGATTCACCTGTTTCAGCGGAGGGCGATGGGGGCGGGGTTAGGGATGGGGGCGAGGGCGGGGGTGGGGTGGTGTGGGGTGGCGTGGGGTGGCATGGGGGGGGGGGAGGATGGAAGAACCTTGCTCAAGAGCCGCGTTCCTCGGGATGAAACTTTCACCGTCCGCACAACTAAGAGCGAAGCATCGTATCGCTTAACGGACGCTACCCCCGTGCGAAGTTCGTCTGTCTGTCTGCTGTCGGCGGCTCGAATTATTCAGACGAGGGGGGGTGGGGGGGCAGAGAAGAACGCTACACGCATACCAGGTAGCACAAATATGCAGGTGGCGAAGGGGCAGGCACAAAGATAGATAAAGACAAACAGCGACAAAGACCAAGATGGAGGGAGAGAGACGGGGGGGGGGGGGGGGGGGGGGGGAAGAAGAAGGAGGGAGACAGAGAAGGAGAGAACACAAACATAAAATATAGAGAGACCCGACAGACAGACAGACAGACATACAGACAGACATCCGACCTGCTCGCTTCCAACATCCCAGCCGAAGCTCACCTGCAGAGGCCCGAGGCTCGAATCCGAGTGCCCCACCGGCAACATCGCGTCTGAGACTGCCGCCCCTCCCACCCGAAAAATGCTAACGTCATTGAACTCGAGGTGGAGAGCCGCCGGCGAGAGCGCGGGAGTTCCGCCCGCAGCGCCAGACGCGCCGCCACCGCCCCCCCCTCCGTAGAAGTATTCACGGCAGCGGCGGGCGCGCGACGCGCGGCGGTAAGTACTGTGCCGCTGAACCACGCCTATGTTTTTGTCGCCCATGGAAGAAGCGGGTTCCGGGCGGGGGGGAGGAGGGGAAGGGGAGGTGGAGTGAGCGATCGGGTATACTTATTATGCGAACGTTATCATCTGTAAAGAAAAATATCATCAGCGCAAGCACAACAGGTACAGTTGATCAGGCAGTGGCAAGCTTACCCCTTGTTTTAGTTGCATAAAGCGTAGCGAGCGCACAAGCAAGGAGAGCGGTCTATCGACCTTCTGGGAAGAGCGCGCAACATTTTTAGTACCATTGTTCTTCGCGCGTGTCGTACATCTCTATTCGCAGCGCTTAGGTCACACATCATGTCCTACCCCAGCGGCCCGGGCTGCTTCGTGTGGGCGATGCCGTAATCGTCATCTATGTTCACACCTTGCACAGATCACGATCTAGATAATCTAGATAATCTACAGCAGATCCTCTATCGGCCGTTGTGAGATGATGTGCATGACCTGTACATACAGAGTACATATCTAACCCTGGAAACATTGGATAGATCACGAAGATCGTACGGCTCGCACCCGCTAACATGAGCTAGACCATACAGATCATACAGATCTTCCTTGAAACATCTAGATCATCACGTGGAGATCAGTCATCTGTCCGACTTGTGGTTGTATTTTCGACACTTTTCCTCTCTCAAGTCCCCCACAGTAGTTAATTGCTACACTACCCCTTTCGGGGTCCGTTTTCATCATCCCAAAATGCCATAAATGCGGTCTCAGTAACCGCGTAGGAAGAGCGTGCTGCCCTACCAGCACCAGTACGCTGTGCGCGTGTCTTACGCTCCTAACGTTGGGCTTCGGACACCCGTCCTACCCAAAACAGCCCGGGCTGTTTTACTGCGGTTGATGCTGAAATCGCCAACCATTTTTCGTCACGTTTGGTTAGTTTTATACCTGGTAGAAAGTAGCACTATCTTCTTGGCATTGATCTCAAGGGCGAGCCCCTTGCCACGAATCAAGAACCTTCGAGTATTTCAACTTGTCCAACTCAGAAAAAATGCCTCATGCTGGGATTTGACGCCGTGCATACCCGTGCTCAGAAGCGGGCACCCTGCACATCAAGTCAGTCACTGCTGAGACTGAGTGGTCTAGTGAATACGGTACACGTCCCTCTATAGCGCTGCTTGGGTAGTGCCGGTTACCCGCTAGTGCCTGTGATCGCGTTTGGCACATATGGGAACAATTAGGGGTGGCAGAATGCGGGGAAGTGCCGGTTGCCGCTGTCGTGCCGGTAGTTCCGGCTGGCACATACCGGCAATACAGAGGGACCACCACTGTAATGCTGTATAACCAACACTTTGTTAGAGAGATGATACTTGTTGGTAACCATCATGGCCGCTACTTGATAGCACTATCATCTGGTACACGCTGCGAATTGTATTCACAACAGACAGTTTTCCAGTCTGTTGGTTATCGTGTATCGATGCAATATCTAGCAGCAGGACCTATCTAATACTGTTCTGTACACATAGCGAAGAGTCTCAACAGCAGCATCTTGGATGTATGATAAACAGCAGTTTACGGGATGCACCATGTCCAATGCATGGCGCGTGTATGTATTCATACAATGGAAAGGACCAATCTATACTCTCCCTCCGGAAGCGGCAGCATAGTATTAGTTGTTACAGTAACAATATGGGCTGCATACGTTTACGAGTCCGTACCCGAGAACATATAATAAGGACGCTGTTTCACGGCAACTCCACACCATAACCCAGCACTGCTGAAGGTTAGGTGCTCTGCTGAAGCGTAGTCCATATCGTGGATCGCTAGTCTCGGCCGCTGTTAGTAGCAGCGGTACAGAAGCCAACTCTCGATAAGCCTTTGAGCTATCCGCCAAAGGAGCGCTGAACTTTAAGAAACAAGTAAGAGGACCACTGTGGACCCAGTTTTTTTTTTTGGCAGTCGGCGCTAGACTCATCGTGGACCTGAGGACCCCGAAAGACTGCTCAATCGGGAACAATTTCGAGTACTTGCTCCGCGACGGATACCGCGTTGGTATCCTGGTGGCACAGCAGTACTGCTTCTGTATCCACTGCTGTAGTACTCATACAAGAACACCAAGGAGGAATTCACAAGAACAGCGGCATCCTGACCAAAGTCATCAAGGGACTGAAGTAATTTGACGGGGGAAAGCCAGGCGAGTTTCGTGATAGCAAAAAAAAACTAGCCGTGGTGCTTGGCGTCACACGTCGCGATATCGCGCGCTTGACCGCGAGGAAGACCCGTCCAACCGAAGAAACGTCCGGTACGGGAGTTTCTCCTGCACTTAACGGTGCGTATGTAGGTCAGGCTGCGCTCGACAACGCAATTGCCGACTACCACAAGGCGAACGAAGACCTCTACGCAATCCTATACCCGCTCACAGAAAAAAACGGCAGCGCTTGTTCCATCAACCACGAAGACACTATTGGTACGAGCGAGAACGGCCAACAAGCCCTACTCGAGCTCGATGGGAAGTGCGTGGTGGACGAAGTCGTTCGCTCAACCATGGACAAGCTGGTGAACTTTTCCATGAAACAAGGCCAGGATCCTGACGACTTCTTCATGGAGAAGACGCTCGCCCGCGTGGAGCTAAAGAAGATGGGCGAACCTTTCTCCGAACGCACGTTTAAGGACATCTGCGCCCAAGGGTTTACCTCTGAGTGCAAGGACATCAAGTTCATCATGTACCGTGACTCCAGCTTTGATATCGACCAGATGTAGAGCACAATGCGTCATCTCTACCATGACGACCTTTCAAGGCAACGACGGGGCCAAGGGAAGATCGCCGGTCGTGGCGAAGCCATGGCAGCGAAACAACGACCTGTAGTCACTGCGGGCAGGGCGGTCAGCTCGTCCGTAACTGCTGGAAGAAGCGAGACGAAGGCAACCAATCTGGCGATGGTGTAGGCCACCACGACAGCAAACGAAAGAACATGAAATATTTCGCGAAGAAGGGCGGATCCAAGGCAGGACCCAAAGGAGCCGCTGGACAGAAGTGGTGCTCTGGTCACACAACTGCCACTTACAGCGATGCGGGATGCTACGCACAGGGCGTACCACGCCCGAAATCAGGAGGTGCTCACTTCGCTTCCGCCGTACTGACTGCCGGCTCCCCTCCGGTCATCGACGACGACAATGAACCATCCCTCAATTTCGAAGATGATTTTGACCATGGGCTTGCGTGTTCTGCGCTGGCGACTGGAAGCGGCGGAGGGATCTCAGATCCCAACCCAGACAAATTCACCATGCTGATGAACAGTGGAGCCTCGGATCATTTCGTGGATGACGAGCTGGTTCCAGGTCTACGGCAACGTGTGAAGGGTCTGAATATACTGCAAAAGCCGAAGTCCATCGCGACTGTTGGCGACAAGCAAGTATTCCACACCGCAACAGGCACCATCTATGGACACATCCATCAACCCGTCCAGCCGGCCTGTTCCTGTGCGCATCTTCGCATGAATCGTACCCGGGGATGGGACGCCACCGCTTCTCCTCTGTAACAGCAATAAAGTCAGGGGTAATCACCATCTTGTGAGCGGGAAACCCCCACGTCCACTTCAACAGCGACATCTCTCTCCTGTTCAACCAGCACGAAAAATACGCGGGCATGTGTTCGTTTGACGTGTCACTTCGTCCTCTTGACGGCAAGATCTCCACCAAGAAGGCTGTGACCGAGACGTCATCAGCGTCTGCAGTGGCTCTCACCGCACAGGTAAGCGCTGGCACCTGGCACAGGCGACCGGGACACACGAACCCCCGCAATATGGAGTTTCTCCCACAAGACGGAAGGCAACGGTGTTGAATACACCGGAACTATGTCAGGCAGTGACATCTGCGCAGTGGCCAAGAACATTCAAAATAATCACCCGAAGAAGACCACGAACAAGATCGAAGGACCAATGGGGCTGGTGTACAGGGACCTTGTGGGACCCGTCATACCAGCAGCCCAGGGAGGATAAAAGTACGCCAGCGAGCTACTGATGACTACTCCCGGACTAATGAGATAGTCCTTCTGAAATCCAAAACGGAGGCAGTCGACTCGCTCCACCTCTACAACATGAAGATGGCAGTTGCACTGGGGCTACGTATGCAAAGACTGAGGTGCGACAAGAGAGGCGAGTACATCTCCAAGGAGCTCAACACTCTGCGTCGACTCCATATATCAGTGTGGAGTACACGGCGACAGCTACGCCCCAGCAGAACCGGGTATGAGAGCGCGTTGGACGGACACTTGCTACCACGACATGGTGCCTTCTTAAGGACGGCAACTTCCCCCGCAACACGCAGCGTGAACTCCATTCCACAGCGGTTCACCTGAGCCGCAGGCCACCTCACTCGTCATTGGGAGGAACAACACCCTTCAAGATGCATGGCAAGCGGGCAGATCTATCGAATTTGCGTGCTATCGGGTCAAGGGCATTCGTACACACATCGAGACCTACATGACGACGCTCCGCGACAAGGCTTTGGAACGCAAGCTCTGCGGGTTCAGCCAGGACAGCAGAGCTTATCGCATCTACAACACGGCAAAAAAAACTGCGGTTGAAAGTCGCAGCGTCACATTCTTGGAGAAGCCACCATACTCGACGCCGCCTGCGGGAGTCCATTACAATCGACGAAAACTACGAGAATGATGACATCGACCTTACGTCCTTCTTGGGCCTGACAATCTTGGAGGCGTAAGAGGAAGCTATCAATGGTGAACTGGAGCACCTTCGAGATAGGATCAGGGGCATGGTACAAGCAAACACCGACCAGCAAGACGCGGCGTCTTTGCAGGAGGAGGAACATACATCATTCCCGGGGGAGGAAGCGTAACAAAATCCCGGAGCCGAATCTACTTCGACTGAGGTCGTGCCTGTTGGGGAACCAGTTGCCCTGCTTGGTAAAAGGCAAACCAAGGATCAAGACCACAGGCATCCGCGAAGATTTTGCTCGCATCTGTCGTACAAGAATTTCACCTACGCCACTTTCAACATGGACGACAAGGGTTTTCGGAGGTGAAACGAGAACTTCAATCCTCGCACGCTAATGCTATCAATTCACCGGAGCACAAGGAACGGAGATCGCCATCGACAAGGAGGTGAACAGTCTCAAAAGACAATGACGTCTATGAGCTGGCTCCTATCACCAGCGTGCCCAACGACAACAAGATAATCGGATCTCTCTTCGCCTTCAAGCAACAAACGAGCGGTCTGTTCAAGGCTCGGCTTGTCGTTCAAGGATACGCCCACGCACCGGGTATCGACCACGGAAAGTCGTGCGCACCGGTGTGCCGCATCGGCAGCATCCGTGTCGTCCTAGCGATCTCATGTGAGCACGGGTGGCCAAGGTGGCAGCTCGACGTGCGAGCGGCCTTCCTTCAGTCCAAAAATCAAGGGTCGTGACGTGTACGCCAAGGCGTCCATGGGACAAGAGGTCAGGGACTTCAAGACAGGTGAACCAATGGGTTACAAAATGAAGCGCAGCTTGTACAGCCTGGCACAACACCATTAACAAGGTGGTGCTGGCTGTAGGCTTCACGCCCACGCAGTCTGAACCTTATGTCTACACGTAAGGGAGCAATGACACCTTCACGATACTGACCCTCTACGTCGATTACATCATGGTCAGTGGAGCGGACGACAACGTGCTGAAGCAGCTGAGGAAGGCGCTCACGGATCGCTTGGCGATGACAGACATGGGAGAAGTCAGGCATATTCTTGAAATGGCAGTCACTCGTGACTACGAGCAAGGGACTCTCCATCACCTAGAAGGGCTTCGTCAGCAACATTCTCGAGAAGATTGGGATGGAGGACTGCAATCTGGTACACGCACCTGGATACGGGTCCGAGGTTTCAAAGTTGCAACCGGAGGAATCTCTACCGGGCGCCACAGGGACAAAAGTTTTACCAAGCCATCCTGGGGTTGCTACTGTACACACTGTACTTGGGGGAAAAGGGATAAAGGCGGGGGCGCCGCACCTCCAGACCGTGGCAAGTTGATGACGGCGACGGCGCGGGGCAGGGTGGCCACCATGTCCGCGTATAGACGATCGTGCTTCATCACCAGCACCACGTCCACTTCCAGCGTTGTGATCGCGTGGGCTAGCAGCTGCAGGCCCAGGCCGTCCACCCACCTATGATACAAAGGTTGGTTGGTTGGTTGGATGATTGGTTGGATGATTGGTTGGTTGGTGGGTTGGTTGGTTGGTGGGCGGGTTGGTCGTTTGGCTGGATGGTTAGTGAGTTGGATAAAGGGTTAGTTTGTCTCTTGGTTGGTTTCATGATAGGTTGGTTCGTCGGGGGCGATTGTTTCGTTTGGGGCGGTCGGTTCGTTGGAGGTTGGTGGGCTTATTCACTGGTCGGTTGATTGATTTATTTTTGGTTGGTCGGTTGGCTGTCTTTGAGGGGGGGGGCTCGCTAGTTGTTTTGGGGCTGATCGGTTTGATGGCTGGTTGTTTGGTTATATGGGTTGAGTGGCTGATTGGATGGTTCTTTGGAGGGGAGGGAGGGAGGGGACAGGAGGGGAGCGGGGGGGGGGGGGGGGGTACTCCCTCTCGCTTACCCGCAGGTGTTGATGATCGCCCCCGACGCGCTTGCGTCGATGTCATGGTCCACCCTCCTTTTCAAGCAGTCGCCTACGCGCCCCTTGAAAAATAGACGCAAAGTGAACATCAGGAAAGCACAACAAACACACGCACCACGTTACTGTACAAGAGCGAACCGTGATGGTAGGGAGATGCACGATCGAAGGATGGCTTCCCTCATCGGGCCTCTTGTCCAAGCCTAACACGAACCACCGCAAAGAAGCAGAAGTCGGTGGGTGGGCGCAGCAGAGGGGCGGGGGGGGGGGGAAGCTTCCTGTGGACGCCCCGAGCTGTGGACTTTACAAAATTTGTCATGGAGAACCCGATGAAAAAAAAACAAACAAATTACTGCTGTCAACGAAAAAACAAAACACGTTCGGGATGGGGCTTTGACGGAGAAGGCGAGGCAACGAGCGGGCTAGCCCGAGAACGCCGCACTAGCAACACGCCGGGGAAACTCGTCCTCGTTCTCCAATCCCTGTTCCCGCTCCCCTCCGCTCCAATGAGCACAGCACATTCTGTGGCTCAATGCATACTTATATACAGAAAGGACAACTACTACTATGACGAAAACGAGCACGTAAAAACTTACGCTGAGATTTGAAAAAAAAAAAATCCGGAAGCCGTACTGCAGTTAGTGCGGACCATACTCTCTGAAAAGGAAATCCAGTTCGTCCTTGACTCTGAGCGTTCACTCGGGTCCATGCAAAACTACATGCTTCGTACAAAGACCCCGTCCTTGTTTCTTAAGTTTTAATTAATGTTCATAAAACTACATGCTTCGTACATATATTAAAAACACACACCACGAGTTTTTTGTACAGTTCCGGATTCTCCTGAAGGCTGGTGTGTCCGTAGTAGAATACCAGCGGCGCCGTAAGCGAGAACCCTTCCTGAAGCGCGCGGGGGGGAGGCGTCGCGGAGGCGAAAAACAAGAGTATGACACAACAACACACAACAACAAATAGCAAGGATGAGCAGAAGAATAAACAAGAAAATGGAAAAAAAAAAAGCAAAACAAAACGGCGATGGGTGTTCCTCGAAATTTGTGGGCAAGGACGGAAAGAAGGACGCAAGGAAGGAAGGAAGGAAGGAAGGAAGGAAGGAAGGAAGGAAGGAAGGAAGGAAGGAAGGAAGGAAGGAAGGAAGGAAGGAAGGAAGGAAGGAAGGAAGGAAGGAAGGAAGGAAGGAAGGAAGGAAGGAAGGAAGGGAGGGCCTGTTTTGTAGCATGGTGGGGCAGCCGCTGCTGCAGTGCCCTAAACGCAAGGTGGGGCAGGCCGTGTGTTCGTGAGTTCAGGGTACGAGAGACAGGCGTGCCTGGTCCCAAGCTTAGGCCGGCGCTACATGCTGAGACTGCCACTCTTTGGTCGTCCTCCCCCCCGAGCCGCACAGCCCTAACGCCGCGTGGGTGGTGCTTAAGCGTTCCCCGCAGGAACGCGTGGATCGGACAGATTTAAAATATACAACTGACAACAATAGCAGCAATGGCATCACCAGTATCAACAACAGCAACAACGACAGCACCGTCACCACCACTACCACTAACACCAACACCAACACAACACCACACACCGCCACCACCAACAGCAACAACGACATGGCGATTATTTCCTCCAAGATAGAGACCGCTCCTCCCTACCTCGGCCGACATGGAGTTGCTATCGAGTGCCGCGGCGGCAATCCCCCCGGGGACCGTGATCGCCCCCTGCCCCACGTCAAGGTCCACGAAGGTGGGACACCGACCTAACCTGACGGCATAGGCCGCCAATATGTTGGCTAACGTAGATTTCCCGCTATCTGATTCTCCCACGACCATAACCTTCGGCATTTAAGACGCGTAGCGGAGAGGAGGCGACGGAAACCAGGAGACAGGGGGGGGAGGGAGATAGATGAGGGAGACGATACCTTGCTTTCCTTGCACGCATGCCCTTGCACGTGTGCATGCATGCATACATGCGCTTCGTATTGCGGCTGGTTGACATTTTGCTCTGCTTCGCGCGGGGGGCAACTGAAGGGCGGGAGGGGTGGTAGGGGAAGGTAATAAATATCATGCATGACCGTAGTCCTTAGGACCATGGCGGAAGGGATTGGGGGGGGGGCGTCTTAAGGGCGGGTGGGCACCCAAGACAGCCGCGACGCGAGAGAGGACGAGGGTATACATACACTCATGCCCTGCTGCTACCGATAGCGCTCACGAGTTGGAACCACTGCCACCACCACCACCACCGCCACCACCACAGTAAACAGTACTATCGGCCATAACGACAACAACAACGACAAAAAACAACAGCAACAGCAACAACAACAACAACAACAACAACAACGACAACGACAACGACAACGACAACGACAACAACAACAACAACAACAACAACCGCGTCACCAAAACGTCACCGCCGACGACGCAACCTAATTAACGGAAGTCGCATCACCACCGTCGACGCAACGTAAAAACATCCTAAACCGCGTCAAAACCCTCAAAGGATTGAAACACTCGCCGCCGGCAAGGAACCGCAAGGAAACGAAAACGAGCAAAGAACCATACGACTTCTTCAAAATGTCAGTTCAGTTTTGTTCAAACCTGACGCTTGGAATACTTGTGCGATAGCGGTGAGTTCTACCGACGGAAAGGCGTTTAGGATCAAAGCAAGGCAGAAAAGCGATGGCGCATCCCGCGTGCCGAACTAGATCGCCGACGAGCTCACCCTCGGGCCCGTGACATTGGCTTGACCGGCCTGAAGAGCCTGCAGCGCCTTGTCCCTCCTCGCCTCGAGTTGCGCGTGAGTGTTGACGTAGCTCTTCATCGGCGTCTCCTGCGCCACGTAGATGCTCGACACCCAGCCTGTCGTCTCTATTGTGCACCCGTACCACGTGAACACGGCCGCCTGCGTCGCGAGCAAACAGCCGTATCAACAAAAAAAAAACAGAGAAAAAAATCGTGGAACAAGAGAAGAAAAATAAGACAGGAAGAAAAACAGAAAGAAGAAACGAACAACGGGAAGCGTCTGTGTATGCAGTGGACATTGAAATTGCTGTAATAAGATGCGAAGCATATGGGAGTACGTACTTGTAACCCGAAAACACGCCAACACTGGGTAAAAAAAGTACCTGGTACGTACATACAATTCCTAGCGTACCATGCATGGTTCCCTGCCCCCTTTACGCACGTTCTGATACCTTCTACTCTACGGGCCCAACCTACGTGATCGAGGAAACACGACCACGCGACCGCATCAACCGCCACCTCGGCGTGCGTCCGCAACTACCTCTGCCGACAAGAAGGGTAGCAGCAGCAACACCACCACTACCAGCAGCAGTAGCAGCAGCGATGCATGTTTACCACTTCGTCGAAGGACGTGGTCGACACTTGATTTTTTTCTTCATTTTTAATATGCTGCTTCTGCCAACCCAAAACAAAAACTAACATAACCCGCAACCTCGACCGCGACCCGTCTCGCGCTCCTGCGACATACCAGGTACGGTGTTGCCGGCGAGCTAAAATCGACGTCATTCGTGCCAATGCAAAACGTGTACGTTCTCGGACGTACTTCGCTTTTTGGGCAAGTAACAAGACACACTTTTCACATCACTTCGCGGAAGGAGCAGTGGCACCAGTAACATCAGTGCCCAGCGTCGGCACCTTAAAAAAGCTGTTGGACACTATGGTTGAGGGTCACCGCGTACGATACGGATACAATTGGCTCTAACCCTAACCCCAACCCCAATCTAATCAACCATTGTTTAGTTTCCAAGACCTAAAAGTATATTATACTAATTCCAAGTGTTTCGTCTCCATGTTGGGACTGCGGCGCTAAAATAGCTAGGGCTAATCTTCGTCTCGTATACAATATGCGTCAACCATAGGGTCGAATAAGTGGCAAGGCCTGCTGGTGTCAACAGCGACAGAAGCAGCGACATCAGTGACAGCAACGACAACAACCGCTTTTTTTCACATATATTTACAAAAACCTCTCGTGCTCTTTAACGCTTACCTTGGTGGAGGAGAATTTGTACTCGTACTCCGAGGCGAGCTCAATTCCGAACATCTCCGCCGTGTTTTCCTTGAGCTGGGGTGCATAGGGAACACAATCGACAAGCAGAAGGTTGGCGAAACGAAACACAACGTTATACAAGTGCGGCAAGCTGTGATCTTTCTGTTGAACAACGACCAGCTTAGAAGTTGAATATCGACCAGTGTGGTCGAATGAACTCATAACCAAAGCACCAAAACAAATAAACGCCATTGGAAAATTGCGACACGCCCACGTATGAATTTATTCATGTCGCCGTTGGTGAGCCATGTACGGTAGATCAAAGCAGGGCTTTCCAGGTAACACGTAGGCACATTATGTTCGGGGCTGTGTGCGGTACACCATGCAGGACATGACACATAACATGTATGGCATAGCCCACAGCAGGACAGCGGCATAGCGCCACACACATAGCCCACAAGAGTACGACACAGCAGACACCACAACAGAAGCCAGTGCGCTACACACAAAGCACGCAGCAGCTGGAGGTTCAGGTGATAGGTAGGCACAACATGACGTGTTCGGGATCGGTGTTCGTGACCGCGGGCGATACACGTAGAGCAAGCCCACTCGTGATGTCGCACCCCAACCCAACCCAACCAAGTGCAAGCAACCCCACCTAGCCTACTCAACCACTAACCCACCCATCCACCCACTCATCCGTGCTGCCCCAACCAAACCCAACCCAAGCCAGCGCAACCTGGAAAAAGAACTATCTTGTCGTGTCGCTAGTGGACCCAACGAAGCCCGCCCACCCTCCCACCCACCCACCCACCCACCCACCTACCCACCGATCCGCCCATCCACCTGCTGTAGTAGCGTAGTAACCGAACCCAACCCAACCCAGCCGAACCCAAAGAAATAGCTTCCCTATCATCCGGCGCTGGTGTGGGTGCACTCCGAAATAATACGTGACAGGCATAGTTTATACAACAAAAGCAGCAGTATCGCATAGTCGTACTTCGTATTAATAGTCAGGAGCCAGGGGCGCGAGACGGGAGATCTACCGGCGGTTAGAGGAGAGGAAAGGAGTACGGGACAGGATAATGAAGGAAAAGGGGAAAGGAGAAAAGGACGGTAGGTTCTCCGATTCGTTGGAGGGAGGGTGGCGAAATTGCTGGATCGGTCCTTGAAAAGGTCGTACTCGTATAATATACATCATGTAAACCACAGGGTGTGCCGTAATCAGCAGTCAGCTGTGTCCGCTATGGCTAGGAGCGTAACTCATTTCATGCTCGTTGTGGTGCGGTAGCGCTAGTAGGATGGCGAGTATGGTAACTATCTGCAGCTGCTGTAACGCTGCAGTAACAACCCCTTGGTTGGTACTCGGCACCAGGTACCGCCAGGTACCAAAACGAGTTTAGCCCAAAGGGCAGGGTACGTTATAGTAAAACACTATAACAGCAGTAGTGTACACACTGCATTTTCGGCGGGTGTGTTCTTCACATTAAACTGACATTTCCACCCATCTACATCCAGCACAACCCGTCCGTGCCGATGCCTCCTGGACAGATGAGCTCTGTGGCCACAAGCCACGAAAAACAGAGATACACATGAGATAGCCGCAAATGGCCAATGCTTGGCAGCACACCGCAGCCAGGCCGCACCGAGCTACCTTTCTCTCGGATGTGCCACCTTTAGCAGTGCCACCCTTTGGATTCCCCTCCCGCGGTGATTTTTATCACCGTGTGGCGCAGTTTCGGACATCGCCCAAGGCCAACGATTTGAGCGTCACCACGACCCCGCAGCTCACCCTTTTATTATCCCCGCGTGGAGCAGTTTCCGACATCGCCCAAGGCCGACATTTTGAGCGATGTTGGAAACTGCTCCACACGGCAATAAGAGTAACCGTAGGAGGGGAATCCAAAGGGTGGCACTGCGAAAGGTGGAACATCAAAGGAAAAAGTAGTTTCGGTGTAGGCTGGCTACGGTGTGCTGCAAAGCAGTGGTCGTTTGCGACAGTCCAACATTGGAAATAGCGCACGGTGATTTGGCCATGCAATGCCAACGGCAATGAATACGATGGCAAAACGTATGCAAGCCAGCACACCAGGCTATTTGCAAGGAAATAGAAGGGAAGAATAACAAAGAAGGGATCTCAAAAAGGAAAGAAATTGGAACAGAGGGAGACAAGAACGCAGGGGGGAGGGACGAAGTACCCAGGAAAAAGAACGAAAATAAACATTGCACAAAATCGAGTGCAAAAGTACAGCACGACAAACATGAAAAAAAAGCAAAACAAAAAAAACAGCAACTGCTTTTTAACAGCAACAAGGGAGATGACATCATGGCAACAACATTGGGGGCAGCAACCATACTGGGTTCCGAATGCACCAACTCTGAAGGAGTAGTAGGACTGCCGCGTGGTCTAATACCTGCTTACTGCTGTTTCTGACGACAGACAGTGGTGCCCATACCGCTATCATACCCCCCGTACCCAATACAAAAACGAATTAAAAAATAAAGCAAGCAAAAACACAGCAACAAAGCAGATGGCGCCACCCAGTCGGCGTCGGGGCAGCACCCAAACTGGGTTCCGAACGCAACTACAAGAGGGTTGAGAGCATTGCCTGGTCTGCCCACTATTCGCTGTTTCTACGATGGCGGTGCCAATACCTACGAGTACATCATCGTCTACATAACTCCCAAGGGTACGTACAAGTACCGAAAAGGAAACAGAAAGGGCAAAGCAAAAGGAAAAAAAGCGTCGAAGAAAGGGGCACAAGGGGTGAAACGGAAAAAAAAACGCTTCAGGAAAAACCAGCATACCGGCGGTGGTACTGCTGTAGTACCGCACCATCAATCGGCCGGCTCTGCACGCTGCACCCCCGAGAGGGATGGAGCAGGCAATCCAAAAAAAACAAATCACAAGGTAGTCCCAGTGCTGCAACGAAAGCAACGAAAAACTGTCCATGCCATGGACCAGGTAAGGCATACATTACATGTGTCGGACGTTGCAGACAGTCATCAAGACTGCATACTAGACCACAACGAGGCATCAACACCTCAGCAACCGTCGGGGCTTGCACACAGGGCGCACCCAGCGTGCACCGGCAGCGAGTACGAACATACTAAAAAAAATGAAAATACACTCCAGCTGTGAGATCGAATATTTTGTCGAAACTCATCTTTGCAAGCTGTGTGTGATACTCCGATCGCGCGTATTACGGGTTGTGTGTCCTCATTAAGGATATAGGTCGGCGACTCCCCTTGCAACTACAGTGTAGCGATCAGGGTCAACAGGGTGGTGTTAAGTCAGTCTGTGCTCTACTGCTACTGCTGGTACCGCTGCTGCTGGTACCGCTGCTGCTGTGCTTCGGAGCTCGTATACCAATATGGACGTAAATATAATAATCGGATTTTGATTCATAAGAATTCCAACAGGTCTTTAAATTTCCGTCCACAGTGGTACAGTAATACAGCAGCGGTCCCTCGATAGTGCCGGCATGTGCCAGGCGGAAATACCGGGATTATATAAACAACTCGCACTACTGCTGGACGTACTCCGTATCCTTCCACTACGAGTTGGTACCAGTACAGGTTTTTCCAAGCGATTGCAAAGGCATTTTTATACTGGGCAACCAGGCAACCAGCATTACTCAAAAGGCGTCACAGAGGGACCTCTACTACATCTGCTGTATCGATATCTCACCACGACGGTCAACGTGTGCTCTGCCGAAACGTCAAATCGCAGCTCCGTCTCCGCCTGCAACACCCACACCCGGGTCTGCGACTTCGCTGCTGCCGATGGGGTCGCCATCGGTCTTCGTCGCCGTGAAAGGTCAGCTGCAACAACACCTTTGGCCTTCGGAAGAGGGGTGGCTTCTTTCGCACGATACAACCTAAACCGGGGTTGTTTCACCATTATCCCCCTTTTGTAACGCTTCTTTAACTACTGAAAAGCCCTCGTTGCTCCTTGCAATCCTAGGGCTGCAGCAATACAAGTTGGGCATGATTTGGGGTTGCGCTCACGTGCTCACGGCCGCCGAGTCGGATCCGGTACCGAACCAACCAGAAATCCAAACCCTAACCTAGCCCCAATATCATAGGAGGTAGGATCAGGGTGCGGGGTGGGATTAGGGTTAACCAACTCAAAATGGAGCAGGGGTCTGCAATTTTGGCGCTGCAGGTCTAGATTTGCAAGGACGACTCGGGACTGTCGATTTTGTGTCCGTATCTCGGCGTGTGCTCAACGGCGTGTGAGCAAGCGAGCGGCAAGCAGCAGCAGCAATAGCAGCAGGATCGCCAACATCAACGTCAATACCATGGGTACGCAATGGAGATCCTGGAGGCAACACACACCACCGCAGCGAAAGTGGCAGAAGTTCCGGCGGCTGCTCCCTTGTACCGATTGCGCATCAGCAGCGGGAGTCTTGCTCAGCCTCGCCATACTCACCCTCTTCAACTCGCTGCCCCTGGTGCTGTTGCCTCGCCCTCAATTTGGGTCGAGCTTCGTGATCCCTTCTTCCCACTTGATGTCTGCACGACGCAGCAGCAGTCAATATCATCGCAGTGCACCAAGTACAGCAGCTATGGATCATCGCCGCGCGCCTCTGAACCGCGGATCGCTGCAGCCTTCAGGTGTCTGCGGTGGCAAGGTGCTTATTGTGGCGTTTTCTTCAGGCAACAACCAAGGAGGAGGAGTTGCGGCTGGGCTGGTTGACTCTGCTGCTGCTGCTGCTGCTACTGCTGCTGCTGCTGCTGCTGCTGTGTCGGACACAGAGGATGTGAGCGCCCCAATGGATACCCACTGAAAGCTGAAAACTGCAATAACAATACGTTAGTTAGGGGTGCTTGCTTGTGAAGGCCGTGTTGGGTCGGGAGTAGAGGTGACCACGTGGCTGCGCGTCTACTATCGGAGGTGTGCTCTGCATGCGCAGCTCTCTGTTGTACGGCATTTCGTATGTTTACGTTATTACAAGGACTCCGCTCCGCGGGCGGCTGACGCCGCCCGCTACGCTCGCGCAAGGCAAGCAAGGATGCAACTAAAAACATATGTAAAGGGGACAGAAAGAAGAGATCCATGATTCGGTGCGAACAGCGATTTGATAATGCCAAGAGATGCTTGTGCAGAGCAAATTGCTCTGTTGTGCTCAGCTGTGCTGTGTGCTTTTGTCACCGGTGTCTGATCGGCAGTATGGGGGTGATTTGCGTGGGGGGAAAAACAGAGGGCCGTGAAAGATCAAATACAATGTGACAAGAAAAAAGAGGAAAAGTAGTACTCCGTACACAATACGCATTATATATACCCGGTACTTACTGCTCTATTTTTGAAAGAAAGCACACAGCGCAGCGACACAGCACCGCAACGAAGGGCACGGCACCGCACCGTACGGCTCCGCACGGCGCTACGCTGCGCTGCTGGGCTATATATAGCCGGACTGATCTGAGCTGGGCGTGCATGTGATCCAACAGCGTATAGTATCTGAATGTATGTACAAACCTGTTGTTGTTGTAGTACCGGCATGTACTATTATTGGCGTTTCGTATTTCGAACGAAGCTGGAAAGCAAAGAAAAGCTGGAAAGGTTCCGCAAGTAATATGGAAGTTGGAGCTCTGAGAGGCCAGGGATGGGCGATCCCTGAGAAAGACAAAATTAAGTAAGTCTATACAAATGTTACGAGTGCCAAGCAGGTACTCGTACGAGTACTTAGTACAAGGGCTTCGCTCGCGGGCGGCTGGGCGCCGCCCGCTACGCTTGCGGAAGGAGGAATGGACATTCAGTAGGAAGGCGGAAAAGAAGCACAAATGGCGCAACTGGCGACTTGAAAATGCCAAGAGGTCCATGTATAGTACAACGGTACAGGATGGAGACGATTATGATTATGAGTTTGTTATTATCATCCATTCGCCCAGTCCATGATGGGCACGTCGGAGGACTTGCTTGACATATTCTTCCACCTCTCAGGTAGCACCTGTACACTTATTAATAGCTCTCTCTAGTGTCGATCATCAATAATAAATTATCGCAGTGCATAAACACCAGGCACGCACTTGTCAAGGATAGAGACAGGAAAACTACAACTTAAGATGTAAAGGAGCGCAGTGCCAAAAAAAACATGCTGGAAGCAGGAACTTGAACGCACACACCGCAAACATGTGAAGTACATTTGTATTCCAGAAAGACGAAGTGCACGCATTTAGGCATAGTTCTCAAAAAACGATGCTGGTATAATAAACCACAACTTGACGTTCTATAAAGAACGTGCTGTCAACATTGCTTCCGAAGGAGCATGCAGGCTTGCTTGGACTCTTCCTCCTCAGCGGAGGTACCCAGCACCTTGCACTCTTGTTTTTTGTCGATGATCTTGTGGATCTGTCCACAAACGTTGAAGCATGGCGGGAGGACGTCGATAAGTATGTGTAAAAAAGTATTGGTACTTCTCTCCAGCAGACGTCGTAACCATCCAAATTATTGGAGCTCCTTTCGTTGTTAGTAATTGTTGTGGTATTGTTGTACTTGCTCTTGGTACTCGGAAAAAGAGCCGCACTTCATAGACTATATCCGCACGCCATCCCCTAGTCTTGAGCAAGAGACATGGATGTCTCGACTCGTGACACACAGGACGCAAGATAAGAGTAGAACGTACCTCGATATCGAACGCCCTCGTGGCACCGTGGGAATGGAATGCGGGATGTATATCGAGCAAGTGGTCGCCTGCCTTCTTCAGGAGGTCACCGACCTTGATGTCGCCGGTGCACTTCGTGTTTATGTCCTCGCCGACTTGGCGGCCCTCGGCGGCTGCTTCGCAGGGTTTCTGCAAACGACAACAACGGATGGGAATACCTTGCGTTCAGTGAATGTTCAAAAAAGTAAGGCCACGTAGCTGTCGTCGATTTCCAAAGTTTGAAAGGAAGTCGTACAATTTAACACTGTTGTAATGAAAGCGGTCGTTTATGGGCAAAGTCCTGCCTGGTACCACAACGTTGCTAACACCTATGAAACCACCACTGGGACAGGAACGAACGGGATTCACAGTCGCAACTGGTAAGCGTAAGCCCCGGTATACTGCTATATAAGGCCTACCGGCGGAATACCGACAACGAAGGGTAAGAGACAGTACCTGCTGTATATATTGTTCGGTACTACTCTATTACTGCTGCTATCAACACTATTACGACCGACGTGTACTGCGATTCCTGAAGAGGTTGCGCACCCTACTTGTACTCGTTAATACAAAGAGTTCATGTGGTTGTATGAAAAATGAGTAACAGTAGTAGTACACCGCGTCACTACATGAACAACTCGCTAACCCCAATCACGGGACTGCTCTCCAGCATCACCCAGGTTAACTTCAGCTTCTGTTTACTGCTATATATCAACCTCCAGTGTGTACTGCGACTGGTGCTGAGGTATCATGCTGCTGTGTTATTTATCACTGCATGGACCATTTTTACAACCCTGGCTGACCCCCGTGATGAGACTTGCCCGTTTTCATTGCGTCTTACATGTATAGATACCACGTAGTCGTAGTCGTACATCCAAAACGTGTGTTTATATCACAGCTCAAAGCGTCACTGCATGGACCACTTGTCCAACACCCGCTTACCCCGATGACGGGACTGCCCCGTACTCGTAGTCGTATATACATGAATTGTGTTTGGCTGTACGTATGAAAAATAAATCGCATCACACAGCGTCACTGCATAGGTCTACTCGTAGACCTGAGTACTTGTACAATTCCCGCTTATACCCCGATGACGGGACTGCCCCGTACACGTACTCGTACATGCAAAAGTGTGTGTGTACGCATGAAAAAGAAATCACAGCACACAACCGCGTAGACAACTAGTACAATATGCTTACCCCGACGACGGGACTGCCCTCCGTGACCACCAAGGCGAACTTGAGTTTGTTCAGGCTACGCGTCCCCAAGCACAGCTTCCACACCGTGTGGTAGTTCGACCACGCTGGTGTAGCACACACATGCTACAGCAGACGTTGCAGACAGGCACACAAGGTCAAACAATGTAAATTTCAATGTGCATCATTATTGGAAACAGGATTCGCTTGAGTTCATCAACACCCAAAACCACATACTGGTAGTCTATTGCGCACAACTTGCAGCACACTCAGCCAACACTCAACGCAGCACTACCGAAAATACAGGGTGTTGACATCTGGTGTCTTACCTATGTCGCACGGCGCTGAACACACTGACAACGGGAACAAACTCTCAACATCACCAGTAGTATAGTAGCTGACGGCAAACATCAAATTCCAACAACACGAAGAAATGAAACTCACGTTTCGTCAAGCTCTCAGCTCCTTCGTTAGGGACGCCGATCGAAGGTGAATCACAGGTGTCCGCGTCACACCAGTCACACACACGAGGGTTGTCGCCGCTTCCCCAGTGCTTTATGAAAAGCTTGGCACGTGGAAGGCTCGTCACTCCTGCAGGTGTCGCAGACAGCGTACTGGGAACTCCTGTTTTTCCTATTTCGTGCGATGAGGAAGCCGTCACAACCCTTGCTCGGGCACGGCCAATCAGGATTGCCAGAAGAAGCTGAGTCCCGTTCTTGCCCGACCAGCTTCCACACGCCTGATCCTGAACCTACACCACCCCCACTGTTGGCGGAGCCTCCTCCCGCACTAGCCTTTGTCCGCTTCGCAAATTTCAACTTCAAATTGTTATTGCCGATCCGGCAAATTTCAAATTCAAATTGTTTGCAGCCGTCAACGGCAATTCCCTCCCAACAGCCAGCAATTGGCCAACTTCAAAAGTAAAAGTACAAAAAAGAAGTTGCTGAAAAAGCAAAATAAAAATATCAGAGCAAGCAGTAAAGATGAGAGAATGAGAGCTAAGTAAGAATGAGACTAGGGAAGGCAAGGAAGGCAAGGAACTTCGGGACGGTTCTTTTCCCCAGCAACTAGTTTTCTTTTCGGCAATTACGGGCTGAGAAGGGCTGAGAGGGGGGAGGATATGCCGAGCGAGACCTCCGAGGGGGTCGAGGTCTAGGTACTTAAGTTTATGCGCGTATCATAAGCCCGAGAGGTGCGATATATATAGAGAGCCATCCATGCCGCTGTACCCCCCCCCCCCCCCCCCGCCTCGAACCCCCCCTTCTTCCCCATCACCCGCACCATCGCCTAGACCTAGCACCACACGTATAACAAACCCCTCACCTAAAGCCCTTCCTTCCCCTCCCCCCCCCCGCCGATAAACTGATGCATTATTTCCAAAACCGTCACATTTATTCCCTCGAAATAATGTATAGTTTCCACGCACATATTGAGCTGCCCCCCCCGCCCCCCCCCCCCCCCCCCCCCCAATAATAAACTGGTGCCAAAACCGTCAGATTTATCCCCTCGAAAGGATTTATAGCTTACATGCACAAATTGCCCCCCCTTCCCCCCCCCCCCCCCCCCCCCCGCCCCCCTCCAAACCCGCTCGCTTTTGATCAAAACCAGGCCCCCACGTCCTTCAAAACTCCGCCCCCCCCCCTCACCGGTTATTCGACTTACAATATTCACTTGATAAAAGGATACATTTCCCTTCACAGCTGTCAGATTTTGTCCCCCTCAGAAACGGGTTTTATAGTTTCCGCGCACAGACTGACTAAAATCACCCTGTTGACCCTGATAGCTACACTGTAGTTGTAAGGGGAGTCGCCGACTTATATCCTTAATGAGGACACACAACTCGTAATGCGCGCGATCGGAGTATCACACACAGCTTGCAAAGATGAGTTTCGACGAAATCTTCGATCTCACAGCTGGAGTGCATTTTCATTTTGTATAATATATCTTCCCACGTCTCGCCGCTAGCTTGCTGGCTCTCTCTTGGTTCTACCTCTTCTGTAAATCAGTTGGACATTCTGCGGTCATTGCTGCCGCTGTTGATGTTTGCTGTTTGGGCCAAAGCTTCGTGTATATTGATTGCTGAACTCTGTGCATCGTTCATACCCGTGCCTGCTGTCTAGTATCCTGGTAAGTAGCAAGCGATCGGCGCGAGTCCTCATATGAAAAGCCTACGAAACCATGTCATTTCGCGCGATGCATTATCAATGGTGTCGGCCGTTGATAAATGGTTCTCACCCGTGGATATACTTCGTTACCCAAAATGGCGATGCAGAATGAAAAAAATGTTTGAATACTCGGCGGCGTCAGTTGCTTGCTCTTCTGTGCATCCGGCACATGGCACTCGCGCGTTCATGAGCACAAACAGCATCATCGGGCGTCTCGTCTTTGGCGCCCCGCATCCCCCCCCTCTTCTACTGACTACCTGGTCCGCCGCAGCTCTTGGGTTGGACAACCCAGTGCACGAGTGCACGGCAGTCTGGCACACACCGTATGAAGCGAGGGGTACCGCAGGCGGTGCCATGAAGCCATGGGCATGATGAATGTTCCTTACGTGAGGGCTACATGCTCGTGTACTACCTGGTACCTGGTACAGAAGGACCTTTCGTACCCGCAGTTTTCTGATCAGTCATTTGTATTGGTGGAATTTTTCTTTTTTAAATATCATACATGTATAATCCTTGGTCGCCACGAGGAGTCGTCAGGGATCGTAGATCGATACTGTACGTATGCGTTGTATACCTGGTAAACTGATGCATTTCTTTCCACAGCTGTCACATGTTGTCCCCCTCAAAAACGGGTTTTATAGTTTCCGCGCACAGACGGACTAACATCACCCCGTTGACCCTGGTACAAGCTCCACTGCTGTACTTCCAAGGGGAGTCGCCGACCTAAATCCTTAATGAGGACACACACCCAGTAATACGCGCGATCGGAGTATCATACGTACACAGCTTGCAAAGATGAGTTTCGACAAAATCTTCGATCTCACAGCTGGAGTACCTGGAATATATTTTTATTTTTATTATACCTCGTACCAGTGTTATATCATTAATACCAGGTATTTATTGCGACCTGGCTCAGCTTTGGCATAAGTTGTTGGGCCGAGTCGTAACCACTGTCTGCGGCCCTGCATCGAACTTATTACTGCAGTAGAACGGTGTTTTTCGTAGCGTCCTACGAACGGCATCATCACTGGTCAGCGCACCAAACGTGCGGTGTCTGGAGCAGTGAGGGTTTTGAGTTATGAGTACCTTTTGGACATATTATACCAGGTACATTTTTTTTCGACACAATGGTTACTTGATGCTGTTTGTTTTTCAAAGCTCAAGGTCTCCAAAAAGGCCGCAAACAGATCGCAGCAGAAACACGCTCGTGTCTAGCTTTGGCGCAAAAGACGCCCGACTTCGGGAGTCGACAACCCCCATGCACTTGCTTGACTATGGTCGTTATCGCAGCTATGCTAGGGCTTAGGTTTTGGGTTAGGATTAGGGTAAAGATTCACGTTGGATGGGGTCGGCCAAAAATATATTATAAAAAACAAAAAAACAGAGCAAACATCATGCAACCCTTACCTTTTTGCTGGATACTGTCCTGTATAGAATGGTAGTGATTGTCACTTTGGGGTAGGTTCGACATATGGGTTGATAGTGCACGAAAACTCGTCATTGCAGCTGGGATTCCGATATATTTTCTGAGCTCAATTTGGTCTCCTCCAGGTAGCCCAGTTACACGGTTTCCCTCCCCCCAAGTATTGCGCGCCAATAACGACGCCGACTTCGGCCTAGGCAGCCCAGACGCACTTGTATGGGAGTCGTAGTGGTCGGGGTTAGGATTGGGGCTATCATGGGTCGGGTCGACTATAGTGTTGACCAAAGCAAACTAAGTTCAACCGCTTCCTCGCAACTGACGAGCCAAGTGGTATATCGCCGAAAGTGGTATATCGCCGGGCGTCTTCTAGGAGCTTTGGCGAGCTATGATAGGACCTGTCAACTATTCTACCATCAATAACTACTTATACGAGCTACAATAATAGCCAGAGGCGTCGCCGTCGGGCACGTTTTGTTTTTGTTTTCTGCTTCCTTTCCTCCGTCTTTTTTGCGGTCTTTTTTTCCGTGTTTGGAGAACGTTATGCCTGACCACGGAAACTTGTCCTGTTCGTCTAATGAGGCCACCCCCTTCTATGGTCTAAATACCACGGGCTTGCATAATAATGGGTGCCCCCCCCCCCCCCCCCCCCCCGGTTTTCTTACCCTGCATGCTCTTTTCCCTGTCATCTGATTTGCCAGCAACCATTTGAGCTTCCCTTGGAGGACCTCGACGTTCCGCAGGCGCCGCCGAAGCGAGTACCGTTCGACCTCGACGTGGCGGTGTTTCTCGCCGACTTCGCCTTCGAGTCCTACAGGGTACGTGCACCACAGCAGTACGCGCGCTGTTTTTTGTGTTTTCTGTCATTCCCTTTTTTTTTATGCGCGGGCCACCACGCGCGACTTTTGTTGATTTTTTGTGATTGCGGGTGTGTTATTTTCTTCGCTCTGTGTGTTGGGTGTGCTTTTTTTTGTCTCTTGCCTGGTTTATTTTTGGCATGCTTGTGTGTGATACTGTTGCTTGTGCAGGCGCTTGAATTCCTGACGGTCTTGCTGCGCGTTGGAATTGCGCACAATATTGTTGGTAACGTAGTACAAGAAGGGAACGTTTTTTTAGGAGAGTGGTGTTCCTCCTTTGATGCTTCGCCTTTTGCTCCGGAACACACACCGGGGGTTCAAGGCTTTTCATTCGGAGAACAAGGCATGGGCAGGGGCGGCAAAGCGCAATGGGGGAGGGGCGTACGCAGCGTCGTGTAAAAGACTGCCGAAACACGCGCGTTCAGTGGTGGTGGGCGTTGCGCGAAAAACACCAAATACCGTCTCAAAACATGTCTCCGATCGCTGTGTTTCTTCTGGTGGCCTTTCTGATTTTTTTTGTGTGTGTCAGGACCCCGGTCGGCTGGCGTGGGAGGTGCCTGGCCCCACCGAGGTCCGTTTCAAGAGGGGCGAGATGGTTTCCAAGGTGTTCCCGGGGCTGCTAACGGTGTCCCTGCTCGCCGTGGAGGGTCTCCCCACTGTGCTGGTGCGTGTTTTTAAAGATAAACAGAAATGGTATCCCGTAGTGGCTGCTAGCTGCTGGCTGACACTCCAACTTCCGATTTTCGTATTTCCAGTGAAGGCCCAGCACATATAAACCTTCTCCTTTGTTGTGTGCTCGAGTCTCGCGGTCCTATAAGTGGCCTGCCTGGAAGAAACGCTTGACGTTTTCAGGAGTTTCCTTTTCCACCGGAAGCCGTAGTCGTCGCACAGGTAGCTGCTGGACTTCCCCCAACGAACGACGAACGAAGCTGGTTGCATAGAGTTTCGTAGTCAGTTTTCACGCTGATGTTGACGTTGTTGTTGTGACGTTTCTGTCACAACGAGCGACGAAATTAGCTCGTTGTGTAGAATTCCTTAGTTTTTACGTTAGTGTTGGCGTTTTCGGTGTTGTGTTGTTTGTTGTGCTTGCCGCGTTTGCTGTGTTTGCTGTGCTTACGATACTGTAGGAGACCGGAACGGGGGATGGAGATTGGCGATCTCGTTGGTGTGATGTTTGTGTCTGCTGTGATACTTGCTGTGTTTGCTGTGTTCGCCGTGCTTTACGAGGCCGTGGCCGGGGATGAGCTACCGGGGATTGAACAAGTTTTCACTTTTTATGTTGGCGTTTTCGTTGTTGCGACATTTTTGTCTGTTGTGCTGTGCTGTGTTTTATGCGTGTGGTGTGCTTTAGGAGGTGGCCGGGGGTGGGATTTTTTACAGTGATGTTGGCGTTTTTGTTGTTGTGACATTTCTGTCTGTTGTGTTCCCTCTGTTTTGTGTGCTTGCTATGCTTTAGGAGGCCGTGGCTGGGGAGGGCGGCAAGAGGTTGAGGGAGATCAACCCTTGCGTGGCTATGGTCCTATCCGACAAGGATATGAGGAGCGGCACTGCGGTGAGAGAGAAAACGAGTTGTTTCTGGCGGGAACCATATGCACTAAACTCACAGGAGAGGAATACGTAGTATTGAGGCATGTTGACAGCACAGAGATGCCCCCCGTCAAAAGAGTAGGAGCATAGAAACCTTAAAAGGAGAGAAGTGCAGACACTGCTGTAGAAGGTGAACGCGGACATACATGGCACATCCGCGCCGTACCTGGTACGTACGAAGGGGCAATAGTGTTCTATTCATATAGAAGTATATATAGAAGTTAATGTGTTTGATGTTTCTAGTTTTGAAGTTGGATATTTCAATGCCGTCACTTGCGTTTATTCAACTCGCGATCAAAGCCAACCTCCCCTCTCGTTCCTAACCCCCCCCCCCCCCCCTGTGCACGGCCCAATGGAATACGCGAAAAAGCTCACACTGCTTTTCGTGTCGGGGACCTGAACCTACCAGAAACCAGAAAGAGATATACCAGTAGTCGGGAGGAGGAGGACATGGATGCACATGTATGTCCGTGTGGCACAACAATAGAGAGTAGGACTAATATAGTGGGAGAAAGTGAACTATACAAGGAGGAACGGGAGGAGATGAGGAAATTAGACGAATGTGACTCGGAAGAGCTCGAATGTGACTCGGAAGAGTTTGGTAGACTAGAGAGTAGCGAGAAAACGATCGCTCTCCTAGGAGATAGATGGTGGCCACAGACGGCGAAACAGGAGATAGGATAAGCAAACAGTTTTATTTAAGATGTGGAAAAAGTGTAATGAGCGCCCAAACGTTGGAGGTGTCTCTCTTAGGGGTAGGAACGGTGCTCCGTCTCGAAAGGGATGCGTGGTCAATGGTCCAATGACTAAGGCAAGTAACTAATGAGTACGCCCCCCCTCCTCCCCCGCCCCTTGCCCAAAATAAAACACATGCACACACCTTTCGAAAACAGACGTCCATGAAACGACCACCACCTGGAGCGCGCTACTGGGGCGAGGTGTTTTCCATGCACGTGCACGACCCCGGCACGACGGTGCTGGAGTTGGGCCTCTGGGACCGAGGAGAGGAGGGCGCAATCCCCCTGTCCGTCACCGACGTGTTCAGGGGCACGGGGGAAGGGAGAGATCTACTCGGGACGGCTAGGGTTCCGCTGCCGAAGGTACCTTGTGTGCTGTTGTTGTTGGCTTTTTCTCGGGCGGGGAAGGAGGGGAGTGTTGATGATTATGCGGCAACACTGCTGAGGTGGTGGTATAGGGGTAGCGATAGCGGTGCCGATGGCAGTGGCGGTGGCGGTGAAGGTGTTGGTGGCGGTGACGGTGGGCGGTGACAGTGACGGTGGTGGTGGCGGTGGCAGTGGCGGTGGCGGCGGTGGTGGTGGTGTAAGCGGTGGTAGTGGCTTGGTGGTGTGGGGAGGGAGGTTAACACCGGCCGAGGGCGGTGGTGGTGGAATCGGTGCGTCGATCAGCTCACCAGGGGTGCTGTGACGGCGCGTGGTGACCTTGAAGCAGATGAATGTGGAGGGTACGGGTAAGGTTAGTCGATTTTTTCGGACAGCGACGGTGTTGGCGTTGGCGCTGGTGTTGGTATTGATGGTGGTGATGGTGTTAGAGTTGGTGTTGGTGTTGGTGTTGGTGTTGGTGTTGGTACTAGTGCTGATGTTTGTATGCCGACCAATGAAGGTCAGGCCAACTGTTCATCGGTGCAGCTTGGACCAGAGACAACGTCGCCCCGTGGTGCATGAATCCGAGACATGTACCGCATGTTTCGTCCTCTCCTTTTCCCTGCCCTCCTGCGATCCTGGCTCTCTCTGTCTGTGTGTTGGTTGATCTGCGTACCTATTATGTTCCTGTCAATACGTCCTGGCCGTCGGTATGCCTCGTCTGCCGGCCATGCCTCCCAGATCCTGGGGACGATGTTAAAAGGCCAGCACGACACGTGGACAGGGTGGGTGGACATGGAGCCGATCGCACAGAAAGGCGCAGAGGACATAATCGGCGACGCTGATAACGGAGGTATCGGGTGCGTCGCCGGGGGCACCCGATTGCAGCTCGGCCTCCATTTCGCTCCGATGGACAGGTGGATTTCGCTTAATATGGGGTTGGTAATCGTGTATGTGTGTTGGGGGGGGGGGGGGAGGCGTTTGGCTTGCACCTTCCATGTGTTTTTCGTGATGTTTGGTTGTTTTTCGCGCTGCATGCAGAGGGAGTGGGACACACGAATCCAATGACTCTCCTCTCCCTTCCACCCTTGCTGTCGGCTTTTTTTGCCTTCCTTTCTATTGTTCTACCGATATTTATCGTTGGTTGAGCCGACTTTCTTGTAGTTGTGGTTAAAGTCGTGCGGTTGTGCGTGTATTGAGTTTGCGTCTGTACAATGTGCTTCAGCTACTCGTATGCTGAGTGCACAGCAGCGGCAAAATACCCGGCTAACGCGAGTAGAATCACATGCGATAACCTTTGTATTTTTTTCTTGGAAATTAAAGTCGTGCGATCCTTGTACCCCACGGCTTGTTTTTTTGTTTTACGTTGCGATGATTATGATTGTATTGGGCTGGTGTACAATACATCACGTCCATCCATCACGCAGCTTCCAAAAAGGCTGAAAATGGACCCTTCAATCGGTAGAAGTCACAGCTGCCCATTTTTTTGTAGCCATTTTATATTCACATACACCGGCAACTCGTCGCTTTGTGGCACTCAACCTCGTGCGACAACGCACGATGAAGCTTTTGCACCCAGCTTGGACTATTTGTCGACAATGTTCCTATTTTCGACTGCACCCTGTTTTTTTGCCTTTCGCTCGGTTTGAATGGGCGAGCTATGCATCGACGCAAGCTTTTGCTACGGCGGCACCAGCCAAACGCGGCGTGGGCCGTGGGCATATATAGTGCCACTTTTATGTTTGTACCCATGGGTGATGCGCAAGACGAGGGATTGACTTTGACGTTTCTTGCTCCTTAGAACAAGGCTTAACTCGGCAGACGCTTGGTAGTAGCGGCCTCAAGACAGTCAACCTTTATTCGCAGATTGTCATGGATCGATGAGCATAGAATGACCATATTCGAGGATTGAAACGCAATGAACCGGAATAGTAGCGTGCACGCACGCAATGCGTTCGTGTGTGCTCGCTTTTGCATGCGCCATAACGCCCCCGCCCCCCCCCCGCACCAAGATTGCACTTATTTCAGCAGTCACCCTTACGTATGCGCTCGCCCACACGAGACCCCCCCCCCCTACACCCACCAGCGCCCCCCGCCTCCCTCCATTTTCCCAAGTCCGACTCCTTTAACCCGTCAATTTTTTTTTATTTTCGTCGAAAAAACAGGTTTCATGGCAGCGACCTGCCAACCGCACCACACGCATCCGAGGAGGACGTCGTGGGCGCCGCGGGGGTGCTTCGCACTATGCGCGAGCAATGGGAGGAGCGTGTCGGCGAGGTATGTACGATTCGCACAGCGCCTACAATCTCTCCACCGAACTCCGCGCGCGCGCCCGCGCGTTTTGCTTTCGTTAGGCATACGCCATATTCAATGGGCTAGCCCTCAACGCTGGCTGTTATGTTAGCTCAGTTGCTATGGTGTACAAGCTTCCCCTTCGGCATGTGATTGGCTTCAAATCCCGGGGGTGTCGCAAGTAGATAAACGGGGGGGGGGGAACTGAAAAATAAAGTAAAAAAAAATGTTACCCGGCAAGTAGCCCGGCAACTAACACCGACCAGCGCATACAAGTTTATATTAATCGCTTAGTCTATCTGGATTTTATCGATATACACCATAACCGCTGAGCTAGCAGTCAGCGCTGACTGTTAGCTCGGTGGTTAGTTATATCTCTAACGAAAAAATCAGGTGTACCTCTTACGAAAGCACGTGCTGGGGTCCGTCTGGCCGTTAAGCTTCGACCTCAGATTTAAGGGTGGCAGTCCGTTTTGTCGGCACGGCCCCAGGTACCCAGCCTGACCTTAACAGTTTTGTTTCGATAAGGTGTGGCACGAGCGGCGGATGGGGTGCGTGGTGTGTCGGTTGGAAACGCGACAAGCCCCCGCGTGCGTGGGCATGGGTTGAGGCTAAGGCCTATGCCAATCGGAACAGTAAATAATAATAATTCCGAAAATTAATATACTAGTTCCCATTAGCGTAGGCCTAAGATGAGCGCGTGAAGCGCGCGCTGGCGCATACAGCGTAGCGCTGCGTAGCACACCCGGCAGAGAAAATCGAGTTTGAATAAAGTACATGACAGAACGAAAAAGTGTTGCACACGACACGTCGGCAGAGCCGGTGTTGCACGTATGTGCACGAGCATACACTCCTGGGTAACTTTGGTAGGCAGAACGGACATGCAAGCGCATGCGGGATAAAATACCGTCGCGGTACATATCGACGAACAAGCCCACTCACCACTGGCGTCACCCACCCCTACTGCCTCCGCCGCCTCGTCGTTCGCTCGTTTTTCATTCCGTTTCGAAGTTTTCCGTGTCGCATTGTCACAATTCGTCTCCTTGACTCCCCTTCCGTTCCCCTTGCGTCCCTTGCCTTCCTGTTCTGGTCCATCCGCTCCGTACGTTTCCGCGTACGTTTCCGGTGGCTACCCATCTTGCGCGACATCTCCCGTCCACGCGGGTGCAAATGGAAACTGACGGCTTTAACAATTGTACAACGAAACCAATGGAACTATTTTCGAACAGGACGATAGTGTTGTTGGTGACAGCACTGTGGACGGTAGTGTCGGTGGTGTTTCCTTGTCTCCGTCCTCCGACTCCGATTTGCGGGCTGTTTCCGCTGCAGAAACCGAAACGGGTTCTTCGCTGTGCGGCAGTGACGGCGTCAGCAGCAGCGGCGGCAGCGGCAGCAGCAGTAACAACAGCAGTAGCGCGAAGGGTGATGCCACCAACTATTCTCCTTCCGCACCCGGCCCGATAAGCAACGCCTTGGAAATGGTTGCGAACATGGTGAACAAGGGCAAGGAGGGTCGCGAGGACAACAAGGGCAAATACTCAAACAAGGACGAAAGCAAGCGCGGCGGTGGTGGCGGCAGTGGCGGTGGAGGTGGTATCTTATCTACGGGGAAGAAGCGTGTCGCAGGGGCGGGGGTGGCGGCTGAGAGCACCGGTCCTGCCAAGAAAGGTGGTGGAGGCGGCGTCGTCGGTGGTGGCGGCGGTGGTGGGTCGCCGGTGCTGCTAAGGGAAGACGGACAGCCCGACTGGAGCGTCCTGACTAATAGAGTGGGTGGGCTGGCCCAGCAGACGGCGGCGTTCGAGCTGTTGTGCTTTATCGACAATGGCGAGACAGACACGCAGGTAAAAAAAGGGGTCGTGGGGGGGGTATAGGGCGTCGTGGGACATGAGACATGACACATCGTACGGGACGGGACTGAGCGGTAGGAGACGGCTGGATGCCGTGAGCGGAGTAGTGGTGGTGATACTGCTTTGCGTTTGGACGTGTGTTCCTCTTCGTGGAATTCGAAAAAACTTCCGTGCCGCACCGTTGGGAGTGATTTGTTAGGCCAGTGGGACGTGGAGGGACAACGGGTCGTTGAGGGCGGCGGGGCGGGGGGCTGGGGCAGGGTCGGCGACCTTTAGAAGTGCACGCCTTCCCGCCATTGAACCCCATGACTTCACTGTTGTCCTTGGTGGCTGTCGGGCGGAGCACTTTTCCTTTTTTTCTTTTGTATATTGCCGAGCGGCATGCTGTAGCCGTGTGCTGTTTGTTGGACGTTATGTGTTGTGCTGGTAGTCCAGCTCTGCAGGGGCCTAGTGCAGAGGCTTCTCGTGTGGCCACTGCACGTAAAGTGGCGGGCGGGCAGGCGGACGGGCTGGCGAAGGATGGGAAGGGGGATGATCGCAGGGGAGGAGGCGAGAGATCCACAGGCGCCACTGATGTTTTAACTGTCCTGAGATGAGGTAATCGATGTACGAGCAGCAGCAGCAGTAACAGTAGCAGCATTGACAGCAATACCGCGGGAAAATTGTCCCAACCCCACGCGACCAACATCGCCATCTGGTTGGTCAATTTTGTCTGCGACTGTGTTCATTCATACCCACCTGTAGCATGTTGTGACCCAGCGAACACCAGGCAGTCTTGGCGGCGCATGAGACATCCTTTTTTTGCTTGTTTGTTCCGTTTTGTTTTTATTTCCGTCCGAATGGTGGCACTTCGCGCGCGTACACACTGTGTGTGTACGGTACGTACGTACGTGCATGGGTGGGTGCGCAAAAAGTCGCAAGGTTGTGCTTTGTAGGGTATATCTTTTATAGGTACCCGGGTACGCCAAGAACATTGGAAGTAAAAGCTGCCCTGGTTGGCTTGAAATCTCGGGGGGTGCCACAAATTGAAATGGGAGATAAAACTCTTGTATAAACTGAAGAAAAAACAACTAGCCAATGCTCTTGTAACCGGGCAAGTAACACTGACACCGACCACCCCAAACGAGTTCACAGCTTCGTCTACACCCTATTATAGTAATAACCACATCCTCGAAACATTGCTTGCCGCTCCCGTTTGCCCCCCCCCCCTGTATCTGCGAGGGAAGGTGGGAGTCTGGCGGGACGAGAAGAAGAAGAGGCTCGTGCTCGCCTTTCGGGGCACGGAGGCGTGGAAGGATATCGTCACCGACGTAAACATCTTCCTGGTGAGGGTGATATTGCGGTTGTTGTGGCGTTGGTAATCGGAGGGCACCTTGGTACGACTTTTACCAGGCATTCGACGCCATGGTTGTGAGGGTCATTCATGTACCATTTGAACATCGCTAATTATAGCCGTAGTCTCAACCCAATCAGCCAATGTTGAGGTCTAGTTCTCTTCGTCTCGTACAGATTTGCGTTTACCATAGTGTAGAATACCTGGTAAGTGGTAAGATCTGCTGGGTTATCGAGCGGCGTTCTTTTGTGTGTCTGTTTGTGTGTCGGTACGAAAACTGTCGGTAGCCGAAACATAACGCTCGAAGTTTTGAACGAGACGGTCGGTAATCGAAACTTGGACATCGGTAATAAGAAATGGCCGCCAGTAAAGTAAAGCGAGACGGCTGGTGACCAAAATATAGCGGCTGGCGACACAAGAGTAACCCTCGGCGACGAAAAAAAAACGTGCGCCCTCCCCTCGTCCCACCAGGACGAGTACGGGGAGTCGGCGACAGAGAAAGCGGTTAAGGCTAACGTCATGCCAGCGGCAGGCGATCTCATGGCCGCGATGCGAAACACTACCTCCAGCTGGAAAACGGAGAGGGTGAAACCGCTCCCGGAGACCCTCGCGCTCCAAAAAGGTAACACCTCGCACGCTCGTGCTCGCGCTCTCCGGTGCGGCGCCAGCTAGGATGTGAAGCATGTGCAAGCGCGCCGTACTTCTTTTCATGCCTGTGCCTATACATGCGCGATTTTTCTGCCTTCAGGGTAAAGGGATAGGCGAGGACGATACGTTGTGTGTGTTTCTCTCGGTTTTACTTTCGTTGTTCGGTTCTTTTCTTGTAAGAGCAGACGACATGGGGCGCAGTCGTCGTCACTTTTCCTTCTGGTTTCATGTCTCTCTTTCTCAGCTAGAACTTGCCACCGGTCTGGCCGCGACGTGCCCTCCTTTCCGCCCCCCCCCGCTCCTCGTGCGTGCAGACAGTCTACTTCAGACGATGAACAAGCTTATCGACACCAGCAAAAGTCTCCTCCAGGAAGTTCAGACCCTTCCCCCTGCCACTGTTGGCTCGACGGCCACCTCCGCGGAAACCCCCACCCTGTCCTCGATCGAGACTTCGCCGGCCGCACCGGCCGCGCCAAGCGTCGCAAGCTCTAATTCTAGCTCAACCGCAAGTAACGGCGGCAGTAGCGGTAGTGGAACAGAAGGGAAGGGTGGCGCGGGAGATAATGGAGCGGTCTCGATGTTGCCGCCTAAAGACATCCTGTCCGGAATAAAGGGGGTTTTGAAAATGGGTTCTGTACAACCGGCGTCCGCCGCCGAAACTGAACAAGGAGGAGGGGCTAGCGGAGGGACAACCGTCGATGGCATTGTGAGCGGGAATAACACCATTGGCGTGGGCTCGGCGGACGGAAGTGGGGAAGGCGATGGGGATGGGGGGTCGGGCAGGGGGGAGGGAGATGCTGTTGCTGTGGCGGCCGCAAACCTGCTGAATTTGCTCGATGGGAAGAACAGCAGCGGGAACGCCTTACCCTCTTCGCTTTCCGCTTCCTCCTCCTCCTCCTCCTACCCGGAAGAGAAGAATCTTGGCAACGCCTATTTACTGTCCGCGTCTTCATCCTCTGCTGAAAATGAGGGTGGCAATACCGGTGGAGATGGCGATGTTGGAGAGGGCGGGGGAAGAGGTAGTGGTGGTCGCCAGAACACGGTGCGCCGGATGCATAGGCGATGGAAGGAAGGTGTCCCCCCCTCCCCGCCAGATGCTGGCGGTACCGGCAGCGGCAGCAGTAGCAGTGAGAAAAGAAAGGAGTCGCTGAGGGCTCTGGCTGCCGGAGACGGTGATCCCGTTAGGGGATTAACGGATACCTTCGCGTGGGTACAGCAGGTCGCCGGGGAAAAGGTTCGTGAAGTGGGGTGAGGCGTGGGGATGGGTGGGGGGGGCGAGGGGCGTGCTTATGTGTTTGCTTGCCTTTAGTTGTTTGATCATTGACCATGCATCCCTTTCGACACCAGACGGAGGGAGAAGGTGGGAAATAAAAATACGTTGTAGACTTTTTTTTTCAAGAAAAGAGAGGGGAAAGAGCGGGATGCAGAGGTTTATGCGAGAGAGTAGAGCTGAACATGGAGAAAACAGAGGAGTGACGGTGTTGAGGGAGAATGGGAAGACAAACTATGGAAACAGAAACACCAAGATATGAAAAGTACTCACGCATCGCAGCGCATACGGTACGAGTGTCGACCCTCTCCTACGAATACGTTGGGGTGAAAAGGTTGGCGTGCACTGCCGTGTCGCTTGTTGCTGCGAAGGGTAGCAACTGGGCGCGGCCAGGCTGCTTAAAAACAGTGTTGTGAATTTTCTCTCGAGCTGACCAATACGTTTTGTTTTTTTCACGGTAGATGTGGCCAGTGGACGCGTTTCTTGTGGTGATTTCGGGACACCCCTTGCTGCTTTTATGACATGGCAAACCCACGGTCTGCTCGCCCCTGGTGAAACTAACCGCTTTTGGCGGGTTTCGGTCAGAAGGTCTACTCCCTCTCCCTCGCCTCCGCCCCCCTCGTCTGCCTTTTTTTGCGATTCCTCCCGGCGCCGACGAAGTGCCGGGCTCCACCTCAGAAAGCTGTAGCCCTCTTTTTTGTAGGAAACCCTCGCGTGCTCTTGAGACGAGGTGAGCTCCTTCGCGCATGCGCTGTTGTTGTGCAGCAGCGCTCTACGCGCAACTACTATTTTGCTGCCTCTATCCTCAACCCTATGGGCTAATGACCACGACCGTACAGGATAACGAGTACGCCCCCCCCCCCCCAACACACAACAATAACGGCACCAGCAACACGGGAACGGGCTGCTCCATACATAGCTCGAAATTACTTTTGTTGTTTGCTGCTTGAATTCAGTGGTGGTAATGATGTTTTGCTGAAATACGTGTCTATTCCCTTCCCATCCCCGCTCCGCCTCGAAAGGGATGCATGGTCGATGTTCGAATGACTTAAGACAAGCAGCAAATGAGTACGCCCCCCGCCCCCCCCCCCCCCCCCCCCCCCCCTCCCGCCTCTCTACCGCCGAAATCCGCCGCCACTTTGTTCTTACCACACGGTGGGCAGATCGGGAAAATGACTACCTTGCAGGCAGGTGTCAATCAACGCATGGGGCTGTTTCAGTAGCTCGAAATTGTACTTGTTTGTTGGTTGACCCCGCCCCCCCCCCGGCCACGCCGCGCCCCCCAACCGAAACCCTCTACCGTTATATTTTTGCTACGCGGTGGGCAGATGGAGGAAATGGCTACCCTGCAAGCGTCCGTCGTCAACGCGTCGAGAGATATTAACGGCACCTCCAGCGGGGATATGCTTGCCCTCCTTACGAACCAAGGCCTCGGCAAGATCGTGGCGGTTAACGATCTGATGGACAAGTTCAGTGACTTCCAGAACACGATCGGAGCGACGGAAGGGGTGGAAGGCGTGCAGCAGAAGGGGAAGGAGGCCGTGGACGAGAAGGTCAAGACCTTCCAGGTATATAAATATATATATGTATATATATCGATGAGAAGCGTTGAGACGCGCTGTTCCAGGCATCCGAGCTCGCTCAGCTGTCCGTAGAGGAGAATGTTTTTTAGTGCGGGAAGCGAAAATAATGGAAACCGCTCAGGAACTCGATATTTTGTAAGTAGTTCTATGTATAGGTGGCTATTGAAGGTTAGGTTATTCTCGGTTACTGCTAGGGATACTGTTGCCCGTAGATGCAGTAATGGGCCCCGCGACAGCAGTAACGGACACAACGTGGCTTATTGGCATAGCTGGTAGGTACTTGCTAGGTAGGCATGTGTATGGCGGGATCCTGGTCAGGGTGAGGGAATAGAAATGAAGGCAGCCGGTCAGTTTTGGATCAGACCTCACGTGTGGGTCAGAAAACCAAGCAGTTTGTTCGTCTTCTTTGTACCCCCCCCCCCCCCCCCCGCCCACGCCCCCCGCTGTTTTTTTTCTGGGTTAGAATTTTCTAGTTTCTACAAGTGTCTGGGTTTAGGTTGAGATTTTGACCTGGCGGAGGCGGAGACGGGGGCGGGGGCGGGGGTTCGGTTTTGTTGTGCTGCGGTTGCCCCAGGGTATGAAAATAATGGAGAGGCGACACTGGACGCGGTGCTTGACGTGCGGTGCTTGTGAATACCGCACAATCGGCTTTCCATATTTCGCCGCGTTGCCGCCCCCCCTCCTCCTTCCGTATGTACTCCATCCTCCTCTTGCGGCAAAAAAACGTGTGATCGTAACCCCCGCGAAACGTTTGCTCTGTAGGTGGAGGTGCAGAAAGTGACGTTAAGCGTTAGAAACAGCCGTCCCTTTCGAATGTACCGAATCCGGTGACCAGGCTAGTCGTGCAGTTTCTTATGGGGTTCCTGTGGACATGAGACCCCGTACGTGACGTGCGGTGCTTGTGAATACCGCACAATCGGCTTTCCATATTTCGCCGCCTTGCCGCCCCCCCTCCTCCTTTCGTATGTACTCCATCCTCCTCTTGCGGCAAAAAAACGTGTGATCGTAACCCCCGCGAAACGTTTGCTCTGTAGGTGGAGGTGCAGAAAGTGACGTTAAGCGTTAGAAACAGCCGTCCCTTTCGAATGTACCGAATCCGGTGACCAGGCTAGTCGTGCAGTTTCTTATGGGGTTCCTGTGGACATGAGACCCCGTACGTCGTTTGACGATCGTAAGTGCTCGGCACGCCTCTCTGCCCCTCTCCCAGCTCCCCTCGCCCAACATTATCCTGCCCCCGAACCCCTCCCACGTTCCATGAATTCGCTGCTGCTGTTGTTGTGTTTGTTGTTGTTGTTGTTGTTGTTGTTGTTGTTGTTGTTGTTGTTGTTGTTGTTGTTGTTGTTGTTGTTGTTGTTGTTGTTGTTGTTGTTTGCTGCTGCTGTTGTTGTTGTTGTTGCTACTGCTGCTGCTGTTGTTAGTGCTCTGTTGCTCACGTTGCTGTTGTTGAACTCTTGTTCTTGTTCCTGTTCCTGTTCCTGTTCCTGTTCCTGTTCCTCTTCTTGTTCTTGATGTTATCGTCGATGTCGTTGTCGTCGTCGTTTTTTCATGTTTTCTCCCCGGCGATCGCTTTGGGATCGATCGAGGTTTGCAGGCGATGCTCGCGAAGGTTGCAGAGCTGCAGCAGGAACAACGCGAAGAGCAGGAGCTGCTGCAGCAGCAGCGGGAAGAAGAGGAGCAGAGGCGGCGGGACGCCACTCCCAAAATCCACTCCGGGTTCAAGAACGCCTACATCAGCGTCAACAGGACGCTCAGCGGGGTGGTGTGGTCTGCAATGGACATGCAGCCAGAGGTCGGTCTATTGGTCGGTTATTGGTCCGTGAATTGGTCGGTCTATTCTTCGGCCTGCCGATCGGCGGATTTTCATAGAGAAAATTCTTGCTGTACTATTGTGGGACTGCGATGCCGCCATGCTGCTTCGTTCTATTTACCGGTACCGGAGCTATAGATGGGTCCAGGTGGAAGTATGAATAGTCTGAGACAGTTTTCAGACCCCCTCCTCCCTTCCTCTCGTCCCCTCCCCTCTCCTCTCCCTTCCGTATGCTCCGCACGACCATGTATCGTAGGATTGGCACGTTTACGTGACGGGCCACTCTCTCGGGGGCGCCCTAGCAACTTTGGCCACGCTCGACCTTCAGAGGCTGTACCCGGGAGTGAACGTGACCATGTACAACTTTGGGAGTCCTCGGGTCGGCAACAGGTAACTTTTAGTCAATTTCTGACGATTTAGACTGGTACAGCAGTACGTAGGCTATAAACAAAAGGTTTGCACTTTTATTTTATCCGTTCTTGTTGCCCTTGGCCCGAACCCCTGCCGTGCTTTTTCGTAGCTCTGATCCGGTTTCTCATAGCGGAAATAAATTCGGTGCAAATCGACGAGGAATATAAAAAGCTGAGAAGTGGGAACGCTGAACCATGTGCGCGATAAGAATAAAGGCAACCACCGGGGGGGGGGGGGGGGGGGGAAGATGCCTGCGACCACGGCTTGTCCAAAAGGTCGCTGAGGATAAACCTATTACGAGTTGAGCTGCAGAGTAAAAGGGATGATCAAGAAAAGAAAAGAAAATAAACAGATGGACTGTTTTATGTTTGTTCATCCATAGTGTCTTTCACTCCGCTCCCCCCTCCCCTCCCAAAAAGGGATTATTGCACGTACTGTGTATTTAGTAAGGCACCCACGAGGCAAGTTTCATAGTATACCCATATTTCTGGAAGTGGCCACACCAGAAAAAAAAAGTAGTTCATTCGAAGCTGTCATTCGACACGAAATAAAGTATGCACAAGATGCGGAAGTCCGCCTCACAAGTGGTTCTTAGTAGCATGCAGCTCACCCTTCATGCGATTCGCCAGCAACCTCACGGCGCTTCCCGCTTGGTGCACGCGATATTTGCCTAATCGATGAAAACCGGACGTGCTCTGTCCCGTCATTGTAGGGATGCGAGGGTTTATGGCCTTAAGACGACGGCTGTCCATGAATATCGAGTACCACCTCCCACCCCCTATCCCCCACAATGGCGTTGGCTGTCTTGTTTTCGCTCTCGTCGCTGACGATGGGTCATGTGATCGACTTCAGTGGATTCGCGAAGCTGTACGACCGGTATGTAGGTGACAGTTTCCGCGTGGTGAACAACAAGGATATCGTCGCGCGCCTTCCAAGAGCGACGATGCGCGGCATCTCTTTGGACTACCAACACGCGGGTCGCACGGTGATGGTAGCGGAGGACCCCGCCGAGCCCCCATGGATTCAGGGAGAGGTAATGTTGTATGCATTTTCGACAAATCAGATTAGATCATCTAGATCATCTAGAGCTTTCGGGCACACATATCCCTGAAATATACTTCGAAGTATTATCTGATCTGCACGATCTAGGACGTATTTTGCCTTGTGGGACCTGTTCGACACGGCTGTTGCGCACATGATTTCCTGGTGCGATCTATATTGGTACGGCTCCCGCACAACACTTCATAACGACAAATACCGGATATATTATGTAGTAATAGTAGAGGGTCTAGATCGTGGTTTTGTTCGAGGTTTGCAGTGCTTTCACTGTTTTTTTTTGTGTAGTGCTTGCTGTAGAAGGAGGAGCGTAAGGTACGTCGATCAGCCTATTTTGTTATATGCGGAGGAAACCGAAAGGTCGGTCTTGACAGCCATATGACTAGCTATGATGCTGCTACTTTTAACACTACACCCACCTCTTGTTCCTTGCATGCTGCTTCTTTAGGCATAGTTGTAGCGGTTTTAGAAGCGCAAACGTAGCATGGCCGGGGTTGTTTCCAGCATAACCAGCCCAAACTGGGAAGAGGTAGTAAAATATAACATGGCTGCCGCTAGGAACTCACGCAGCTGGATATTTTGAGACCGTGATCATTTTTTTGTGAGTTCGTGGTTGGTGGATGGACTCTTTAGGAAACTTCAAAGGAGCACGTTTTTGTTCAGGTTTTTTCATGGGTCGGATTCCTTCTCGCGGATCACCCGGCCCGACCCGTAATGTTTCCAACACCTCCTGGCCCGACCCGACTCGATCCACTTTTTTTAAAAATGTCTCCTACGCCGACCCGCGGGCCGCGTCATGATCGGTGAATAACGTTGCTAAATTTTGGCGAATAACACCCGAAATAAACGAGAGAGAGAGGCTATGCCGACTACAGATAAAAAGCTTTTCTTGTTGTTGATGTTACATTATTTAGTTGTGGGTAGATCCAGGTAAATAATGACAAATATAAGTACATTACCAGGTCCCAGGTATGTATTGGTATATGCATCCCCACCACGACTTGGGCGTAACCTTGTAAACCCAGTATGATACCAAGATGTGATGGCGTTTTTAACGCGGACGATCCGAAAATAAACCCTCCGGTTAGTTGACGATGCGGCGAGGGCTGATGTTATGTATAAATTGTTATGACACCGAATGTGATTTGGTTGAGACCTTGCCGTATAACTCCATACGTTCCTGATGTTGTACGCACGCGCGCCTCTCGACCGGTGCGCTTGCGCGCCCCTCGCTAATCGTCCCCGCTGTCCTCTCGGCTGCCAACTGCTGTGGTGCACCCGTCGCTATATGTATACCTCAAACGTTAAAACGTGAAGTCCGAAGGCGGCTGCCCTCTGGATGAGACCGACCCGGTGTCTCTCTTCACGAAGGGGTCGACGAATTTTTTCGACGAAGAGGTCAAGCTCATGCAGGCCCTTTTCAGCGGCGAGGGCATCGACCACCACATGGAGATGAATTGTGAGTGAGCCGAATGGCGGCAACGCGTTTTGTTTTGTTGGCGCATTTTTTTTTCATGAAAGCGATTTTTGATTGAACAACCGACCGCTGTACCAACTCCTATGGTGGTGATGGGTACCTTTCGCATTTTTTTTCTCAGGGGGGGGGGGCGTGGTATCACTAGCTTGGGTTTGAGCTGGGTGACTCGAGCTTGATATGCTTGTTTAGTTGGGAGCTATACGCCGGCATATGCATCGAGAGCGACTGGAGTTACCGGTGTATAACTGAATATTTATTCTGTCTATACTTTGTAGACTGTAGAGCTTGTGTCATTGACAAGCATGTTTGTTTGGTTTTTCTGTGTCTTGCCTTGTGTGGAGGCCACTCGATGATGTGCCCTGCTCTCCTCACTGTATCGTTGTAGACTCCTGCTTCGTCCCTTTCTCCCTCGGCCTTCTTTATCTCGTGGAGCAACCGAACGTTTCGTCCGTGTTGGTGGGCGGACTGGGCTCGGTGCCGCGTGTCGTTTTGCTCCTTGTGACGCGTGGCACACTTCTCTGGAAGTAGCTTACCGGTACTCCCCTCTCCCCACCACCCTCCTCCGCCCCTGTGACCCACGCCTTTTCCCGCGCTGCCGCTGTCTCACCGGCCTCATCTCTGTCGCCTGTCATCCTTCCCACGCGCTCGTCGCCTTTTTGTTTTGTGTTCATCTCTCGCGTTTTCTTGCGCCTGAAGATTTTTCTGCCCTTGACAGTTTTTATACTCCCGAGAGGCCGTTCAAGGCTTGAATCGTCCGTCATCCATTATGGTGCTGTGGTCAAGACGACACGTTTTTGCCGTGTACGGGGTCCCACGATGCTGGGTTCGATTCTTGATGGCAAGATGGCAAGGAATACATTCGAAGGCCAGTTCACTTTTCGTGCACCCGTGCCCCCTTACACCGCACGGGTGGTCGCTCCTGCCCCCCCCCCCCCATGCCCCCCATCACCCTCTTGAAGAGTACATCTGTGCCGTAGTGTGTCCTGTGTACATGTTTGGATGTGGGCACGGGGATAGTGTCGTGTCTTATTTAGGAGTGCACACATGCTGTGAGGTGTGCACTGTGTATATTGCAGTTTAGATGTGGGTGCGGAGGAGGTCTGTGTTTGTATCGTACAGTAAGAAAATGGGCGAGGCATAGCGCGGTACGAGTATAGGGTGTGTCTCGTCCTGTCGAAACACTAAACTGGCTTCTAGAATCGCCCCCCCCCCCCCCCCCGCCGCCCTCTCCTGTTCCCCGCCCTCCCCCTCTTGCATGGGGTGGGTACGCAGCTTGCAAAGATGAGTATCGACCCTAGATTCGTCGAAATGACAACTGACGTTAGAAGAAGTGTTCCTGTTATTAAGTAATAATGTTTAAACGAGCTTCCCCTTCGGAATGTGGTTGGCTTGAAATCTGGGGGGAAAAGGGGGGGGGGGAAATCTTGAACAGCATCTTTAGAAAAACCATTAGCTCACCGCGAAAGTATCCCGGCAAGTAGCACACCGCTCTCCTGTTCCCCCCCCTCCCCCTCTTGCATGGGGGAGGGTGGGTCGTTTTTATGTTCGTGACATGAAGACGAAGTAATTGGACGCCATTCGTACGAAGAAACAATAATTTGTTGTGGGGTGGAATTTTTCTGGTTCGAGAATGGCCTGGCCGGTCTTCAAGTAATCACTGTGCACTGTAGTTATGTGTACATCAGGCGACTACTTTGTTCATGCCTGATGCTACTGTGCGTACCGCTTGATAGAGAGAGGACGACGTCGCTTATTTTTTTTCAGACAGTCTTATATTAATAGCGTCTTGGTCAATGCGCGACCAAAAACGGGATTGACAGCGAAGGCGCGACCCCGCGCCCCCCCCTTGCTCGCTGGGTCAGCTCGCGCACATACAGAGATACCGTCGGGGATACTGTCTGAGCGCAAGGATTGCGGCCGCACACGTTTAGCTGTAGTGATGACGAGTACGGGTAGGTGAGTGGGTGGGTGAGTGGGTGGCGGGCGCAAGGGGGAAGAGGTGGCCTCGCGTCTGTTTTTTATTCGCCCAGAATGGGACGCCGCGCTCGTTTGAGCTTGTTGCCTCGCGAAGGTCACCCGTGCCGTGTTTGAATTGCACGGTGGCAGCGGCACTGTATATACCAGGCATGGAGAAAGCCTCCGTATAGCGCGTGAATTCCCTCGTGTGTTGGAACCGGGCAGGGTACAGTCGACATGCACGCTCTCCCGCCCGCAAATATTTCTTGTTACAACCGGAGTTCTTTTTTGCTCTGCACTCGGGTCCCAGTGACGCTCCTAAAGCTAAGGAATACTCGTAGAACAATGGCTATGGCCTTCGTTTGAACTCATCCCGTAAAAAACCAACGGAGTCACAGAGGTTGTCATCCCTGGCATGCATAGATACGCAGCTTTGTTCACTGGGCGGGGAGCGGGGCAGGGCTCTGCGCCCCGCCCCGCTTCCCGATGCCGTCGTGGACTGTTGAAACTTCGAGTTTAGAGGGCAGAATGGTATGAGGTGTACTGTTGTCCTCGGATTGGCCGCTTTAGTTCTTCTGGCGGCGGCATTAGAGGGCAGGGTGATATGAGGTATACTGTTGTCCTCGGATTGGCAGTTTTAGTTCTTCTGGCGGCGGCGGACGTGTGGTGATGTGGTGATTTAGTTTAGAATTATTTTCACTATTTACCGGAACAAAATTTGGCATAAACCAAGGTCCATGGTTCTGCACGAAAAACAAAACGATTGACGCGACGAAGACCTGAATTTAATCAGCTAGCGCAGTATGGAGTTGATGAGTCCTTGGCGACGGAAAAGCTACAGAGCCGAATTATGTTATAGTCAGGTGAAATATGGAGTAGACATTTGATGAGCTACATAGCCAAACCGATTTTAATTTGGTCTGCGACAGGGTAGGTGTGATGGCTAAAAAATATGGAATGAGACCTGAAATAGCGTTGAAAAGCAGGAAATTGGAGATTTTGAAAGAACTCCGTGTCAGAGTCCAGAGACTAAAGTCACTAGTAATCGCATCAGCGGTGCGTTTTCAATCCCACAGTGTACGCAGCACGCACTGCGCTCACGTCACGAGGTGGAAGTTGTACGAGTGGTAAAAATTCTGTGTGGTTGGTAGAGCTATATGTATTGTGTTTCGTTTCGAATTGGCCGAAAAGAAGCGACGAGCACCCGTTGAATCGACTCTGCGTCCCCCCCAAGTATCATGCCCACCAAGACAGTGTAGTAGTATTTATATTGTAAAAAAAGGTACATTACCAGGTCAGAAGCGTAAAGGTACTGTGGAGATCGAGGAGTGCGGGGTTCTTCGTTTTCGTCCCGCCACGCGTTCGAACGAAATAAATCTTGTTGATGGAAAAAATGTGGGCGCAATCGTTGTCGGCGGAAACGCTGTTAGCCGCGATATTGTTCGACCGAAAGTTGTTAGCAAGTGTGCATGCGTAACGTATACTTCGTATACCAGTATAGTTGTTTGCTGCTGTCTTGTGCTCCGAGAGTCGGTGGAAGAGGGTGCGGGCAGCGATGGAGGGCAAACACTGAGGACTTGGCTACCATACATGCACCCCCCATTGGCATCTCACCATTACTGTGCCGTCAGTTTGGTCATTGCATTGTACTCGATCGAGGTGAGATCGGGGGGGGGGGCGGGATGTCGGGTACGTGTACTGCTGTTTGGGGGGGCGGGATGTCGGGTACTTGTACTGCTGTTTGTGCTATGCCAGATACAGCAGGATACAGCCATATAAGCATACTATTCTGTGAGAGTTTAAGCCGATAAAACCTGAGGACGGTTCTGCCGGTGGCTTTACCTCAGATTTTAGTGTGTGTTGTAGATCACCTGGCTGGACATCGACCTAGGGCATCGCAAGCAACTCTGACAGTCAGTGGAGTTGGGGAGGAGAGGCCGGTTCTAACCCCTAGCAGTTATAGTTCGCGGTGCGTTGCTTTGTCGGCAGCATAAGATGAGCAGTGGAAAAACGCTAGGTACAATAATAAGCACACGGTTTTCTTGTGATGCTTCATTGTTTTGTTTAGTGGTGTATTTTCTTGTCTGTGTGCGTTTTTTTTTTAGTTATATCGTGTGTGGGGTGGTGTGGGGTGCACGCTGTCGAAAAATAGCCAGGCTCGCTGCCTTTTTCATTGGGGCGGTGTCAACTGCGCACCCCCACTCGCTCACCCACGGATGCTATTAATATTATTGATATTAAACTGTTGTAATAGCCTCCGCGGCTGTCCAGAGTTTTGAACTCGGCAGCCACTTTTTGATACTTACCACCTTGACTGCTTACCTTGACTACTCGACTCGCTGTTGCGTAATGCTTGGCGTTCTTTTTGACGAACGCGTGGAGTAAGCTGAGGATCACAACTATCATTTTTGACATTAATTCCTTGCCCTTTTTCAGCGAGATACGGATCAGGTGCTGTACACGCATAATCTTATTATCCTGACTGCTGCGTACGTGCAAGCAGAAAGCGTTCCTTGTCGTATAATCGCGCGTGTGATGAAGGCGACATGTTGCGCCCGATGACAGTTAACCGGGGCGCGGGGGGGGGGGCAGGATCAAAACAAAAAATCTTGCCGATAATGAATTATGTCTGTATGAACTCATTATTTTTTACTCCCTGCGGCGCATTGTTTCATCAGTCAAAACTCCCTCCAGGCATGACTCTGGCGAATGTTTCGAGTTATTTTTCGTCAACCCGATCCCGAAGGATTGACCTCTACGATGCGCGGCACACACAACGGTCATGGCAGTGCCTTGGTCGCCACGGGCTAGCTGCGAGTTACAACCCGATTTCCAAGCGATCTTGTGCCATGCCATAAAACCGATTGACCAAAGCTACTGTAGAGGTTCTCCATGTGTGTGTTCCGAGGCTCCTAACCTATTGAGGAGCTCTACATGTATTCCACGGTAGCCCCCCCAACTCTTCTTGAACGAAATTGCCTGGTTTTAAAATCAGCTCCCGGCCGTATCTCCTGAATTACGGTGCCCCTTGCTACCCCGACGCCATCGTTCGATAGTCCGTTGCAAACAAGAAAATACGCGAAGCCTGTTTTTTTTCATAGCATCTTTCCTCGTATCGAGCAGCCAAGAGACGCCCTGTCAAAGAATATCGCTGTTTTTTGGGGGGGCTATTGTAGAATCAATTTCTACATGTATTCCCCACCCAGAAACTGACTTTGAGAAAAATGAAAAAGTGCCACCCTTGATGAAGAATCTCATGGCCTAGATACTTGAAAGAAAAAATATGAAAAACGTCAGCTGTGTGAGTACGACCGGTTGAATGGTTGAAACCCAACGTTTGCAAGCTGCGTGGTACATCTATAGTCTACTCGGAGTATTTATTTTCATTTCATGATATATGGTGGTGTTTGTGAATTAAACCTACGGTATGGTTTGTTATTACACAGCAGTAGTAGTTGCACAAATTTCACGGAAGGTCGATATTTGGAAAAAAATAGAAGATGAAGGAACAATGAACGAGATTCCGACGATTTGCGGTCAAGTACCGTCATCATTCGTTTTAGCCAAAAAAAGTGTTGCCTTTTATCGCACCACGGGTCGAGTTTCGGGTTTCGAACGTCCATCGACACAATAAACGGGATGAGACGCGTGCCGCGATAGAAGAGGTAGACGAGTGCTGTGATAGAAGAGGTAGACGAGTGCTGCGATAGAAGAGGTACACGCGTGCTACGATAGAAGAGGTAGACTGTGTGCTGCGATAGAAGAGGTAGACTGTGTGCTGCGATAGAAGATGCAGACGCGTGCTGCGATAGAAGAGGTACACGCATGCTACGGTAAAAGAGGTAGACGCGTGCTACGATAGAAGAGGTACACGCGTGCTGCGATAGAGGAGGTAGACGCGTGCTGCGATAGTAGAAGAGGTAGACGCGTGCTACGATAGAGGAGGTAGACGCGTGCTGCGATAGAAGAGGTAGCACTTTTTTTCGTCTGAGAAAATGTTTTTTCCTGAAGACGGGGGATCCTTAAACCCCCAAATCGTCGGGAATACGTCTGTTTTTGTGCAATCGTTTCTCGTGTTGTGTACCTAAGCTCCGTGGGTTTTTTTCATCCGTTGTATAGCAACACCGCACAAGGGTATGGGGGCAGGGGGGGGGACAGGAGGAGTAGAAGGGAAACCGCGGTAGATGAAAGTAGGAAGGAGACCGCAGACAGGGTAGCAAGGTACCAGGCCGACTAGTAGGTGGAACCTTTCTATCTATGCCACTCGTACCGCCAACTGCTGCGGCTGCTCGGAATGTGATGTCTTGGTACTTTGATTTTTCCGTGAATTTATTTATTTATTTATTTATTTATTTATTTTTTTCTTTCCCCTTCTTATCCTTATGAAGGGAGTCTTGCATGGTGGGTAGGTGACGAGCCTGTTTTATTTGGCCCTCCCAGTCTTCCTTCTTCTACTTGTTTCTTTTTTCCGGGGTATTTTTTCCCTTTCTTTCCCCCTTGCATGTCCATTTTGGCTCATGCTCGGGGTATGTTTCTATCTCCCGTGCTTTGGCTCCCCTTTTTATTTATTTATTTATTTATTTTGTCTTGGTTTCTTTCGTTGTTTCTCTCTTTTACAAGGTATTTTGGTTTAATGAGAAGAACACAAAGGGGGGAGGGGGGGAAACAGGAGGAGTAGAAGGAAAGCCGTCCAAGGGAATGGGGGCAGGGGGGGCAACAGGAGGAATAGAAGGGAGACCGCGGTGGACGAAGGCAGGAAGGAGATGGCAGACAGGGTAGCAAGGTACCAGGCCGACTAGTAGGTACATAGCACTTTTCGTCTTTCTCTGGGGTATTTTTTTTTCCCTTTGTTCCCTCCTTGCGTGTCCAGGTTTTTGGCTCGTGTTCGGATTATCTTATTTTGGTTTTACTTTACTTTATTTTATTTCATTTTATTATGTTTCTTTTCCGAGCTTTGGCTCTCCTTTCCGGTTGGGTTGTTTCTTCGATTTCCCCTTCATTTTGTTTGTTTCATTTTTTGTTTTATTTTTATCTTTGTTTTTATTTGTTTTCTTATTTTGTTTTTGTTTTTTGTTTTTGTTTTTGTTTATTTCGTATTTCTCTCTTCCAATGTATTTCTGTTGCTGACGTATGTATGTTGTGCCTGTCGTACCCAGTACTAGGGCATGACATTGCGTTGTCGAATGCATTACGATGCATTATCTCTGTGTCGTGGCTTGTGACCACAGAGCTGATCTTTCTAGGGTGAAGAATCAGTACGGACACTGGGTGTGCTGGATGTCGACGAGTAGAAGAACGGTTTAATGTGAAGAACACACACACACATAGCAGTTTTATTTTTCATTCTAATCAGTTTTTCGGGAGAGGTCTTGATCTCCCAAATTGAAGAACATTGAAAGAAAAAAAGTGGTGCACCATATATCGTACCACGCGTCGTGATTGTGAACGTACCTGGTACGTCACTTTAAAGTGACTAACGACGGAAACGAAAAGTCCATGCCATGCCATGTGCCACACCATACCACGCCCTCTTGATGTATTTCAGTGGCGGGTTGTATGGACGGTGGAGGATAGACGATCGATGATGGGGGAGCGAGATTGCCTTGAGCACACAACCACACACCACAAACATTTGTCACCAAGAAGCGTTGCAATCAATGTCAAGCGCAGAGAAGGCTCCGCTGTCACACCATCGTACTATCCTCTCGTATCATCAGGCTCTTGAGATCGATGCATATTATCGGTGTTGCTCTGTCCCTTCCTGTTCTGTTACTGCCGGTCGTGGGAGACGGATGGAAACGTGCGGTCGTAGCTTCGCCACAAAGCGCAAAACAGGGATTCGGAAGGAGCCCTACATTATGAGGAGGAGGAGGAGGACAAGAGGAATGCCAAGATGCTAAAAAAACACACACAAAAAAAGGCAATAATCAAGACAAGGAAGGGACTTCCTCCCACTTTCAAGCGCTTATCGCAAGTAAGTCTGCTTTCTTCTTCTCCTGTTTTTCACTACCGTAGTCGTCACACCACTACGAAAGAAATACCGACTAAAACTCGCGAACGATATCAGTGCGCTCGCACCAGTCTGCGGGAGAACCAACAAGCGTGCATGTATATAGCAACCCGACCATGTTGCAGCAGAAAAGACCGAGCACAACCAAAAAAAAACACGGTGCCGTGTCACGGCATACATGCGTGCCACGGTCGTATCACGAGAACGAAAAGAGAGAACATAAAGAGGATCCATCTACCCCATCGTTACAAACCAGGTACCGATCGTGTATACAAATGATCAACATCCCGCGAGAAATCATCATCAGCGGCAGCAGGCGCAGCGGCACATCAGCAACGAAAGCAGCGAAAAAAGCACCAGTAGCCGTAGCAGCGCCAAAATAAGCAAAAGCTTTCGCCTACAACCCCATGCGTTTACGCGCAGATACCGATCGAGTTAGCTTTCTTTCGCCGTGCCTCGTGCCTCGCCCTTGCATTCCAGATCGATCGTGATACTCGTGCTATTCATGTTTCTTCGACACGGCAGCCGCGTTGACGACACCACGTACCGTGTTCTTTACGTTATATCCCCTCCGCCCCGTTTACCTCCGTCTATCCATCATTCGTTCGTTCGCCTTAAAACAAACGAAAACGACACGACAAGATAAGAAAACAAAACAAATAAAACAAATAAAAAATAGGGTATCATCAGAAAAATAGGGTATCATCAGTCATCGCAGCAGCAGCAGAGCAGCAGCAGGCAAACAGCACGTCGTTTCGCTTCCGCGCTTAAAGAGGTATTATTATATCACAGGTAGCTCGAGACACGTAATCGGCTCACGGCGGCGGCAGCGGAAAACTACAAAACCATAGTGCCGCCCGTCAACCAACCAACTGCTCTTCGTTCATCACCGAGCGAGTAGTGTAGCGTCAACCAACCAGCTAGAGTATCTGCGTTTTGTTCAGCGAACATCAAAGTAGCAGCGCCGTCTCGTGTAGTGTAGTGTAGTCACACGAGCCCGGGAGCGTAGTAGGGGGGGGAACCAAAACTCAGCTCGGATCTTTCCTGGTGGAGGGCTGTTCCCATATACTACGAAATATAGCGCTGCTATCATTGCGGTTGCTGATATCACAGAAAAAGCAACGCACGCATAATAACGCCTTCAGTTCACATGGAAACCCCTTTGTCACTCCCTCCCCCCCCCCCCCCCCTGGTCTCCTCCAAATGCCGCTTGTTAACCAAAGTCACAAAACCACCTTTGAAAAAAGGCAACATTCAAAAGAACAAACCCGGAAAAAAAAAGAGAAAACGCAACACACAGTACTCTTCGATCAAAACTCTACCCTACCGCAAGCGCGACTACACGACGGGTTCCTCCTATTCAAACAACTCCACCCACAAAAACGCACAACGGACAACCCAAACTGAAACAAAAAGCACTACTTCGCTTCGTACAAGAAGAAAAAAGAAGCATCTAGTCGAAGCAGGAGGGAGAAGAATAACCGAGTCGGCGGGAAAAAAGAAAAACAAAAAAAAATCAAGAGAAAAAAAAATGTACGCAACAGAAGTTAACTGTACGAGCACACAATGGCTGAGACGAAACCGTCCCCCGATTCCTACCACCCCCGCGCGCCACGGAGGAAAATAAGGAGGGGGGGTAAATACAAGCGGGGGGGGGGGGAGAGGGTCAACAAATCTGCAACAGCTTGCGTACATCACTCCAGCTGCCGAAATCGCCCCCGGAACAGATTGCCTCCCCCCCAGCCGCCTTCGATAACCCGGTGGAATATCCTCAACACCCCAGCGTGGTGGTAGTAAAAGTAGTTAAAAACAACTTTGCGGTCTGATCTACCGTGTGGCCGTCTCCGCCTTCACCTCTGCCCCCACTTATGTCCTCGCCGCCATCCCCGCCTCTTCCTCCCCAATAAACGCATTATCGCATCGCCTCGCCGTGCGTCCCACGCACTACCCTCTCGGTGAGCACGAAAAATCTTGCAGCGCACCGAAGCGACTGCATCGCAATTCCATGGCATGGCATGACATATATACCATGGCGTCCTAATCCCATATGGTCCCATCTCAAAGCATGACATCTCCCCTAACGACCTGCCATCCCATCTCATTTCAGGAAATCCCATCCTATCCAACAATCCCATCGCATGGCATCTCACCCCATCATATGACACACCCGTCTTATCCCATCCCCTCCCATGGCATTCCACCGCACCCTCTCCCATTCCATCCCATCGCACGGCATCGATTGGCACCCCATCCAACACTGTCCAATCCCATCCCATTCAATCCCATCCCATTCAATCCCATCCCATCGCATGGCATCTCAATCCTATCCCAACCAATTCAAACCCATGGCATCCAATCCCATCCTATATTCCATCCCATTGGTCCCATCTGACAGCGTCCTATCCCAGCCCATCCCATCAGCATCGCGACGACTACATGAGCTGGGTCTCCTTTGTGCGCCCAACGGCGTACGTGTTGCCTCCGTGCGGGCTCATGAACGGGACCCGGGCGGACGAACCGGGCGCGTCAAAGTCTTCAAGCGGCATGTACTCCGCCAGGATGCCTCGCACCTTAGCATACCCCAGTTCGGAAATAAAGGAAAAGGGGATGATAAGGAGGGAAGGGGGGGGGGGGGGGGGGGGGGGACGACGGCAGCCGTCAACGCATGGTCGACTGAACCGAAAACCACCCCAGACGTCGGACAGATAGACCATCGATCCCCACTTGATGATCTAGATCTTCCTGGGGAAGATCTGTATGGTGTAGCTCATGTTGCCGGGTGGGAGACGTACCATCTGCATGATCTAGAACTGTTTCCAGGGTTGGATCTGCACTTTACATGTACAGATTCTGCACTGCATCTCCAAACGGCAGATCTGTACGATCTGATGCACATAGATGATCTAGATCGTCATCTGTCCGAGGTGATGGATCCATACTGTCATCTGCCCGAGCTATGAAGAGTTCTATCCCCTTTGTACAGTACCTCCTCTCTCCCACAAAAACTACCAACTCGTATACGTGCATGAGATTGGCGTGGACAGTCCGGGGCGTCAGGTGAACAATTCGAAAAAGAGCACAAGACACAACCCATAATTGTACCAGCTCTCACCCTCCCCCAAACCCAGCCATCATCGAACCAGCTACCTCCCTCCCTTCTTCCCTCCATCTCTCGTTTTTCTTCTCCCCCCCCCCCCGCCTTGCCCCCTCTCTCACCTGGTCTCGCATCTGCGTCTGCGTGCGCTTGTAGTGGGCGTATCCCGCCGCGGTCATCGCCCCCATCACTGCCACGAGAAGGAACATGGTGCTGCCCACAGACATGCCTCCGCCCGTGCCCCCCGTCCCCCGGTTGTGCATGCACGCGTCCACCAAGTCGCTGCTGGGTTGCCCGGCGCATCGACACACCTGCTCGCCCCGCAACCGGTGGCGACACCCCCCACCCGGCACCGCAAACAACAGCACCAAAAAACATTGTGGCGAAAAATCATTGAGAAGAAAACTACAAAATATAAAACATGACAACCAAACTTTGTCGTATCGTGAAATGGAAAATTTGAAGACAGAAAAAAGGTAGAAACTGACTAACTAACGCAGCGAAATAAAAACGCGAACGCTTTTTAGAAATACTTCCGCGTGAACAAGCGGAAAAAAAAAGAAGAGAAACTGACAAAACTACGGCGAAATAGGAAAGCGGCAGGTAGAGAAAGAAAGGCAACTTTGGACATGATTCCAAGAAAAAACAGGCAATTGTTAAGTGGGAGATTATACGAGCATACCAGACAATATTTGTATTCTTACTGGTGCATAAGTAGGCGTTCAATAAAAGCAGATAGCACAAGGGCTCCGCTCCGCCGCGGGCGGCTGACGCCGCTCGCCACGCTTGCGCAAGGAAGAATATAATGCGAAGATGGCAGAAAGAAGAGGTCCATAGTCTTGGTGCAAGTAGCGATTTGATAACGCTAAGAGCTACTTTGTGCAGAGCCGATTGCCGTGAGCTGTGATGGGTGCTTGTTGGCGATGTCACGTTCTGATCGGCAGTACGGGTGTAGCTCGAGATACAAAAAACATTAACCTCTTTCTAACTCCTGAAAATAACCTAGTCTAACGCCACGTGTTTTGTTCCGATGTCGGGAGTGCGGTGTTAAAACGGATGGGTTAACATGACCGAGAGGACAATAGACCAAGAACGCAAAAAGAAGAGCACCAACGTACACACGCACATACCGGCACCTGGTACCTGATACTTCGCATGATACCTGGTACTGCTCTATATTCGAAAAGAAAGCACAGCGCAGCACGACACAGCACCGCACCGCAGGGAAGGCGCGGCGCCGCACAGCACCGCACCGCACGGCGCTGCGCTGCGCTGCGCTGCGCTGCCCTGTGCTGCTGAGCTATAGCTGAGCTGAGCTGAACAGGGAGTGAGTGCATTTTGTATGATTCAATAATGTAGTACGTACAAACCTGATGGTGCACCGGTACCTGGTATGATACTTCGAATGATACCTGTCATGTACGAAACGGTACGTACAGCACAGCGCGCAAGGCACAGCGCGAAAGGCACAGCACGGCACAGCACCGCAGCGCACCGCAGCGCACGGCAGCGCACGGCGCTGATCTGCTGAGCTAGCGTTTTGGTGCGCTGCTGAGCTGAGCTGGGCTCATGAGCCAAGCTGAGCTCAGCTCGGACTCGGTACGATGATACTTTATGCAACTGAAAAAAAAAGTGAAGGAAGAAATCAAAGAAAATCTGGACCGTTCCGCAAGTAATGGAAGGAGGCGGTGTTCAAGTGGGAGGTCTTGAGGGGCCAGGGATGTACCAACCGAGCCCGCTCAGGGAAAAGAGCGAATTAAGTGTGTGGTGTTTCTTGTCAGAAAGAGATTGGCGCTTAAAGGCCCCAACAGACGCGATCGCAGCGGGTCTCGAAGGCAGTGCCTACCTCAGTAGATAAATCATCGTTCAGAAAGATGAGCGCAGTGCCTACAGCAGTAGATAAATCATCGTTCAGAAAGATGAGCGCCCGCAAGAGCAGAGACCGCAAACTGCACCACCATAAGGCGCTACCGTAGCCGGAAGGTCAGCAGCAGCTACTACTAATAGTAGTGCTGTTAGCCACCCCCGCCAACAAAAACCGCCAACAAGCAGCACTAAAAAATCATCATAAAAAAACGGAAAACTCGAAAACATCACCACGCTGCTGTCCCGTGTGTGCTGGTTGGTGTATGTAAGGCATTACCAACAAATCTGATGGTATCGGTCGGACGGTGCCGACTTACGGCTCAAGACATGGTACATCTCCCGCTCCACCCAGCTCAAAAGGGGCCCGCCCGTCCCTGTGTGATAGGCGGCCGTGAAAACTAGCCAACTCGTTTCGCTCGAAATTATATAATACTTCCAAGTATCAAGGAACAACGGACACCGCCAATCTACAGAAATGGCCAAACTAAATAGAGATATGTATTGGTACCATCAATAAAAATAAAGCTGCGGCAAAACGACAGCGAAGGAGAGCAATGAGCCCGTTATGGTACCCTCAACGAAACAACAAACGGCAGAGCTGTTAATACATGTTAATTTACCTCGGGCTCCGTGCCGCTCTTGTACCCAGCGCAGATGGTGCTGAGGACGGCGGCGGTGCTGATGCCACCTCTCTCCGCCACGTTGTTCACGAACACCGTAGGAACGATCACGATCGACTTGGTACCCTGAAAGGGGAGTGAATGGATGGGTGAGTGTGTGGTTAGGTGGGTGGGTGGGTGGATAAATGAATGGATAGAGCGCAGAGGGTGCTTCCGCTAAAAGCGACCAGCGCTGCTGCTGCTGCTGCTGCTACTACCGCTACTGCTACTATTACAGCTGCTGCCATTGCTGTTGCTGTTGCTGCTACTACCACTTCTATTACTACAATTTATAGCTTGTGCATAGCTGCTGCTGTTACTGCTGCCTCAACCGACGCTGTACTGCCGCTGCTACTGCATATATTTCGTGGACCCGAACACACGCCCAGCGGACGACACCAAACTCGCAAACGGAAGCATCAAGCGCCGTGAGGGGCAAACAAAACACAGGCAAGAGGAACCTCGCGACAAAACGGCGGACTCATTCAGCTTGACAAACTGCAAATAGAGAGCGAGGGAGAGAGGGAGGCGTACGAAACGCATCCCACACAAGCTTAACGTGCAGTCTGCCCTGTGCCCACGACCTATTTGATCACGATGAGTCAATGTCAGAATAACAACAGCACAACCATGCACAGCAAAAGAGCTGCATCAACACATTTATCCAGCAAGTACCGTGTCGAAAAAAGTGCACGAAGACGCTACCAATAAGCACACGTAATACATCATGGATCAATGAAGCCATGAACCCTCAAAACGTCGACCGCAACGACTAGAATCTGTGTAGGAGAGGAGAAAAAGAGGGGGGGGGGGGGGTTGGGGGGGGTTACCTTCTCTACCAACTCCTTTGCTAGGATGGTGTTTTCGCGGTCATCTTCAGTTCCTCCTGAATCCGTCATGCACTTGTTGACCGCATTCTTGTCCACTCCTGGGGAAGTGCACATTTGAGTTGAGAACGAGGGGAGGCGGGAGCGGGGTGAGGGAGGGGTGTGTAGAGTTTGAGATCGCTTCATCTGAGATCGCTTCCAAATTTCATACAGAGACGCAAAAACCTCAACCCCCAAGGGCAGCGAACGACACAAAAGACAGCAAACACCGACACCACCACGAAAAAAGAAAGGAAAAAGCAACACCAGAGCATCGCCAACAAAACGAGAAACCACGACCAGTATCGAACCCACCGCAACATCACCAAACTCAACAACAGTAACACCACAGCCACCCCCACCACCACAACAATCCCACCACCACCAACCACCACCACCACCACCACCACCACCACCAGCACCGCAACGTCAAAACCACGACCACCAGTACCACCACCAGGGAATCAGGCAATACAGTAGGTGTTGCGCTGTTGCGCTGGCGCACATTTTTGATAAATTCTGATTTCCGTAACACGCACCGCTATTTACGCGCAACAAGAATCGCTGCAAGCATTTCTCTTTTTTGCGCACCTTTCGCCAGGGTCAAACATTTTTTGGGCCCTATTTTTCGCCGTAGGCGAAAACAAAATACGGCTGTTTTTTAGGCTGTTTTCTTTCAACGCAACGGGGGCCCTCTGGGGGCCCGTGCGGGGTGCGCAACACGCCTCGAGCGCGTGTAGTGCGCATTTTCCCTCAACACCACCACCCTCACCATCCCCACCATCATAATCACTATCACCACCACCACCACCACCACCACCTACCACCGCCACCACCAAAAGAAACCCCGAAAAGCCCACCTGCTGCCTTCATGGCCTTATCCACACAATTGGCGTCGTTGAAGTTGCTGCCTGACACCGAGCAAGACGCGAAAAACTCGTTTACGTACGACCACCACTTCTCCCCGATGCCCTTTTATGTTGGCCGGATCAGCGCGCAACCAAATTACACGGTAAGGGAAAAAAAAGGTGAAATGAAAAAAAAATAAGGGAAAGCAAGGGAAGGCAGAGGCCATTGCCGCGGGTGGGGGGGACGGCGGGGGAAGCGCAGGCGAGCAGGCGAGGAATGGAGGGAGGCAGGGAGGGAGGTTGGGAGGGAGGTAGGTAGGTAGGGAGGTAGGGAGGGAGAGAGGGAGGGAGGTAAGGAGGTAGGGAGGGAGGGAGGGAGGGAGGGAGGGGGGGAGGGAGAGAGGGAGAGGGGGGGGGGAGGAGGGAGGGAGGGAGGGAGGGAGGGGGGGGGGGGAAGGAGGAATGGGGATAATATTGATGTCTGTGGGAGAATATTCGTCTGCGATTACTAAGGCGGGACTTGGTTGCGATGGTTGCTGGTCGGACTCGTGGGCGCTCCATCCTAACGTATCCACCCCTGTATTTTTATCCGAACGTGTAAGTTCGTATCCAAAACGTACCCAAACCTGTGTTTCATTCACAGTACGTCTCGTATCCAAAACGTATCGAAAACTGTATTATACACACACGTTTACGTCCCTATCCAAGACACATCCAAATTTGCCATTTATCCAAAAGGTAACGCTCGTCTCTAAAACGTATCTAAACATATATTTTACTTTATCCACACGGTAACGGCCGTATCCAAAACGCGTCTAAACCTGTACTTCATCCAAACGATAACGGTCGTATCCGTATCCAAAAGGCATCAAAACCTCACTTGCATCCAACCCGTAATGTTTGTATTCAAATCGTATCCAAACCTGTCTTGCGCCCAAACCGTAACGGTCGTATCCAAAACGCGTCCGAAACTATACTTCATCCAAACGATAACGGCCATATCCAAAACGTATCGAAACTTATGTTGTATCCGACCCGTAACGGTCGTATCCAAAACGAGTCCAAACCTGTACTTCAACCAAAAACGATAACGGCCGTACCCAAAACGTATCCAAAACTGTTATGTATCCAACCTGTAACGTTTGTGTCCAAAACGTACCCAAACCTGTACGAGTCCTTTCAAACGTCAACCTTCGCATCTAAACTACCGCCGAAACGTTCGTGACTTAATCCAGACGTGTCTTGTGCAGCATCCAAACGTTTGTATACTCCCCATCACATCAATCCAGTGATGAGCTTTATCACAATCAACAGCCTAGTCTACGCCGGCAGTAAAAACCGCAAGTAATCTTGCCCCCCCCCCCCCCCGCGCGCATTTTTTGTTCCGCACCTGATCCAGCAACGGTGCGTTCTCCCCTCCGTAAATGTTCCAAATGCACTTCTGGCGCAAGGACTCTCTAACCACGTCCGCTCCAGACACGCCCGCCTTGGTGTCGAAATCTGGGTCGGTCATGCAATACCTCCCCCGGTTCGTGCACAGGGACCCGCAGTTGCTGACGCCCGTCTGCGGTCGCATGAGGACGATTTTTATCGTTTTTGTGTTGTGTGCTGTGTAGAGCATGTTGCGTTTTGTGTACTGCGTGTTGAGCATGACGTGTTGTTTACTGCATGTTAATAATATGTACCATGGTATGTGTCGTGTATTGTTTAGAGCGTACAAGGCATTGTGAATCGTGTGCTGTGAGCGTCAGCACATGTACATTGCGTGTGCTGGATTGGGAGAGCTCGTTTTCTTTGGTATATGTCATGTCTTGTTAAGAGCATACAAGGCATTGTGCATCGTGTGCTGTGAGCGTCAGAACATGTATATTGCGCGTGCTGGATTGAGAGAGCTCGTTTTCTTTGGAGCTTGGCTGTGCGCCATTTTTTACGCCCTCTTCCAAACCTTCTCACCACACCCCCCTCCCCCTCACCCCCCCCTTCCCCCCATCCAACGCCAAAGAAAAACACCAAAACATTGGCACGAACCAACAGCGAACGAGGAGTAGGCAGGAGTAGGCAGTGACGACTCTCTTTCTCTTCCGCTGGTAAGGTATGGAAACTTGGCGGGTTGTTCGCGACCAAGAGAAAGCAAAATGTAGACATAACAAGAAAAAAGAAAAGAGAAAAAAAAAACTGAAAACACCGCCACAGTCTAAAGCTCCTGTTCAGTCGGCTCTGGAGGTACTAACGCAGCTCTGCCGTAGCTGCCGCCGAACAACTCCTGGGGATACAACCATCCACACCTCTGACAGATCACGATCTATCACGATCTAGACAATCTACAGTAGATCCTGTATCTGCTGTTATGAGAAATGGCGCAGGAGCTGTAGACTAAGTTTACCATAGCCCCCCCCCCGAAACAAGCGGTTTTCCTCAACGAACATTTCATGGCTGCTCGACACGAGGACGCATGTTATGCAAATCATATCCTCGTTCGTTTTCTTGTTCGCTACAGACTATTGAACGATGACGTTGGGGTGGCAACGGGCACCGAATGTCAGGAGCTGAGGCCGGGAACTGCTTTGAAAACCGGCGAATTCGGTGAAGAAACGTTGGGGGGGCTACCGTAGAACGACTCTGTATATGTTAGAGTACAGATCTAAAACGGGAAATATTTGCTAGATCATGTAGATCGTGCGGCTCCCACCAGGTAACATGAGCTATACCTAATAGATCATACAGATCTTCTCTGAAAAATCTATATCATCATTAAGTGGGGACTGGCGATCTGTCCAACGTTTGCAAACCATCGATAGCAAGAGTCGACCCATAGATAGCTAGAGATGCGGAAATGGCTTGAGGCTATGACACGTATAAGCACGCCTCTTCTCACCCCCGTGCACCCATAGGACGCGCCATTGTACACCACGTAGAATGGGGTGAACTGAGCGCTCGGCCCCAAAGTCTTGACGATCTCCTTAAAGTCTCGCTTGAAGGGCTTTTAGGTAAGAACAGCAGATAAAAACGGCAGCGGAAATAAACAAACGAGGAAACGGGAGCGTCAACTACAGCTGTAGAGAGAGATGAGTACCGAAAAACGGGGATTTCATCAGCTTGCTAGCGTGCGTTTCAGGTGCGAGCAACGGCAGCAACGACAGCAGACGACGACAAACGATGGCAACAACCAACGAACACCGAACAACAACAACAACAACAACAACAACAACAACAACAACAACAACAAACACTAAAGTAGCAAACGACAGCGGGCGATGAAACGCAACTCTTGTACGTCGTACGCACTAGACAATTGCTCTACCGTACAACACGACGTAGCACAAAAATAGAGCAAAAACGAAGAACATCTCGAAGCACACGGCTCGCAACACAAGCGACGTGTCGAAAAGAGCAAAAAGAGAGTTGGCAAAACAAAAATCGACTACCACCGTACATAGAACGCAGCATTTTGTTTTGTAACAAAACCAGCAGCTCGTAAAACAAACGTCGAGTCACCACAAGAGAAGACCCGGCCACAAAAAGCCAACCCCGAAAAAGGATAAAAGAAGCGCAAAAAAAAAACGCAAAAAAAATCGGAAAAAATTGTAATGGGCGGTTAAGCTGCTGGTGTTTCTATTATTAATAGGAGTAAGAACGGTGCTACCTCGTTAAGCCTTCTTTTTCCCCATCTGCTGAAGGATAAAACGAAAAAAATAAAACAACAAAAAAATATCGAGAGGGATGCGCGTTCAATGCTTTCATGTCTTCAGGCAAGCAAAAAATGAGTACCCCCCCCCTACTCCCCCACTCGCTCAAAACTTACCGCTGCCGACGTGTCCATGGCGCTCGTCCACAGCGACCACTCCACTCGGTCATCGGGTGCGGGCAAGGACCAGGTCATCTCCGCCTGAACGTTCTGCCCTTCGCTTAGGCGGTCTTTGATGAGCCCCGCGTCCATCTTCTTCATCAGGAAGCTATTTTTCGTATTTTTCGTATTCAAGCCGTTTTTTTTTTTTTCATCGTGTTTTGTGTTTAGTGTAGAATGTTTTTTTTTTTTCGTTTCCGTTCCCCCATGTTATTGATAATGGCATCGTTGTTGGAGTCGGTGTCGTTAATGTTGTCGGTCATGTTGTCGTCGCCGTTGTTGATGGTGACGGTTTCGCAAACCACGGGACAGGGCGGCAGAGATATTAGTACAACATAAAACACGGGACACGACAGCAAGGACTAAGCGAGATCAACACAGCGCCCTGCCTCTACTCCACATACGCTCCAGAAGCACAGCTGTGCCCCCCCCCCCATCTCAACAACGCCAATGCCATCATCACCGGCGGATCGATCACGGGCCGTGAATTAACGGACTATATATCGACGTACCACACCCCCAACAATCTTGAGAACTCCCTCCCCCCCCCCTCTCCTTCTTCCACCACACCCTACGGCACAACACCGACTCGCACTGCGCGGGCGGGGGGAGGGGCGGTCCCCCCAACAACATCCCGCCATACGATAGGATACGATACAGTAGCACCTGTCGACACTTTCTACTTGATACTATCTACCGTTGTTTACTATTGCAAACAAATACACCACGCTAGTTCCAAGTGGTTCAACAGTACCCTAAAAAAACATGGGTGCAGTCCCAAGGGGTTTTCTAAAGTGCCCGTCTTTTTACCTAGGGATGGCGATGTCCGCGCCCGACCCGTCGTCCGCCATAATGGGTTCCACCTGCTCGCAGGGGGTGTCCTGCGCCTTAGAGCAAACCTGCGTCGCCTCGTCGCTGCAGAGGCACGTGTTGTCGGCGATTATCACGCCGGACGCGCCCAGGTGCTGTGCCCTCCGCACCTGGTTCGATTTCGATTTCGATTTGGAGCCAGATTACATCTCAGTGTCGATTTTAATTTCGATTTCGTATTCCAATTCGATTTTCATTTTGATTTTGAGTTCGAGCTCCATTTCGATGTGAGAAGGGAGGGAGGGAGGGAGGGAGAGAAATTGGGTTTGGGAGCCCTCGCGCTCTCGCCCGGCCCTTGACCTACGAATAGTGCATATGCACTAGAGCAGCACCTTCGAGATGAAACCACAGCACTACAACAGTACACGGACTGCTATTGTACTGTTACAGGCCCTTATAAAACAAAACGGCTGGCAATCCTTAGATTAGCAATCCTTGCTTGCCATTGTCTTGTTATACGCAAATGAAAAAAAACGCCTGGCACGTTCTAACAAACCTTGCTCGCGAAGGTGCATTCTCCGCGGTCCACCATCAGGATGAAGGGGGTATCCGAGGGCACCATCTGGGTGAAGGCAGCCACGTCCTCGCCGCTGCACAGCGTCCACGTTGACTGCACCCCATCAGATACGCCTCCGTGGATGAGCCTCTGAACTCCCGGAAAAAACGTCGACATACATGAACACGAAAACGGGCGATCAGTTGGGCGATCGCGGCGGGGGGAGCAGGCGGGAGGCAGAAAAAAAAACAAGTGTTAGCAAGAAAAAAAAAGAACTCCCTCTTATTTTACCCCTTGCCACTACCGCCAAATACCGGGCCGTAAAGTAGGCAACGAGAAAGGCTTCGCGGCATACCGTCGACACCGGCAGAAAACAAACTACTGCTGCATCTCATGTCGCTAGTTTGTCTTTAAACCTCGATTGTTCTTGAATTGAAGACTGCGGCTCGCGCTTCCATGCATAGATGCGTCGACTCATTAACGCGCTCATTCGTCCATCCATTTACCTATCCAGCCACGATATCATCCATCAAACAATCCATCCGTCCACTTAATCATCCATAAATCCATCTCATCATCCATCTATCCATCCGTCCAATCAAGCACCCATGCATCCATCCAGCCAATCAACCATCAATGCATGCATCCATCCATCTACCCCATGCTGAGACGCGACGAGGGAGGGGGGGTACCCATTCATGAATGGCCGGGGTCGTATGACCATAAACCCTCGCATTTCTACAATAACGGGAAGGCGAAGGCGGGTTTTCACGCACCAGGCCGACATTGCGTGCACTAAAGCGCGGGGAGGGGGGGGGGTGTAAGGGGGGGGGGGAGGGGGGGGGGGGAACCAACGTGTGGAGGCTTGTGGGTGTAACTTTGCTCGCTCACCTCGGCGATTGTGCCTCCATACTTGGGTATACCGAACAACGCCTCTTCGTGCGGGTAACCGTTGTCGCGATACAAGCTTGACGGAATAGGGATTTGCAGCCGAGAGGCCATGCTCTGCGGGGGTTAATGTGATCCACGAAAACGGGAATCGAAGTCAAAAGCGACGCGCGACAAAAGGACGGGAGGGAGTGATGAAGGGAACGAGGGAACGAGGGAGGGAGGGAGGGAGGGAGGGAGAAAGGGAGGGAGGGAGGGAGGGAAGGGGGCGGGGGGGGGGGGTTCTCAGGTCGATCCAATCCAGATCAGAACCAGAATCCTAAGACTCTGAACTAAAAACTCTCAACACCACTGTGACGCTGTGAGGCTCGAGGTCGGCGCTTGGCGAAAAAGAAAAACGGATAAATGGCGAAACAAAGAACACATGCCTGATTGGTAACGCTATCCTTGACCTTCGGTCAAAGATAGTTTTCCCACGAGCTGCAACATAGGCCAAAGCCGCGAAACCGATCGAAGCCATTTAAGCGGTGTGCAAGAGGAGTACAATGACACGCTGAGACCGTCCGTCGTCGGCAAGCAGAAACAGTCGAATCACTGCTGCCTTGGTGCGTGGTGGTTGAGATTATATCTTGGCAGAAAGCCGTGATCAGCATGTGCCAAAAACGTTTATTAATTTTCATGGCCATTCGCCGGTCCAGACCTGCAGCTCCTACAAGTAAGCAGGTACAGGTATTGTATAAACATCATTTCAATTACGTCAGCTGCGAGTTCCATTTGTCCGCTGGTGTGACAGCAGTGCAACAGATCAGGTGGCCAGCTTGGGCACACCGGAAAGATGCCGAGTAATACACATGTATCTCGGTACCACGTGGCCTCGATTTTGAGTGGGCCCGAAAACTACGGGGAAAAAAGTGTGTTTCCTGCTCCGCCAATACAGCAGTGGGGGGCGCCCCATAGTGCCGTCTGAATAGTGCCACTGCCCATTATAGTGCCGGTCAAATCGCTTCGCACGGCAAGTACTATGGTGTATCTCTATAGTACCTGTTAAGGTATTAGTGGGGTATTAGTCCGTTTGACCACTTGCAAAAGGTAAACCAATAGCTTACCCAAGCTAAGCCTTATAACACTTTCCCCCTGAAACGGCGGGATAGCAGGTCGGCCGGATATACGGGCGGACCTGTCAATATATCTAAGCCGTTTCAATTCCTGGGTATACCGGGCAGAGTATTTATCAAGTTCGACATGGGGAAAAATTGAAAAAGTTTATTATGGTGGATGTGGGATTTGAACCCACGACCCAAAGACCCATGATCTGTCGACGACGCCATTTGTTAAGGTATTCGTCTAGTGGGGTATCAGTCCGTTTGACTACGTGCAAAAGGTTGACCAATAGCGTACCCAAACTAAGCCTTATAACATACCCCTATTCCCAATAGTGCAGGTGCCTTGAATAGTGCCGGTATATTGGGTTGGCACAAACATAACGGCACAATTAATGGGAACTCCCCACTATTAATAGTAGAGCTTACCACTTATCCGAGAACAAAAGTGAGGCTTGAGGCACACTTCTGTGTACGAGACGAAGAGGACTATGCCCACATTGGTTGCTTGGGTTTTAGGGGTAAGATTAGAAGTGATTTAGATTGCATGTCACACATTTTATCGAATACCGGTATACCCAGTACAGGTATGTAAGTAATAAGGAACCCTCTGCTCCGCTCGTCGTGCGCGGGATTGTCACCAAAAGCATTTTCTTTGGGACACCCGTGACCTGACCTTCAACCTAAAAATGGAGAAACTTCCTAGTTCCTAGGAGGAGCTTCCCTAGTTCTCAAATCTGAGACAGGTCGAAATTCAGCAACACTTCCTAGGTCCGCTGGGCATTGCGGTAGAGGCTACGAGGCTTAGGCTTGCTTGCTTGCACGATTGCACCCGGGCTCACTGCGTCTCGTTTAAAATTCGTACGCAATGGTAGAGTTGGCGTATGCATATTCCACATCTAAAAAAAAACGCGATATATCTATCGCCTGTTGCTGAGCGCTGGTGCTATGAATTAGTCTGCTGTGGGCAACAAAGACAGCAGTCGATGTCAAGTGTTAAACGCTACAGCAGCAGCAGTACATACGGTGCTGCGGTCTTGTTTCACTCATTTTTTTGTTTTTCCTATTAATAGGTATCATACCCCTCCCCTCCCCATGCGTTCCTGTTTCCATCTTTTCCAGTTTCTTCAACCTTCTTGTTTTTTCTTTTTCTTGTTTTTCCTTGCAAATGGATTGCTGGATGCCGCCTTTACCGCACCTAACCCTGACCTACACCAAAACTCATACATCAACACACTTCCCTTTCCATACGTTATCCTGGACTATCAAACGTCTGGTAAAGGCTAATTACCGGCTGGCTCGCAAATGTTTTGCCCCTTATGTTGATGTGGTTGTCACATAAACTCGCAAAAATCAAGTCCGTGGTCACAGGACAGGCTCACTGGAAGTATCTCTATCTTGTATTAATGTATTACTAGTTTGTGACCACAGAGCTCGTCGCTCTAGCAGCCGTCGGCACAGCCATTTTCTTTTTTCCACATTATTTTCCATTATCGTCGCACTTTTTATTTCTTTTTCTCCCTCCCTAGTCGTCACTCAGATTCGAGATTCGGGGTCACCGAGCAGGCTCTTCTCCCCCCTCCCCACTACGGAATGCGCCTTCATGTTTGTCGCGAAAAGACGTCAGCCCTTCTTTCCTCGTCGACGCGCGTTGAATCGCACGGGTTGTGCTGGATGTAGTTAGGTGGAAAAACAGTTGGAATGAAGCGACGAATACACACATCGAGTATTGTCTTTCACCATGGCACCACATAAAAGGCATTTTCCCCGCTTGTTCTACGCGCGGCTCTCACTCTCTCTCGTGTGTATCCGGCCGAGTCCGGCCGAGTCCGGCCGGAACACGGAAAGTCGCAGCTAAGCAGCAACAGCTACAACAGCGGTACCAGGCATTTATTTTCACGCAAGAAGCAAGGCGGGTCGGAAAAAAGCTGCCGTCCCGGACTACTGCTGTTACGTAGCTCCACACGATATAGTATACTGCTGCTCCTCGAACCTTGAATAACACCACTGCTGTACCGATTATCGACTACCTGGTACGTGGTACCATGTTAGACTACCGGCGTACCATACCCATGTACATGTACCATATACACCCCCTGTACCATCGGACCAAAATAGGGAAGTTCCTCGCTCTTTTTCTACGCGCGGGTCTCTTCGTACGGCCAGCCCACGGAAGTCGCAGTAATCAGAAACAGCTGACGGAGCAAGACGGAGAGCCGTGAAAATTGTGTTTATGTACAAGGCGCCCGAGACCGCTGCTCCGAGCCCCGATTATTAATAATAGCGCTACGTAAGTCTCGCGACGACTTGAGAACTCTGATGCGTGTCCCAACCACCCTCTCCGTGCAGACACATCAAATGATGCCTGGTACATTCCTGGTACCCGGTATGCCGCACGACATGCACTGATACCCTGCCACAGCCTGTATCATACTCGCACCAGAGTGCCCAAAAGACGGGAGTATGATGAGTATCATATCAGGCATATGTGGACTTAAATATAATGATCGTTCATTCATTAATATAAATAAAAACGGCTCTTACATTTCCCTTCATAATGGCATCGTAAAGGCTTTTTAGGCTTGGTTAGGACGACAGGTATGCCACAGGTAGCAGCGGTGGAGTCTATACAAATAGCAGTACAAAAAAAATAGGGCGAGCGGACAAAAACGAAAACATCCGCGAGCAAGCCTTGCGAAACTATCACAATACAAGAACAGCGGGGAGGTCCGTCATCTGTACTTCACGGCTCGGTGCAGGTACAGCACAGTAAGGGTAGACATACCTCAGCAGCTGCTAGTCTCCACCCCACAGCCGCAGCCAGCGATCCCGCCGCGACCCTCATTTGATGACTTGTGCCTCTGAAAAACCGGTTTCGCCGCCGGGGTTTCCTCGTTCTTATTGTTGTGCTGCTCCGTTTCTCTGCGAAAGTATGAAGAGCAGAGCACTCGGTCACCTCTCCCTGGCGCCTAAATAAGTCTTTCAGAAATCTGCTATGTGCCTGTCCGAAAGAGAAAACCTGTCGCAGCTCGGCGTGCTAGGCTCTGCCTCTCGCGACTACGCGTACTGCTGCTGGGGCAGGGTAGTTCTATGGAGTTTTCCGCTGTTTTTTTTTTCCTTAATTGGCGGCCCTGGCCCCTTTTAATGAACGCCTCTTCGATTTTTTTTTATTTTTCTTTCAACAAAAAAAATCTCCCGCGGTGGCGGCAGGCAGCCCCAGCGGATATCCAGGCGCATCAATAGGCGACGATCGACCGCATCGGCGCAACCCGTAGCTAGCGGGACAGCCCTGTAAGTAATCCCGCTGCCAGCGTGGCGAGGGCGAGGGGTGATTCAGCCAGGCGTGGACCCTCGGTACGATCCACGTATGGTAACACTCTCCAGTAGTTGTAGTAGTAGTAGTAGTAGTAGTAGTAGTAGTTAGTAGTAGTAGTAGTAGCAGCAGTAGTAGTCTAGACTACGTAGTTAGTGGCAGAAGCAGCACAGCAGCAGCAGCAGCAGCAGCACAGCAGCAGCACAGCAGCAGCACAGGAGGAGGGAGAGCGATCGAGACGGAGCTCAACACCGGCCGTTTTCGGCAGGAGACGCTGCAAGAGATAGTCTGCCAATTATTCGACGGACGTAGAAATAGCAGGCGCATTGCCGGCAGGAGACGGCGGGGGAGGACTCTCTCGGGGTATATGTGGTCGAGGACCCTCGGTATTAGTCTAGACCTATAGACTAGTCAATCCATGTGTCGGGGGGGCTCCACCATCTAAAATACATATAAGCAGGAGATAGCGACAAGAAGGACGGAGCTCGAAACCGGTCGTTCATGGGCACAGCGAGGAGGAGAAGCCGCAGCACAGACAGCCTACCGATTCTGTGGCCGACAGGGAGAGGGCGGGGCGGGGGACTCTCCAGGCATGGATGCCGTCGTGGATCCTCGGTACCATCCCTGTGTCGGAAGAGGCCTCCAGCAGGAGGAGACAAGAACAGAGGTTAGGTCGAAACCGGTCGTTGTGGGCAGCGAGGAGGGGAACCCGCTGCTCAGACCACTTGCCGATACTGCGACGAACGTGGTGACCAAAACTGCGCATCACGCATACCAAGCCATAGATCCGTTGTCATCATAGTGCGCATTCACCGAACAAGACGGGATTAGCTTATTCATACTCCTCGTAGTCACCCTTTTTTGGCAAACATCAGGTAGAAGGTTCGTCGGGCAGGCGGCTCTCCTGGCTCCTGGCCACTAGGCGCTGGCCTTGGTCGGACAGCACGGAAAGTCAGACCTTGCCACGGTGCCACTGCGAAAAGCATTCCGTCACGGAGACGCCGAGGCCGGGGCCGATGGTCCCGACACACGGTAGGCACGGTAGGAGTGAGGCATTCTGTGCGACCGGTAGAAATCTTTTCCGGAGCGAGGGCGCTGGGTGTCCAGCACACGCACCAGGTGGCAGCGAGGGAGCCACGCGAACCCCGATGTATCTTCTGGTGGTAACTGAGGAAAGTGTCTATGCCTTGCGAGCACTCTGATCTTCAAGCAAGGTGCTCTGTTCACCTGCTGCTGGTTTTCTTTATGTCTCAGTCCTTCCGTAGAGAGTTGGTTATGACATCCATTCTCGCCATACGGCAGCCACCCCGCGACCGTGGGACCGATCACCCCGGGAACGGGGGAGAGCGAGTGCACCTAGATTCCTCCCTACCAACCCACGTGGGTGATGTTTTTCCCGTCGTGTGTGGTGCTCGGCGGGCACTGAGGCCGAGCTGCTTCCCCAACCGGTAGCCCGGGCGGCATGACCAGCACTTCGAGATCCTGCCCCGGCTCCGGGTGCTAAGAGAGGGGCGTTAGCACCATCTACTTTCATAGATGTTGGTCGTCGGCTCTAATTGGTCGCGACCGTGGCGCCAAGGCGAAGCGCGTTGTCTATCACCTCCATTTGCGTGCCTGTTTCCGCGGGGTCCACGCGAGATCTACGTGAGATTCAACGGTGCATCCACGCTAAAAGCCTTGCGCCGGAGCCGCGTGGCTGGAGCCCTGAAATCGTTGTTGGGAGAAGACCAGCACAGATCAGTGCGGCGAAGGAATTGTGAACCCCGTGTAACTGTCATACTGCGATTGTGCCCAGAACCACTTGGCTTGAGACATTGAGGACAGTCAAGCGCCCGTCGCGCTCCCGTGCAGCCACCTGGGATGGTGCACAGTCGATGCATGCTGGAACGCGCAAAGCACAGTGTGCGAGGGGCCCACGACTTGAGGTCCTGTATTGAGTATCGTGCAACATGACCGTCTGGAAGCCCACCAATTCATCCTACGGCTATTTCACGAGGTCTAGCCCTATAGTCCAAATATGGGAGCGATGGTCGTTGGCAGGTACGCCTCGCAGTTCGCCAACATCTTCCGGGGGGAACCCCGCCTGCTGGGCTTTGCACACTTCGTCCCCATCCACCATTCGAGCAGATGTGAGTGCTCAGGGGAATAGTCCAACCTCTCCGTTCGTGTTGTGCGCCCTGATCTGCAAGTTTCTTCGATTGTGTGCGAGTCTCTTCGATTGCCTCGAGGGACGTTCCGCGTCCGGAAGGATGGGATGGGGCAGTCACTCGCTTTGATGGCCGACTGTTTGACACCTTTGGGACCCACCCAAAGAAACGCCCCCCTGCCTCTTTCGGGCAGACAGCCGTAGGTGGGCCTCATGTGCTGGCTTTCTCGTACGTCTTGATATATGGCAATCGCACCCGACCCCCTGGTAGAGTGGAAAGAGCGCTGAGGGGAAGAAACCGAGCTACCCCTGTTTTCGGTCGTGGCCTCGACTCAGCTGGAAGGGGGATCGGCGGCGATGGTCAAAGGCTCATTGGTGCGGCACTCGCTGGGTAAGGCTGGCGCTTCTGCCCACTTATGGCAGTATATACTGCCGACAGAAATGGTCACGTTGCGCAGCTAAGGCACTTGGGGACCCTCTTGACTTGACTCAGTGCCGCCTCCAGTAGTTGTGTCTACGCCAAGTCGAGAAAGTATGGGAACCATCCGCAAGGGGTAGGTGAGGCTGACCACGTGGGTCTGAATGGGGATCACGAGCGGCCGATGCCATCAGAAGGGTCAGTACGAGCCAGGAAAAAAAATCCCTAGCTCGTGAGGACAGCACGCTATCTCCGGCGCCGACCGAACGAGCAGAAGGCAGCCAGGAAAGTGTCTCCCCTCCGAGCGATAGCAATACCTGCAAGCACAAAACCTCGACGTAATTGGACCCACACGGGAACCCACAGGTCCGCCGACACGGGGCGACCGCCACCGGCCGGAGAGTACAGCTCGACATCGGGTGCGCACAGGGTGACGTGCGGTGGCTCCGTGCATGGGTGCCAACTGGGGGTCTCACAGTTGCTCGGGGACATCGACTGGTAGGGCTGCCGTGTCGACATCTGCACGTTATACACGAGCGGTATGTGGTGGAAGCCATCAGAAGAGGTGGATCACAAGCAAGCGTAGCCCCTCTACGGTACACGTGGTGGGTGCACAGACCACCAGGGGAAATGGGAAGCACTTGAGGCAACAATTAAGGTAGACCCTGGACTCTGCGGTAGGACCGCGGGACTAGAAGGAAAGTCCGACAACAACAAGGGCTCACGACGGAAAGGTTTTTGCTGCCCATGGGACCAATGCCCGATTGCCTGGTGAACCGGTTGACGCCACAACTCCATCAAATAGCGCAGGCGAGCCCATCCACGGGCTGGATCACAGGGAAAGGCAGCGTCCATCGGGAGCTTCATGGCGATTGTGTCCGAGGTCGTCGTTGGTCTCTCCGGCACATTGGAGGAGGAACGCCCGAGGGAGCTGCCCAATTCGGACCTGCAACATCAGAGACCTTCATGACACCCATGGGGAATCAGAGGAGGCAACGGCGATAAAGCTGGTTGGGCAAGGCTTTCTGCGCGGATGAGGAAGGTGCTTCAGCGCAGTTTGATGTGGAGATGTTGCCGGCATACGATAGCGAGGAAATAAACTCCCATAACGCACAGTAAAAACTGAGGTAGAAGGTAAACCGGGTACGGCACCAACGCGACGTTGCTCCTCTAGACCGGCTCCCCGAGTCAGCACGTCCAGCGCTGTCCCGTACCTTCAAGTGGCTAATTATCCACTATCAATGGCGTGGAGGGCCCGGCAACGCTGACAGGGACTTCCGCATGGACATTTTCATCGAGAGGGGAGGCCCCCAATACGCTACATCGTCAGAGTACCAAAACAGAACGATACTCGTCGACGTCACGTATACAGATCCGCAAGCGGGGGTCACATATGGAGGCTGGCAGCGCTGATGAAACTAGATCGGCTGTCTCCACTTCTGAGGCGCCAAGGGGCAACAACCAAGTTCTTGCAGTACAGGTGTCCTATCGACGAGGGTCGACATACACTTGTCGCCCTTGCGGTGGAAAGCTTTGGTCGGAAAGGCAGGAACCGAACTCGTCGACCCGCTGGCGGCGGGCATCGTCGGAGAAACGGACCAGGTGTCCTTATTGACGAAAGACGCTTGCAAGAGGAGCTTACTTTCCAGCTTGTGTCCGCGACCACCCAGGTTGCGACTTCGCGGTGGGTGCACCGATACATCTACGCTGAGCTGGGAGGTTGGCGCACAATATACCAATGTCTTGAAATTGTTGTCGGGATATTCATCTCGGAGCCGTGCTGGAGATTTTGTCTTGAAGTTAGTGCTTGGGCGGTCCCGAAGAAGGCTAAGAACGCGAGGAACCCAAAATAAAGCCCCGAGAGAAGAGTTTAGGCAAGCGATCTCCGGGTGGGAGCGCTGAGAGCGAAGCAGGGCCGTATAATCAAGTGATTCCAAGACAAATCACGTGCGGAGGTATTTCTAAGTACGTCTTATGTCTAGATATGCGCATACCAGACCAGGTAAATAGGTTTGCACTAGATCTACTTGTACTCATGGTTGAGTTGTCTTCTTGTCAGCTGTACTCTGTCTATTTTCAAGTTTCTGCTCTGAAGACCCTGACCCCGTTTGTTATCGCCTTTTTTTCAGTTTTCAGCTAAATTTTGTTCAATCTTCAAGATCTGCGTTCATTTTTATCGTCATTTTTTTCTCTGTTATTTTCTTGTGCTGCTCAACTCGTGGGGGGTTTTACTGATATACTCTACTACTATTAATACTACAAGTAGGTGTCGCCCCTTCCGCCCCCCCCGGTACGTGTCTTCGTTTCTATCTCGCAGATGGTTTATTAGCCTTCTCGTCAGAATACATACATACTGCTGTTGTCTGCGGACTGACGGTATGTAGGTGGGGGGGGGTTGTTAAGGAATTAGTGGGGTATTAGACTAGTCCGTTTGACCACTTGCAAAAGGTTAACCGATAGCTTACCCAAACTATGCCTTATAACACTCTCCCCCCCTGAAACGGCGGGATGCCAGGTCGGCCGGATATACGGGCGGACCTGTCAATATCCAAGCGGTTTCATTTCCTGGGTACGTCGTGCCCGAGTGGTTGAGGGAACGAATTGGAAACCCATTGTGATTTCACGCGCAGGTTCTTGTCCTGTCAACGACGCCGTTTGTTAAGGAATTAGTGGGGTATTAGTCCCTTTGACCACTTGCGAAAGGCTAACCGATAGCTTACCCAAACTAAGCCTTATAGCAATGTTCCCCCTGAAACGGCGGGATATCAGGTCGGCCGGATATACCGGCGGACCTGTCAATATCCAAGCGGTTTCATTTCCTGGGTACGTCGCGCCCGAGTGGTTAAGGGAATGGATTGGGAACGCATTGTGATTTCACGCGCAGGTTCGTGTCCTGCCGACGACGCCGTTTGTTAAGGAATTAATGGGATATTAGTCCGTTTGACCACTTGCAAAAGGCTAACCGATACCTTGCCCAAACTAAGCCTTATAACAGGGTTGGGGAGGGGCGGGGAGGGGGTACTCAGCTTGTGCATGGCCGTAGTCGTATGGCATTAGACCCTCGCTTCCCGTCGATGTCGGGACGGAGCACGTCGGGTTTTCACCAACCAAGCAGACTTTACTTGCACAAAGTGCAAAGCGCCGTGAGGTGTTCGGCGAGTCGCATGAAGGGTGCACTGCATCCTTCCAAGAACTGCTCGTAATACGGGCTTCGGCACCTTGTGCCTACTTTCTTGCTCATGGATGACAGCGCCAATGAGTTATACTTTGTTTTGTGGTGTGACCACTCCAAGGACAGCAATGGGTATTACTATGTAACTGCCTCGTGGGTGCCTTATCATTTTCACACTACGTGATGCGATCATTCCCCTTGTGCGCGAGTTTGGGTTATCCACGCCGCAAAATATTATCTACTCGCTAGCCATCATGGTGACCGCAAAAACAAAACAAACAAAAAAACGGTACCCTGGTTGTGTAGCTCACGCAGTGAATGCCATCTTTTACAGCGTCGTGTTGCAAGGCTTAGTTTGGGTAAGCTGCTGGTTAACCTTTCGCAAGTGGTCAAGCGAACTAATACCCCACTAATTCCTTAACAAATGGCGTCGTCGGCAGGGTCATGTTTTTTTTGGGTCGTGGGTTCAAATCCCACCATCCACAATAATACACTATTTCAGAGTTTTCCCATGTCCAACTTGAAAAATACTCTCCCCGGTACACCCAGGAAATGAAATCGATTGGATATTGACAGCTCCGCCCGTGCATCCGGCCGACCTGGTATCCCGCCGTTTCAGGGTCGGGGAGTGTTGTAAGGCTTATTAATAGTTTGCGTGAGCTATTGGTCAACCTTTTGCAAGTGATCAAACGGACTAATACCCCACTAATTCCTCAACAGTCGTTACTACCAACGCCAACCAACCCCAATACACATATGTAATATTTTACAGCGTCTCGGTGCCAACCGAGGTCAACTATTATAGACTATGCATATTTTGCGGGGGGGGGGGGTAGTTATATGGTTGTGGTGCTAACCGTACCTTCTACGTGTAACATGATATTGTCATCAAATACACCCAGCTCATTCAAGGGCCGTACTGATTTGTTTCCTACCGTACTGCTGTAATAATCGTATACCAACCGCGCAGAATCATTACAGTCTACAATACCAGTCACTATAATAACACAAGCCCCGAGTGGCCACAAATAAATTACGAAGCAGGCGGTATGAATTTGCCCTTCCTCCCGGTAGGAGGTGGCAGGTATCGAAGGGGTGATGACGGAGCTCACAAACGTGGCAATTAAATACGTTTGGGAGCTGCCACACGACACAAATAAGCAACGATACCCCAGGTAGGTGTATAGACTGTGTAGTGACCAGTTGCCAACAACGTGTCAACTGCGCCGGATCAGTTCTGGACGTGCGACACTGGCCGTAGACGCTGTATAACACGGTTTTTATGCACATGCTCGAGCGGACGCACCACAAAATTGGCTTCAGCCACCGACGATAAGAACACTAACGACGGTTGTTTCGTACTGGCAGGACGTAGCCGACGAACGCACAGGAGCACACGGTACAGGTAAGGCAGCAAGGTGTCGAAAGATGGCCCCTGGAGAGAATGTTTTGCGTCGAGCGCGGTGGGGTGGACCGATAATCTCCGGAGTCGAAAATTCGAGAGGGATCCCTGTGGAGTAAGTGCACAAAGCGGGCACGAACGAACACATTACGACGATTGCTTTTTGGAATACCGGTCTGCTACACAGCTTATCAGGGGCTATGCCCCTCTAAAGCCACTGACACACACATGCCGTTCACCCTGCCGCCGGTGGCAGCTTCATACCAGTACCTGCTGCAGTACACTGGGCAGATCGGGCTGCCATAATGTATTTCGTTATCGAATTCAACGTCATCATGCCACCCATAGCCGATAGGTGACGGATGGTGCCAGGCGTGAATCACTGTGCCGCTACTACTCACAACTACTGAATGAATCGTCTCTATCGTACAGCGCAATGTGTACGATTCGGAATCCAAAGTATGCAACTCCAGAGCGAGACAGAGCATGATCGAAGTAATAATTAGTACCAAACGTTACATGAAAATATCCTCGAGACTGAGTACTTTGCACAAAGTACGGGTAGTGAAGGGTCTCTTGGTAGCACCCCACCGCGACTCTTGCTTGATTTCGCAATCAGGCCCTCCAAGTCGTGAACAAAAAAAGAGGGGGGATTTCAACACCGAAAAGTATCAAACAAGCCAATCACAAAAAATGCAAGGTTACCTTCAATTGCAACTAATAGCAGGTACTGTACTTACCTACTAATAGAGCTCTAAACGTACTCCTGCTCTATTAACACATCAGTGTTTAGCACCGGCCCTCATCCCGATGTTCTGCGAGGTGGATAATTACCATGCAGTTTGACCACAGACGCCCCCCCCCCCCCCTTAAACAACGCCAAAATAGATAAAACATTAATAAGGTCACTTGTTTATCTTAGAATATTTTCCAACGATGGTACGAGTCTGAATACCAAGCAGTGCCCTTGAAATCACGCGGTTTGACCGGAACTCCCGCTCCCCTCTCTTTCCTCGTTCCCAACCTTCTCATCCCAGCGACGAAAGCCGCCACACCATGTTTTCGATTTTCAGGGAACACAAAACAATTACCGCCACTCGCAAGGTGTAAGTGCAACAACAACAGCAGCCACAAATACAGAATGTCATAAAATGTCGGGGTGATGCAAGCCGGGGGGGGGGGTGTACTCATCTCATGCATATCCGTAGTCGTATGACCATAGAGCGTCGCATTCTTACCATGGCGGGGGATAAACTTGGCCCGGACTAATCTCGGTGGAGAGCTGTTCCTTTTCACCCCCCCCTCATTCTAAGAAGAGCTCAAGTTCCACCAACATGGTGACGGGGGACTGACAGGACAAGTGCGCCCCAAAGAACTGCACTCGCTCGTTAACTTGTCTAGCACTATACATAAGTACAGCTCTGCAAGGAACTACATTAGTTTGCGATCACGCAGACGCCGCCCACAGCGCTGTCCAATTCGTCGACAGCGCGGCATCTGCAGGGCACCGCGCGCGCTCCCGAAACTTTCTGCCTTCCTTCCTCCCTTCCCTTTCCACGCGGCCCCACCGCATACAATACCGCCTCAAGCCGCGCAATTATCAGGGCGAGAGGGCATGGACGCTCTCTCCGCTCGAGCACGATCCCACGTACCCGTACGCGCGGCACCGCGTGCCCCTGCCCCGCACACGTGATCCACCCCGTCCACAACAACGCCCTGTCACCCCGTTACGCCGTCGCTCACAAAACTCGCCCTCTCTGGAACGCGGATGCGGAAAAACTAGCCACTTCGGGTGCCTCTACCTCTGCCTCCGGTTTGCCTACACCTACGCCTTCGCCTCCGCGTCGCCAGCATTCGCGCCACCCTCTTCAAGAGCTTTCTCTAGCTCGGCGATGTCGTCCTCACTCCCCAACAACAGCCCCGTCTTTTGGCGGAGCGTCTCGGGTCGTATATCCAGCACCCTGCGGCCGTGGCCGTCCACGGCCTTTCCCCCAGCCTCCTCTATGATGAAAGCCAGTGGCGAAGCCTCGCCCAGCACGGTCAGGCCACCGGTGCGGTCGCCCCCATACGGATCGCCCCCTTCGTCGGTGTCCGGCCGCCCCCATATGCCTCCGTACGTCTTTTCCGAGCGGGCATGAGCACGAGCACGAGCACGCGTTAGCGTCAGCACAACCATCACCGGGCCCGCACCGCGGGGGAGAAAGGCAGGCGGGAAGGGGAGGGGAGGCAGGGTGCATGTAAGGGTGTGCTACGTATCGTGAGGGTGGCGCGTTAAGTGTAGTGTGTCGTGTGTTGTGTTGTTCGCGTTGGGGACGCGTTGTATGTACCAAGTATGTCGTCAATGTGGTTGCGTGTTATACCTGGTGTATGTTGTGTGTGGTCTGCGTGTCTGGCGTATCTTCGAGGCGGTTTCAGTATTGCCCAAAGGTGCGCGGAATTCCACCGTGGCACAGGCCATGTGGCCTGGCGTTTTTCGCTGGCGTATCGGTCAGAATGAGCGTTCGACGGTTCGCTGCACAAGGCACTCCCCAACCCCGGAGCGCACGAGAGCGAAACATACACTCCCTACTGCATTGCCATACGAGCACGCCCACGCAATCCCTAACGCAAGATTACCCAGCTCGCCGCGAGGAACGGAAAAACTGCGCACACGCATTACGCATCAACACAGGCGCATCAGGTCTCCTTTTTTCGCGCAGGGCGGCCGGCCCCTCGAGAAACCTCGACTCACCAAGGTGCGGTGCACGTCCGCCACGGCGGAGCCCACGAGCCGATAGGAGTATTTCTTGCCCGACTCCCCCTTGCCTCTCTGCAGCTTGTCGACGTGCTCGCGCAGAGGCTTCGTCCACGTGTCCCTTCGGCCCTCGTCCAGCGAATAGATGCTGCCGCGCTGGTGGGCGAAAAAAGAAATGCAGCGTCGGCGGCGCGCAAGGGGCGCAGTATCAACGGTCACGAGTAACGAAACTTCCGACGGGTACCAACCCTTCGAAAGTGGGCTTGATCCACGCTCGCTCGGCTTCTTTCGTTGCACTGTCGCCCTAGGGATGAACCCTTCGGCGACTGCCTCAGGGTCCAAAAGTTGGTTGCGATTTTGACCCCCCGAATCGGTGCTGCTAGAGCCAAAATAGCAACGATGTACAGCATTAAGCATTGCGAGATGGCAGACGCAACACCATAAAACGCACACGTGCTAGGTTTAAACCATGTCACTGTCTATTCCGCCGACGTAGATATGCATCGCGCCACAACGTCCGTGAGGGTGAGGCGAAAAACAGCGTTAACGCCGAAAAGTACAGTCCAGCGTGGTGCTACCTACCCGCCTGCGGGCGAACGCTCGGGCCGCGACTGCTGCTGCAACTCGAGCCCTTGGTGCGCCGCATATCACACGCGCATCCACATCCGCACTCTCACACAACCACACCCACACCCACAGGCACAGATGCACAGCACACAGGCGTCTAACACCATAAGACACAGTACAGAGAGGTCGCGGCAGGGTGACTATTACTCCGTATATTAGCAATTGAAGGGGTTGGGAATGGATTGTTTCCGACGTAAAATTTGGACAAAAAAAAACATGTCCAGCAGTTGTCAGTCGGCAATCGTTTTTAAGGATATCGACCAATCCGCGCTGGGGGAAGAACGGCCACGTCACCAACCAAAACGATCTATACAGAAGAGATTTGCGAACTGCATCTTGCATTTCGCCCACAACAGGCAGAGCAGCACATTACAACAGCTGAGCTGCTGTCTTTCCCGCCCGGAACACCGCGCACGAGTGCTTCTGCACATGCACACGCGCAAAATGCAAGAGCAACAGCGCACAACCGCATGCATGAGCGTGATGGGAGCACACTTTACTGGTGGATCCTTAGTCTCGATGCCCGACAGCACGCCGGTGCACCTCTTGCTGGGCCCATTTGAGGCAGAGCTGCTGGTCCTCCTGCTGCAGCTGGCGACCCTGCTGCGCCTGTACCGGTACATTATTTGGACATCCATGGCCATCGCATCGGCTGCGTGTTGCACACTCTGCATCTCGCCGCGACTGGGCGCTCGGCAAAATCCATGTTTCTTGAGCCCTATATTGCAAAATGGGCTTCGAAGTCCACACGTATCTAGTTAATGTGCAGTCACTACGCATGCGTACACTGGGTATCTGTTCTCTCTCATCACCGAACCGTACCCTCGACATGCATCGTCATTTCATCTTCTCGGCGTGAGTAGCTGGCGCGCATCATTTTATCGTCTCGGCATGGATAGCTGACATGAGTGGTGTGAGGACCACTTGGCGGCACTTGTCGACATTGGCAGTACGAGACGGAGCCCGTTCGCCAGCCGACACACCAAACTCTTGACAAGAGAGTGATCGTTTGCTTTTCCAGCGTCCTGCTTTGTTGAAGCATCTTGAGCAACGTCTGCGTCAATTCTTTCGACCGCGCCTCCACGGCAGCGCACATACCCCTTACCGATGCGCACATTGCTGCCGTTCATGCACTTCATTTTGGGATGTCGCCAGGGCTGTGACCGACTCGCGCCTGAGCTCCTGCTTCAGCCTTCGTTTCGATTTTTGCTCCAAAATCGTAGAAAAGTCCCTTTGTTGCACTTTTCGAGCAAAACTCGAAACTCCATCGGACGCAGGAGGCCAGGCGCGAGTCGGTTAGCCCATAGTTTTTTCAACTCCTTCCCTTGACATATCTTGGCGAGCCCCTACGTCAACTCCGCCGACCGTTGCCGACGAGCCTCCGCGGTAGCTCGCATGCCCTCTTTGGCCGATGCGCACATTGCTGCTATTCGAGCTTGGGACTTTTGCCAGGGCTGTGACCAACTCGTGAGTGACCTCCTGCTCCAGCTTGAGTTTCGACAGTTGCTCTTGTCAAGAGGTGGCCTCACATGATTTTCGAGCAAAATCGACGAATCACCCCTAGCAGAGTAGCTCAGTAGCGAGTCGATCCCAGCCCTGGTGAAACCCCGAGCTGACCTGCACGAACAGCAATAACGTGCGCGTCGGCAAGAGGGCATGCGAGCTGCCACGGAGTACCGGTCAGCAAAGTTGACGTAGAGGATTGCCTCAACGCGTAAGGTAGGGAGAGAGTTGGAACAAAAAATAATGTTTCCAACTCCCTCCCTTCTTGACGCATTTTGGGCAGCCTCTGCGTCAACTCCGCCAACCGTGCCTCCGCGGCACCTCGCATGCCCTCTGGCCGATGCGCACGCTATTGTTGTTCGTGCATACCAGCTTGGGGTTCGCCTGCCACGAAGTACCGGTCAGCAGAGTTGACGTAGAGGATCGCCTCGATGCGTAAGGAAGGGAGAGAGTTGGAAAAGAAGAATATGTTTTTCAACTCTCTCCCTTCTTGACGCATCTTGGGCAGCCTCTGCGTCAACTCCGCCAACCGCGCCTCCGCGGCAGCGGTAACGCAGAGGTTGTCCAACATACCTGGTACAGGAAGAAAGGAGAGCGTTGGAAAAGCAAACTAGCGTCATGGTGAAGCCAGCCTTCGCGCCAACCATGACAACACGAGGCGTTACACAATACGAGTGTTTGCACCAATATCAAAGTAAATGCACACATCCTTAGGGTGGTGGGTGGGAGGGCTGCATGCAGAGAGGTTTAAGGTACTTTAGTAACTCCAGTGCAAACGTAGCGAACATTCTCCGCGACCACCCGTCAAATACCGAACAAAACTGGCTGATCGTTTGTCGCAAAAACTCCGATAGCCACTATACTACTGTAGTAGACGCGTTTTGTACAGTTTATTATTGTTGGCATTCGTTCGCAGGAAGACATTTCATAACTTTCAAGGGAAGAAAGCAGGAAAACCTCACCGAGTGCGGTGTGATGACGGCCAAAGCAAAAAAGGAGCCAGCCGCGTGTCAACATCTGCTGCATTATTTCTTACCCATGGCTTCCCATCCCGGGTGTACTCGTATTCATAGCACCATAATGGTCGGCTGCGCTTGAACAAACTTCACCAATTATATCTCTTCAACGTCGAACGTTGAAGACAAGGAGGTGGTGGAGTTTGTCCAAGCACGGTCGAACATTATAGAGAAACGGGTACACCCGGGATAGGAAGCCGCGGGAGAGAAACGCAGTATACGGGCGTCATCACGCGGTTGACCCTTTTTCTAATGACCGTCATCACACCGCAGTCCGTCAACTACGCCAACAGTACCGCTTCCCAAACCGGGTGTACCCGTTGCGCTAACAAGTTCGGCTGTGCTTGACGCCCATTTCCCCGAATTTCATCTCCTTAAAGCCCGGCACCAAGGATGGAATAAGTGGAATTGGTCGCCAAGCACTGCCTAACACAAGAACGTTATCAAGTACAACCGGGATGGGAAGTCGCAAGTGAACAGCAGTAAAGAGGTGTTAAAATGTCGTTGGTCCTCTTTTTTTACGAAAAATATTTCTCTTTTATCTCCCTGTTATCACACCGCACACCGTGTTGTACATCTGCGGCTTCCCATCCCGGGTGTGCTCGTATGTCTAAGCTGTTCGGCTGTGCTTGGCAGCCATTCCCTCCGATTCCATCCCGTGATTGCTGGACGATCAGGAGGGACGCTACGCAGATGGAATCGGTCGAAATGGTCGCCAAGCACAGCCCAAGAGACTAAAGCTACGCGTACACCCGCGACGGGAAGCCGCGGATAAGAAAGGGTTTCCGAGGTGTGAAAATGTGGTTGCCCCCTGATTTGTTTGACCGGCATCACACCGCACTCGGTGATGTATACCTGCGGCTTACCGTACTGGGTGTACTTGTAGCTCTACCGGTAACCTTTTCGGTTGTTCTTGACGCCCAGTACCTCTAGGTCCATCTCCTTAACGCCGAACGTTAAAGACATGGAATCCGTGGGAAAAGTCGCCACACACAGCCCAACAGAGTAAAATCACGAGTACACCATGGACGGGAAGCCGCGTATAAAAAAATGTACACGAGGTGTTAAAAAGTGTTTTTATACGCGGTCGGCCCCTTTTTACATGACCCTCGTCACACGGCACCCCGTGGAGGATACCTGCGACTTCCCATCCAGGGTGTAGTCGTACCTCCACTCTGTTGGGGTGTGCTTGGCGACCGTTTTCTCCGATTCCATCTCCTTAAAGCCGAACGTTACGGAGATGGAATCGGGGGAAACGGTAACTAAACACAGCCCAACAGAGTGACGCCACGAGAACACCCGGGATGAGACGCCGGGCGGTGACCATTCGTACAAGAGAATATAACACGTTGGTGGCCCCATGTCTGTGTTTATCGTCATCACACCGCAGTCCTTCAAGTATACCCACAGTTTCCCATACCGGGTGTACTCGTACCTCTAATGCATTCGGCTGTGCTTGACGCCCACTTCCTTCAATTCTATCTCCCTTAACATCTGGCGTTAAGGAGATGGGGTCGAGGGCAATGGTCGCCAAGCACACCACAACAAAACAAAGCTACTAATACACCTGAGATGGCAAGTCGCCGGTAACAAAGAGTGTACGAGATCTTTGAAATGTGGTTGGCTCCGTTTTCGTTTCACTGTCCATCACACCGCAGTCCGTGACGCATATCTGCGGCTGCCCATCCCGGGTGAACTTTTAGCTCCGAAATGTTCGGCTGTACTTGACACCCACTTCCGCCGATTACATCCCGTGACCGCGGATTAGAAGGAGGGACGTTAAGCAGATAGAATAGGTGGAAAGGGTCGTCATGCACAACCTAACGGTGTAAAAATAAGAGCATACCCGGGGCGCGAATCCGCGGGTAATAGATAGTTTCTGAGGTGTAAAAACGTGGTCGGCCCCTCTTTTGTTTGATCGTCATCACACTGCACTCCGTGACATGTATCTGCGATTTCTGATCCCGGGTGTACTCATAATTCGTCCTTGACAATGACTTCCTCCAATTCCATCTGCTCGACGCCGGACGTTAAAGAGGTGGAACCGAGGGAAACGGTCGCCAAGAACAGCCCAACAGAGTCAAGCTACGACTACGCTCGGGGAAAAGAAGCCGAAGGTAAGAACAACGTAAACAAGACGTTCAAATGTGCTTGGCCCCTTTTCACATGACCAGCATCACACCGCACTCCGTCAAGCATTCCTGCGGTTTCCCATCACGAGTGTACTCGTAGCTATAATCTCTCTGGCTGTGCTCGACGCCCATTTCCTCCAATGCCAATTCCACTTCCTTAACACTAGGAGTTAAGGAGACCCCTCAACGCCGGGTGTGAACAAGGAATCGGCGGACACGCTCACTACGTACGACCCAACATAATAAGGCTGCTGCGAGTGCACCCTGGGATGGGACGTAGCGGATCGGAAGTAGTATACGAATGCTAACACGTGGGTGGCCCCTTTTTATGTTGACCGTGATCACACCCCAGTCCGTCAAGTACACCGACAGCTTCCCATCCTGTATGCACTCGTAGCTCGAATCTGCTTGGTTATGCTTGACGCCCATTTCCTCCATTTCCATTTCCTTGACGCCATAGGTTAGGAGACCCCGCGGTAACGTAACTACTTAACGCCGGACTAAGGACATATACTTGGCGGACATTGGCGGAAAATGTCATCAAAACCAGCAGAACAGAATAATGCTGCGAGTACACCCGGGACGTGAACCCGCGTGTAACCAGTAGTATTCGAAGTGTTAACAAACGGTCGACCTCTTTTGTGATTGATCATCATCACCTCGCACTCCGTGGAGTATACCTGGGGCCCCTATCGCTGGTGCACTGGTAGCTCCAATCTGTTCGGTTGCACCCGACGCCCATCTCCTCCAATTCCATCTCCTTAACGCCGGGCGTTATTTTAAGGAGAATGCTTTTCGCTCGAGCTCAAGGAGGTGGAATTGGTCGAAATGGTCGTCAACCACAGCCCAACAGAGTAGTGCTACTGAGTACAACCCGGATGGGAAGCCGCGGGTAAGAAATAGGATGCGAGGGGTTAATACATGGTTCGTCCATTTTATAATTAACCGCCATTACACCGAGCTCCGTGAAGTGTACGTGGGGCCCCTATCCCGGGTGTACTTGTAGCTGTAATACGCTCGGCTGAGCCTGACGCCTATTTGTTCCAATTCCATCTGCTTGACGCCGGACACGAAGGAGACCGCTTAACGCCAGACTTTTAGTAGATGGAATAGGCCGAGATAGCCGCCAACCACAGCCCAGAGAAACAAGACAAGTACACCTGGGACGGGAAGCCGCGTACCATTGCGAAGTGCCTATCAGATGTCAACTTCCAGTTCATCTCCTGCACCGAGTAGTGTCACATACCAGGTACAAGCTTAACCTTTTATGCATTCATATTATCAAACCAAGTCGAAAGGGACACGTCGGATGCTTATATCCTCAGTTCTTTCTTATTCTTGGGGCTGGTGGCTTCGAATAGCCTGTCACATTCTAGCGGCAAAACTGTCTTCCAATCCCACCCCTAACCATATCTCGCTTCGACCTTGTGCCTACCCGGGAGGCGACAGCCCCGCAGGAGGTGACGCAGACGCGAGGAAGGAGTACATGGTCCTTCATGCTATTTGCCGCCCAAAAACAACACGCCTCGGACTTTGTTCCTACCATTGACTATCCTTTACCTTTGGAATCTCCATGTATGGCCGAGTGAGGATGAACTCGCCGACGTGAGCATCCAGTGTGAAGCCGTGAACACCCTGACCTTGCACCGCTAGCACCAGTTCGCAGCTCGAGCTATACCTGTCGCGGAGTCCGCGAGGAGAAGCGGCGGAACCAACAGACGATAATCACAAACTACAGCACCCACTTTTTCGAGAAAACACTGCATGTAATCAGCATCGGGCAAAAGCTTGAAGTTCTAACGAAGGGCTAAGATCTGATCGTGCTGGTGTATTGCTGTGGCAGCCAGCGCCGCCGCGATCCTCTCGCGCGCTACCTCCACACGGGTGACGTGAGACCCGCGTGACATGAGCGTAGACGACGGACGAGGGCAAACAAGGGAGGGGCCTCGCAGAGCCAACTTTGGCGAGACAAGCAAGACTAGACGCGCGCAAGCTCTCTGCCCCCAAAGCTCTGCGCTGCTATAATACTGCGCACAAGACTCGGCAAAATGAAAAAGTCGAGAAGCGCTGGGCGTGCCGGACACAAGGAGCACCAAACAAAACGCAAGACAGCAACCGGGACAGGTGAGCGGGGAGATGAAAGTGAATCTGCAAACCCGGGTTAGAGAAAGACGAGCGCAGAACTGCCGGGCGAAAACAAAAAGATCAAACACGGCAGACATAGATGGCGTCAAACAAAAAACGAGCAAAGCAATCAAGGAAGTATTCGATACGCTTGTCACCTTGTGACACTCTCTACTCCGCTAGGCATACAACCTGGAAACCTTCGTTAGAGCTAGACTCCGCCGAGACCCTTCTGCGGCAGGCAAAAGCTTCATTGGCAGCATAATCGCATGAAATAGTGGGGAAACCGGCTGAATTCGCACGATGTTGTGCACGACAAACCTCCGAAGCACTCTCTCCGCCGAAGCGCATCGCGCGATTTCGAGACGCCAACACATCCACACGGGAGCGATATCATGAAGGGCGCGATCACAGCGTCCCGTCCAGCACACAGACTACGCTGTAGACATGCCGTACTCTCCCCCTCCCCTTCTACGCACGCCCATCCACCCCGCCCCGCCCGTCAGCACACCTACCCACCCACCCACACAATCCGCTGCATCTCACATGGCATAACCCGCGCCGACAAGGTTCCTTCCCGGCTGCAACGTCCTCAGCAAGCACATCTCTTCCTGCGGCCGGCGCGGTAACAATATTACGGGTATCACGTAATGTGCGCAGCATGCGTAGCGTGCGTGGCGACCGATACAAAAAGCGGTAACATCTGGCACATTCCAATACCGTATGTGCATCCCCACGAGGTTTATATCCCCCCACGTCTTGCTCGAAGGCTAACAAAAGCCCAAACACTGCTCGCTGCGACGACGCGCGGTCACCTCACGCAGAGGCGAGGAGACGAGCAACGTCAGGCGACACTGCGACAATTCGCAATCACCTCACGGTGAGGCGAGGAGACGAGCGACGCTAGGCGACATGATGAGATCAAAGATGTCAGCTGACGGTTTACTTTTGGCCCGTCAGGCCTCTGTGGACTCAGCATACCAGTTTTGGCGGAGGTAACCCCTTGACGGCTGTCTGCCAAGGGGGTAAGAGTGCCGTCAACCGACATGTTTGGATGGGGTGGGGCGAAGCACAGAGGATCAGCCCGCCCAAAGATGCCTCATGAGGGACGCGAACCGCGCGAGGCGTACCTGCAAAGCGGCGTCGTCGATGCTGTAGTCAAGGAGGCATCCTTCCCCGTCGCCGTCATCAAACAAACCTATCACCGTACCGGTTGGGACGCACGCGTCCAATCCCCCCGCACCGACCTGAATCCACCACAAAACAACACAAAGAGCGCAAACATCGGAAAAAAAAACATTTTTACACATATCTTTCACGAGGTACACAGTGCGACAGCTGAAAATCTTGACCGGGAAACAGACAACAGTCGAAGGCGTCCCAAGGCCTCCCGCGTTGAGAGGGAACACCAACAGAAAGAAAGAGAGCGCGCGAGAGAGACATAGCTCGACAGAGAGAGAGCTAACTCGCCGGCGCGACTCACCAGAGGGTTGACGGTCGCGACGAAATGGCCGAAGCCCTCGTCGATCACCGTCGGAGGCTTTCCCGGGTACGCGACGACCCCGAGCTTGCCCGAGGTGCACAGGGCAACCTCAAGCAAGCGCTTTGCGTCCTCGTTGTGCCGCCGCCCGTCGCCCATTACCTGCGCGTCGCGTCCGTTTACACGACGGGAGGAGCTCGGGTAAGAAGGCGAGCAAAACGAGGGAACAAGCTTCAAAATATACCAACAGCAATAGCAAAACAACAACAACAACAACAACCGACTCCATAACGCACCAAGAAGGCGGAACAAACAGGATGAGAGCTGATTGGTCCGGACGGTTGATTGGCCAACGTAAAAACGACCACACACGAGAATATCAGAATCTGATCACCATTAAACGAAGAGCCATAGGGGTAATGAGTAATTTGTTCATCAACTACCCAACCCCTATGCCCTACAAGGGAAATGTTAACCAATCACCCAATCCAGAGCAACCAAGGGCAACCCTTGTCACCAATACGAGTGTATGAAACATGAAAACTTTACCTATGGATCTTGTCAAGATGAGGCCTATCCCTCACCGAAGAAAAAAAAAGGGGGGGGGTCGGGGTTGGGGGCCCACCTTGTACACTTCCTCTGTGTCCATCTCCTTGCGATAGTCGGGCACCCCCGCAACCCGGGTGAAACCCGCCACGGCCTTCACGGCCTCCGCTAGGGACCCCAACAGCTGATCCAGCTGTTCGGCTTCGGGGACTCTTTTGGCCTGCTCCCACCGCCACCTTCGAGGCAGAAGGGGATTGGGGACGGGGACGGGGATAGGGATGGGATGGGGAGGGTGGGGACGGGGGTGGGGGTAGAGGGGTGGGGATGGGGGTAGGGGAAGGGGTGGGGAGGGGTCAAAAGCATAGGTTACGTCCCTGGAAAGGATTATGCCCTTAAGACGTACGTAGCCATGGTGCAGACGAGGGGGGGACAAAACTGCTGCACAAAAGCGGCCCGCCGAAGCCGCCGAACAAACCTCCTACAGGAGTAAGAAACGCGAAATCAACAAAATCGTCTCCAAACCACTTAGCTATGCACGCACGAGCACGTTATTGGGGACAAGCTCAAACTACTCGGAATGACGTAGACACCACTTTCACAGGTCCAGGCGACCGACCACAAAATGAGCGAATCGCCCAGCGTCGGGAAGTAAGCTGTAGAGAGACGGATTTTGGGGAGGGCGAGGGTGTGTGGCGCGGGCCGTCAATTGGGAAGGAATAAACACCTCAAGGGTTTCAGAGGGAAATAAAGCAGGGATAAACGTTCCGGCTAAAAAAATGCGAACGAAGCCCGTTCGCATCAAATGGGCCGAAAGTGAGAACGGCGCCTGCGAACGGCAACCGCAAACGATGAAAGCGCGTTGATACAGGGGATGAAACACTTTCGTCCCCTCTTGGGAAAAAACGCCAAGAACATGCGGATTTCCAGTGTGTATGAAAGCATTTACCACCGCAGGAGCTATGATTGAAGTTCGGCGAGCGGCAAGAAATCTGCGAACGGCGCGTGGATTTTTGCGAACGCAAGCATGCGAGCGTAAGCGTAACGCGTAACATGAATTCCTGGAAAAAAGTGACAAAAAATAGGACGATTACAGCATCGGTCACACGAAGCAGCCCAGGCTGCTGGGGTAGGTAGGGGATGTGTCCAAGTGCAATAGAAGGAGACTTACGGCACGGGCGTAGGATGACGACATCTACAAGGGGATTCGCCGGCGACCGGCCGCCGGTCGCAAACTCGCGTGATGCCAACAAACGATGTAGAGAAGGACGAGGGTCAGACTCAACGCCAAGAGATTGAGAGCGTGCGGTCCGCGCTCCACTCTGAGGAGCGTATAATGAACAAAATATAAGCCGTGAGATCGCAGATATCGTCAAAACTCATTTTGGCAAGTTGTGTGAGATACTCCAATCACGCATTTTACTGGGTGCGTGTCCTTATTAAGGATATAGGTCGGCGGCTCCTCTTAGAACTAGCTTGTACCAGGATCAACAAGGTCATCTTAATAAATCTGTGCACGGAAACGGTAAAACCCGCTTTTGACGAGGACAAAAAATCAGACACACCAATATATTACGTACATAGTCGTATGACCAGTGACGAGAGGGCGGGGGGGTTGGAGGGAGGGGGGGGACTCAGCTTGTACATGGCCGTAGTCGTACGGCTGTAGACCCTCGTATCACTACTATGCCGGGACGAAGGACGTCGGGAGTTCACCAACCAGGCAGACATTGCTTGCACCAAGCGCGAAGCGCCGTGAGGTGTTCAGCAAGTCACATGAAGGGTGAGCTGCATCCTTCCAAGAACCATTCGTACACGGACTTCGGCACCTTGTGCCTACTTTCTTGCTTATAGATGACAGCGCCAATGAGTTACTTTGTTTTCTGCTGTGGCCACTCCAGAGACGAGACAGCAATGGGTATTACTACGTAACTGCCTCGTGGGTGCCTTGCCATATTCACACTGTGTGATGCGATCATTCCCCTTGTGCGGAGTTAGGGTTCTGCACCCCGCACAAAACGATTTACCTCGATAACCATCATGGTGACCGCCCAAAAACAAAAAAAACGGTACCCTGCTTGTCTAGCTGGCGCAGTGATTGGCACGGTTTACAGCGTCGTTGCCAACCAACGCCAACCCCAATATACATACGGTGTAACGTTCGACAGCGTCGGTGCCAACCGAGGTCAACCATTATACATATTTTGTTAAGGGAGGGGGGCGGGGTAATTGGAACTTGAGGACCGTATAAATGGATTCGAGCCACTGCATGGATGGCTCGATGAGATCAACTGTCGGGTAGTGAGTGTTTGTAACTCTGGCCGTTTTTTATTTTTGGTGGGGAGGCGGGAGAGTGCGGAGGGGGGGGGGGGGGGGGGGGAGGTAGATGGGAGTAAAGCATTCTACCTGCATGCTTATTACAGATACTCAATATTTCAAAGATATACATGAGGCGGATGGGAGCAAAACATATGCGATGTTGTTTTATGTCAATGTTAGTGGTTTCGGGTTTCTGTATCATGTGAGTACTACGAATGGTACGAATGGTATGCTGTTGAGTTCGTGTTTCTGCATGAATTAGTTGAAGATCGTCTAACTGAAGTTACGATGGTGTCACCTGAAAAAATAGACAACCATTGTGGACCCCAGTCATTTGGGTACACCCGCAACACCATGCCTGGTTATGTGCAATCGAACAACCACGTCTGGCTATGCCGTATTGATAGGCAGCTATTAATAGAAGATAATCGTTTGGAACGGTCGTGCATAGGTTTACGGAGTATAACCATACAGGGATGGGTGGTTGGACACAAATCATATGATAGAACAATCGACACAGCACTGCCGAACAAAAACTATGTTAGAGCGACTTACGTGAGTGTCGGAGTGTCTGCCGGGATCATATTACACGTTCGACGAACCACGTTCGAGATACACCGCTTGCCAAAATAGCATCGCTACAATTAGTACCAATAGTTTAGATACTACTATTAATATGCGTGCCAAATAGGACAGCTACTACTAAACGGGTGTATGTTCTTGACATTAAACTGATATTTCCAACCATCTACATCCAGCACAACCAATATTTATCAGAAAAGAATGAAAATGATACTTCAGCTGTGAGATCGAAATATTAATCAAAACCCATCTTTGCAGGCTGCGTGTGATACTTCAATCGCGCGTGTAACCAATATACATACTGGCGTGATGTATCAAATTAAGTCAGTTGCGGATGGACAACAAACGGAATGCTCCACGTACGTACAGGTGCGGAGTCATCCTCGGCACACGCACTCACACCCTTGTGTGCAGGTTTACTTCCTCTTCACGCATAGAGTTTCCGAAAAAAAAACGAGAGCACAGGGACGGGACCACAACTGGAAAGGCACGAGTTTAAACAACACATACTTGCAGTAACAGGAATTGGCCTCAACGTCCCTACAGGGCTGCTCGAAAGGAAAGGCTTTTCCACTCTGGCGGTGTATTGTAGTCAGCACCACCAACCGAGGTTAGCGTCAACGTGTCACAAAGCAGTGGCACTTCTATAGCAGTAAGCACAGTAGCAGCAGGGGCACAGCAGCAGCAGCAGCAGCAGCAGCAGCAGTAGCGGCGGCAGCAGTAGCAGCAGCAACGTGAAGCACAGCAGCAGCAACAGAAGAAAGAAGCAGCGGCAGCTACTACATGTACTGCAATGGGTAGCTCAGACGTAGAGTTTGGCTGAACCTGCTCACCTGCCGTGCATTCAAACCGCCCAGTACGCTCACAACCAACAGCAGCAACCCAACACGCAGCAGCGACAGCAGCGGCAGCAGCGGCAGCAGCGGCAGCAGCGGCAGCAGCGGCAGCAGCGGCAGCAGCGGCAGCAGCGGCAGCAGCGGCAGCAGCAGCGGCAGCAGCGGCGGCAGCAGCGGCAGCAGCAGCGGCAGCAGCGGCAGCAGCAGCGGCAGCAGCAGCGGCAGCAGCAGCAGCAGCAGGGGACAAACGAGCGGTAGGACTCATTTAGCGCACTGAACAGAAATAGGGACCGCTGGATTTGTTCATATGAACTTCTAACGATTCTTACATGTCCGTCCAAAATGGTGTTCTTCAAGCAAGCGAAACATGTTTGGTTTTCGCCCTTAAACCTCTTTTCTGTGGCAGTCCTGCGTACTCGAGCCCGAAGTGGTTCGACACGAAACCGCCCGTCTCCCTCTTGCTGCCCACCCATCCCAACGCCAGTGCTCGCCAGAGCCCGCTTCGGTCATGGGCTCGCTCGTAATCACGAGCTCTTCCGCATGCCTGGCACAGGCTCTGCTTCTCTCGGAAAAGTAACTTGAAAAATTAGAAAACAAGAAAAATCGGAAAAAAATGTTGTGAAAAGCAAAAAATGCCCACTTGGGAAATGAATTTACATATATGGCCACCCCGAAAATAGAATGCTGGTCATCTGCTATCTACTCCGGCTGGGCCTACGAATGCTGTACAGCTGCTCCTCTGCATAAGTAGCTTCGTAGGACGGTTGGATCACAGCTGCTGATTTACATACCACGTAGCTCCGGAGACGTATTTTATGCCAGCTGCTCCTGTACGTACCTACGCAAAGCTCGGCAAAATGTTTTTACCTGGTGGTGCCTACGAGGTAGCAGAAGTACCCTCCGAAGCCTGGGTGGCATAGGTTTTAGGGGCTCCCCAATTATATCCTAGAAACGAGCAGACAGATGCCTACGCAGGCCTACACAAAGGCGGGAACGGTAGAGTAGCCGGCGCTTCCGGAGGGTCCGAGGTAAAGAAGATAAGCAGGACAAAAAAAAAGCCAAGTACGCCCAGTCGGCAGACTACGCGCCAAAACGCTCACAGGGCGCGACTATTCGGAGATCTCGTCGTAGATGTCCACATCAAGGCCTCGTACAGGCGTTACCGCGCTGAGCGGGCGGATCCGCGAAGCCCGCCGTTGCCGGCGAGGCGGGGGCACGACTAAGCGAAGAAACCGCGCGGAAAGGCGGCCAGACGTGGTACAGATCCGCAGACCAAAAAAGCGATCAAGTCTCCCTACGAACCATCAAACGTATGTTTACACTGCCTGTTGCATTCTTGCCATGAACCCCTTTGATAACATCGCACTCGTCGTTTGTTGGGGCGCTATACATGACTGTTTCAACAGGTTCAATAAAACGGTCTCGTTAGCTCGCGGATTGGAGATATAGACGAGGAGGGGGGAACGCTGAGATCGAACATGCTCGGCCGTCTTCCCTATCGCCGTAGCATACGAGCTTTATACCTGCACAGGCAGGCTCTAGGGGTTTTCAGGTACATATGATACGACGAGACAACATGGTACATCGGCTGCTGCTAATGCACGCACGTGATAAAAAAGGATGACAGCCGTTGCGAGGCAACGTGACCGCCGTAACCCAGAGGGAATAAAAACATCCTTAAGTAAGCAAAGGGACGGCGTGCTAGAGGCTGGTAGGTGCACGCACACACGCCGAGAAAGACAGAAAGAGGGGGGAGGAGACGCGGCACTGCTGCCCATTCGGCGCATGTGCGCGCGTACACATGTAAAGAGGCGGCATCGAGTGTCACTTCTTGAAACCGAGAAGGTATTAACTTTGCGTTAGAATGACCAAGATGGAGCCCACAGAGCTGTCAGAAGGGGTAGTATGTGCTGCCGTTCGCGCAAGCAGACGACCTGATACAGCACAAGTGCTACTCTATTGGTAAACCATAAACTGTAAACTGCTGTGCCAGGGCATCTGTGCCCGATACGTACGTATGATACGTGGTCTACGTACACGGTGCAGCACTGCTTCGTGGAGAGCCCGTGAGCTAAACACTACCTTGGGTACCAGGCTAGTACCAGGTATCAGGTACCTGATATGTAGAGAGTCGTGGAAGAGCTCTAAAATGCCAGGAATACGCCGCGAGGTGGTTGTTTATGTCGTGTCTCCGCAATCGTCTACGAGCCTCTCTACGTGGAGGCTGTACAACGGCTGGCGATACAAATTTCTTGCCGTCATAGCCAGTAGGTGTCCAGGCCCACTGCCCACGCGCCGCGCACGAGTATGATGTCGGAATGCACACAACACGCGACGAGTACAACCAAGCGTCTTTACCCATAACTCCGCCTCGTACGTCAGCTGTGACGGCAACCTGGTCAAACCTCATTTTTTTCCAGAAGCTTGCTTACGTACGTACTGCGCTCAGTACTGCGCTCAACTTTGCAAGCTGGGTGTTTAGACCTACCGCTGTAGCACGAGGATGGAGCGGTTTCTACGAGTACGACCATCACACCTCCCAAGAAGGGCGCGCACTCGACACAAACGAGTCGTACGTGTTCAGCAGCGACCCGCCCCCCTCAAACAACAGCGTGACTCGAAAACTCAAAAACAAAGTGCAATTGCGGTCGAAAATCCAATCATGTTACGATTTTACCATTTTTTCCACGACAACAAGTAGACTTGGCCGAGTGACATGTGTATACCTGGACAAGGGCATGCCAAAAAGGCTCTCCTTCGACATCGACGAACCAGAGTCGTGCTGCTCTGCCCTCAGCGCATCTGTCGCCGCCGGCGGTGTGTCTATCATCTGCGACATTCTCACGCTCGAGTGTCCCGTCATGAACGCTACGGTCGTGGCTTCTGGCGCACAAACCAAAGCCAGAAGCGCATGGGCTACTTCAATTCGTCGCACCAGCAACGAAGGTTTTGTCCTCCGCTTCATAGTATTGGTGCCTCCGTGCCGGAATGGAGGCTTCTCTGCAGGAGGAGGAGTTCTGATGTATGTCTGCGCTCAAGGCGAGGACTTGAGCCTTGTCGCAAAAGCTTGCAGCAGTTCAGCGCAGCGTGTTCAGTTTTCGTATTCTGGGTTTCAGCACTTTTTGGAAGGGTTATCTAAAAGGGATATGGGGGTACATGCGGCTTGGCGAGGATTTAGGATTTGGAATCTTTTCATTGAATAAAAATATTGTAACGACTAGTCTAACGACGTCAGGTGTGAGTTCGACGACTTTTAGGGTCGATACTCATCTTTGCAAGTTAGGGTCGATACTCATATTTGCAAGCTGCGTACTAAATCGATCGCCCGTCTTTCATGTATAACCAATAATGATATTTGACATATCAATAATTATCTGAACACTTTCTCATGCTGATGCTCTTCCGTTTGTGGGGGCTTGGGTCGCGACCCTTTTTGTTATGGGCGGGGCGAAGGACATCTTGCATATCTTGCTGCGTCGGCGCAGAGAAGTGTTTTGGAGACGGACTGCACGGCACGCTATGCAAAGACCTGTGCATGCAAACCCCGAAGAGCTACAGCACTACAGCATTGCGACGCCCATAGCACCGTGCACTCCCAAAATGGGAACAAACCACTTGGAATTAGAGCAGTAGTAACACTTTTGGAGTTGGAAAATAGGTAAGCTAGTCTACAGTACTCCGTATCTAGTAGTGGAACAAGTTCGGCGAGCATTTTTTTTTGTTTGTTTGCGAAATAAATGACAAAAGTATACGATACTAACGTCATTTTCTGCTCCCCCTCCCCCGCTCCGCGCCTTTCTGAGCGTCGCAGAATCTACCAATCTGCAGCAGTGTAATTGTCTAAATCTCGAGGAAAAAAAGCTCTACGGACGTCCACATGCGTTCGTTCGTAAGGAGGCGCGAGGCATCGTCTTCCAAGAGAAAAAACCTTAGAGGGCCCGTACAAAAAAGGTGACGGGTATCCCCCAGACCGATACACTCCGGCAAGGTGTTCGAAATTGTTTATTCGTGCTCACAAAAGAAAGCTCACCACCTAGGCTAATATTCTAAGCATTTTTTTTGTATTTTTCCTCAATCGATGCCCGACGAACTGGTGCCGTACTGCGACGGACATCGACAGTCGACACAAACGCAAGCGGTCCGCGCCAGCTACGTACGGGCTTCTCGGGCGCCCTGGCCACGTTACAAATACCGCTGGTGGGGTGGGAAAGATGCCCGCGCCCACCCTGTGCCACACGCCCTGCCGGGCCGAGGAAGCCAACGGGAGAGGTCCCCGGAGACCAATGCTGACGAGATTTATTTGGTGTTACGAGCTTCAAAGTATGTATTCGGTTGGTATATTATAACCCTATACACTAGATGGACCACTTAGTCACAGTGACTCAGTGGTCTATTAATAGTGGATATAGTGCTTTATACCCGACGCATCCAATGGGGCTTTGAAGCCGCAAGCAATGGGGTTGCCGCCATGTTGCTCTATTTAACACATTGGGGGCGCATCCGCCTACCACATACCATACCGCATATCACTCCGGGCGCGTGTTTATGGCGGGAAGGCGGAGCCCTTAGTACGGGACCCAGATACAGGGACCAAACGAAGAAGAATCGCGGTCTTTCTAACCGTCTCGTGCAAAGAAAGCGTAGCAAGTCGAGTATTATCATATTGCGATTGACGTTGTGCAACTACCTGCATCGTGCTTCGGACACTAGCTGAATCATCAGCAGTCTGGGCTGCTTCGTGTTGCCGATGTTGTACTATTTGTGTCACATTATGCTTCCCCTGGGGTCCACAACGTGAGGCGGGAAAAGATGTCAAGCAAATGCCGCCACACAGAACCGAAACCCCGATGGAACCCGCCAACAACTAAGTACGTAGTGTCTGAAGCTGGATGCGAATCGTGAGCGCGCGCCACCGAAAACCCTTCGTACTTCCAAGACACTTCCTTATATGTTTCAACGTGTCGATATTCTTGGAGACAACAACTACACGCATGCGTTAACACAACAGAGCAGCGCCCAGCACGGCGGCAGCAATGCCTCGTCAACGCGCGGATACGCGCGCATACACACCGGCCCATTGCGCCGAGTGCATGACTCCCTACGCCGCTCCTTCAGAGTCCGGCTTCCTTGCCGCGGGCGTAAATCGCCCATATATCCGTCTTCAAGCGTGGCCATCGCTCTGCAACGTAAAGCTACGTCTGCAACATAAAAACAGCCCACAAGTGCGCCATCACCGCCACTGTTGTCACCCCGAGCGGTGCAGGGGCAGCTCGACGTTTGTGGATCATATCTTCAGCTATATGGTCGGGCTGGTTCCCTGAAGACAACTCAAACATCCCTTCACCCGAGCTCTTCTGCAGTGACGATAGCCTCGATAAGCCGACAGGCCCCCTTCACCCGCTTCCGGAACGCCTTCTTCCTGGGGCGGTCCCAGTTGCCGGGGGCGGCTCCCAGGTGCCCCCGGAGAAATACAAGGGTGTTGTCTCGAGCGGCTGAATGCCCCCCGCCTTCTTTCATCCCTGCCGGTCGTGCGAGTCGCCGAAACACCTGGCAAACGGGTGCAGAGGTGTTATCTGAACATTAGACCTCAATAACCGTGTCAGTCCGAAATATGGAGTACTGCGTAGACTTTTTGTGTCACAGGGAGATGAAGGCTTTATACTATATGGAGGAGAGATCTCGTGACTTGTGAATTTTTCAGCAATAGGGCATGTGGCCCATCGCCAAAAAACACACACCCGCGCGGCGTCCATCCAGCGACCTGCCGATGGCCCTCTCGTTACTTCAAAAGCAACGCATCGAGCCCCTCCCCCCCCCCTTTCCCCTGATCACGCAGATCCGAAACACGATCGGGTTGGTGGGATCGAACGTCAACACACACCTCCATGAAAGAGGCGTCGTCTCCCGCTGCGATGATCTCGTGGAAAAACACTCGCATCAGGAGAAGCCCGCTCGGCGACAGCTCCTGCATTTCTACCGCCTGAGGAGGGCAAGAACGCGGGCAGAGGGGTCCGTGTTAAGGGTCCGTTTGGATAATTTTTTCGCGCTTTACCCCAAGCACCACCGGAGGGGGTTGCTTGGTGCTTGGCACGTTTGTCTTTCGCTCGCCATTTATCCCCAAGGGAAAAACAAAAACGGGACTGGTTGTTCTACATAAACTGCCGCAGGGTACGGCTGCGTGAGGTACACGGCAAAAAGACACGCTCAGCAAACAGTCTGTTTGCCGACAGAAAGACTGATTCAGGAAACGCCGCCGGATACACATTCGGATGCACCAAAACCCCAGCCGCGGCCGTCGGCGCGCTGCACGCTACTGGCACTGAAAACATGCGCGCCACGGCTACTGAAAACGCTCGTCAGGAATTGTGGCACGCTCGTACAGCGTTCCCACCCCCCTCAGTTCCAGCGCCCAAAGGAGAAAGTACCACCCGCCCTGAACAAAAGTGAAAATTGCAAAACTCGTTGCAGGTATGAGCAGAGCACATCCACACCAGTTTCGCTGTGTGTGTGCAACATGCCCACGCAACGCCTACAGGTTGTACGTTCGCGCAAACGCAGCACCAATAAACGGAACCTGCAACACACCGTACACCTGGTACGGGCCCTGGACCGACATGAGGCAAACGTCACGACCGAAACAGAGCCCGACAAACGCAACTTCGCTTGTTAGTGCCACGCGGCACAACATCGAATCACCTTGAGCACAGTTAGGGATAGCTGCTTGCAAAGGACGAGGTGGGCCATGAGACGAGCCAGGCTCCCCGCTCGTCTTGATGCCCCCTCCTCGAGCGACTTCAGAGCGTCCCAGAACGCCACTTGAAACGTGAATCTGCTACCCAAGGACCGGCAGACAAAAAGTGCGCGGATAACTGCTTTCAATCGGAGATACGTTGTCATGAAACATACCTGATAACGCTTTTTTGCTTTTGTTAATCCTCCCGTGGACGGGTTAAAAATAAAACGTATTCTCGCCACACTTCCATATATGTGCCGTGCGCAATCGCCTTCCAAGGGAAAAGGGGGAGATGCGCCACGCCACAAATGGCTGACTGAAAGAACGAAAAAAATGGCAACACAGCAATACTCGAAAGCCGATCACAAAAGTCATGCGCGGAAGCAGGTAGTTACGTTCAGCGTTGCGCGGTTCATACCCCGGTGGTGACGTATTCATGGAATAGCGACAACAATGACAGGTTTCGGTCCCTCGCCACAAGTTCGCGAAAATGAACACCGCACTTGAGTGCCGTGAGGTCGATTCAGAGACCTTCGGGGTTCGGGAAAATGAGGCGTATCGCAACGTCGCAAGCAACGCTGTCGATTGCCCGAGCATTCTCTAAAACGCATCTTCAACCAAGCGGCAAGAGAGGCAAGTACGTACTGGTAAGCAATATTAGATGGACCAAAACACTACTAGAGATTTCATCGCGAGTTTTGCAACCGCCGTGTCCACGCGCCATCCACACTGAACAGGATGCGCTTCTCTAAGTTGTGGTTTCGGTAAGGACCCATGTTGATCGACCATGAAAATCACGAGCGCGTCCTTATCGACGGTCTGTACACACGTGAAAGTCCCGGAAGGAGGGTCGGTTGGGGGGGGTGGGGGGGGAGGGGGTGCAGTACGTGGTGGGGTTTTAACGACAACGGCGAAGACAAAACGCAAGTAGTGCAAAACAATCCGCAGGCATCAAAATAACCGGTTTCTCCTGCCAACATGGTTAGCCGTACCAACGTCATCTGCCGCAGGCTGAGAGCCCGAGCGCATCGAAGGATTCCCATCACCCACCATTTACCTGTAGCGTACGCTTGAACAACAACAAATCCAACAGCGCAAGCTCCCCCGCTCAACACAACATCGCGACGGCTTGAGGGTGGTTCGCCTTTCCCTTCTGCCACAACCAGAACACTGCCCAACTAAAGGAACGCTGGTTAACACAACCTTGCAAGCGAAGCAAAATTAACAAACACAAACCTGAGCTTGGGCTGCCGGTCGCAAACGCGCTCCGCCAGGTGCGCGTAGTAAGGGTTGAACGACCTCTCTTGACTGCAGCACTCAACGATGACGCGGGCGATCTCCCTCTCCTGCGCCCCCTTCAGGTTGAGCTTCAGAACCTTCTCGAGCGCGTCGTCGCAGTCTGTACTCCCGACGATCGCGACGAAAACGGACCGGCGCGCGTCGGTATTCATACGCAGTCGTGCGGCCAGAGCCAGCAACTCCACGTTACCATCGTCATTGCTGCCGCTGCCGCCCGCCGCAGCACCAATCGCGCCGCTCCCACGACCGCCATCTCTACCGTCGATTACGCTTGTCCTCGCGCCAACGCCTGCTCCTCCCGCGCTGTTTCCAGGTGTTTTTCCTCGCCCGGCCCACGCCGCGCCAACCCTCCACCAGCGCCCTCTGCTCTCCGTGGAAACCAGCTCCGACCACGTGACCCGCAGGGATGTATCGCCCCCCGTGCCCCCGCCACCGCCCTTAGCCGTCTTCACCGAGCCGAGCCACTTGCGCACGCGCCGGCTGGACTCTTGCCCTTGTTCCTGAATGCGGCTGCGCTTGTTGCCGTGCAGCTCGAGGATTGTGTCCAGGATATACCTGGCACGCGAACCTCCAGTCGCGGTAGCGGCGGCGGTGCTAGCTGCCGCGTCTCTATCTGCGGACGGTTCTTCGCCACAGGGCTCAGAGCGAATCCCAGATCCAAACGCCGCTTTCCATCGTTCAGCCTCTCCTTCAAGAGCATCGCTAGCACTATTGAGCGGGGATTCGGTAGGGGCGGCGGCAGCCGCGGCTAAGTCAGATTTTTCTCGGACCAGGGCGATAATTTGCTTGAGCGCCTGCGGATCATCCGACCGCAGCTGGTAGCCGCTATATCTCAGCAAAAGCAACAGCAGTTCCATTTCGTCTGCACCGAACGCTGTTGGGGGAGTTGTACGGGGCGGTGGCACGGCAGGGCAGCGGAAGCGCAGGGGCGTGCGGGTCAGTGCGGCAGCTCACGTGGGTCTTTCAACGATCTTGGTGGCCTCCTCCTGCGCTACTCTGCATCGAAAACGGGAACAAAACCTTCTGACAAGGCAAAACACGAGACAAGGCGACTCTGCTCATATACCAGCTAAGTCTTGCATCGGTAGCAACATCGTCGTCTCACCACGTAGTCGCTACCTCTCTGGGTGTCTAGAGAGATCACTGGTATATGAACGCTATCTTGAGAGTACGGCGGCGCCTCTTTGCCCCGCATCCACCTCTCTTATGGCAAGGGGTCGGAGGCGATGCCGCTCAATCGCTCGCCATTCTCAACAGCTTCCAAAGCGCACCAACAGCACACAATAGCGCGGCATACACCGTGCGCTAAACACACACAATGACATGCTGCAGGGGGGGAAAACAAACACGAACGCACCGTTGACTAGCAGACCGATGATGTCGTACACAAGCGTGCAATGCGCGACACCGTAGTTGTAGAGGTAGGCCAGGAGGAGAAGGAGGTTCGACCCCGTCCCCCTTCCCCCGCGAACGCCGCCACTCCCCCCCCTGGCACCTCCTCCTCCTCCTTTGCCGCTTTTGGCGCCCCAAATCTCGGCGTCGAGCTCCTTCGCGATGGTCTCGAGGAAAAAACCACCGACGTCAGCGCCGAGCGAAATGTTGAGAGCGGCGATCACCGCGGCAAAAGAAGGGATGAGCGTTGTCATCACCTATCACCAGCGTAAAAAACGCAAAATAAACCACAGGGGGACAAAAGGGGATCAGGATCTTCGTCGAGGTAAAAAACGAGGCGCGCACGCCAAGGGGTGTTGTGTCTCTTTTACCAGAGACACGTCCACTCAGCGGCTTGAGGCACCGCACCGTCTATTGCCATATCGCACCGTCTATTGCCATATCGCACCGTCTATTACCATATTGCGGAGAAATGGGTCATCCACACCTAACCCAGCACGACAAGTGCGCGTACTGGCATATAGTAACGCTTGCGATTAGCCACTCGTCTTCGCATCTTTGTGCCCTGGCAGTACAGGATACCCTCACTAGAAGATTGGAAATGAGGAGCGTGACGGATCTACGGTCGCGGTCAAGCTCCTGACTGCATCAAGCTCTTGCGGTGACGGTTGTTGTACGCCATGCATGTATTCTAATACCTGGTATGGTGCATACATACAGCATAGTAGTAGCAGCTTACTCATAGCCTTGATGGGGTCTCTGATATTAATCGACGCGCGTCAGCGCAGTTACCTTGCATTTGTTGCGCTCGTGTCGTGGTATGTACTCGGTATGTACAATAGCGATAAACTACGATATCATATCATCGTGGTTTGCGGATCTCTGATATTAATCGACGCCCGTCAGCGCAGTTACCTTGCATTTATTGTGCTCGTGTAGTGGTATGTACTCGGCATGTACAACAGCGAAAAACTACGATGTCATATCATCGTGGTTTGCGCCCACAGAAGAGCTCTTTTCTCTTTAGGATCAAGACATCGATACGGACACTGGGTGTGCTGGAAAAAGAGCAGTAGCAACGTGAAGCACAAAACACACACACAGGCTGGACCGCCGTACCACACGATCAATCGGCACAAAAAACAAGTTGCACCAAACAGCCCACCCTGGCACACCAAACCACGTAGCAAGCAGTAAGTAGAGGGGCCGCGACTGTTTTTCTGTACAGTCATGGTCCCGCACTTGTGCGGTGCCCTTTTGTGCAGTGCCACAGTGTAGTGCGGCGATAATCGAGTGCCAAGTCCTAACTCGTGCTAGAGACTTCTAGGCCAAGGCCACGGTAGGGGGGGAGTCTTGCTACGGTAGCCCTCCCAACTTTTCTTCAACGGAATCGCCGGTTTTGAAACCAGCTCCCGGCCGTACCCCCTGAAATACGGTGCCCCTTGCCACCCCGACGTCATTGTGCGATAGTCCCTTTACAAACAAGAAAACATATGGAGACCTTGACTTAGTAGCGACCTTCCTCATGTCGAGCAGCCATGAAACGTTCGTGAAGAGAAAATCGTTGGTTTTGGGGGGGATGGGGGGGGAAATCGTAGAATCAGTCTGAACCGGGCTTCCATCGCTCGCACGAGTGACTCTGTACCTCACTGATCAACCCACGTTCGGCGATTTTTTTAGGTGCAGCGTCTAAATAACCATCCTTTTTTCGGTGTAATATAATATCGAGAATATTGAAAACAGCACGAAAGCCTGTGACCGCTACAAACAGGGGGAACACTCGCGCGAGTGACACCGAGTCACTGAAAAAAATGTGCCCACAAGGGGGCAATCCACCCCTACCGCAGCTTTGGCTTTTGGGGGCATCCTTTTGCAAGCTGCTCGGGGTCACTCGCGCAAAGCGACCCCCCCCTGTATTCGACGCGTACTACGATCGAGCTGCACCATTTTTATTTCTTCAAGGTTCCTCAAGTTGGGAGAGCTTAAGATCTCTCCCCTGAAAACTGATTTGGACCAAAAATACAACTTCTGCCGGATGAAAAATCCCATGGACCTAGCTAGGTACACGACAAAAGAATCATGAACATGAAAAAATTGTCTGTTTCTGACGATTTTGGGTTAAGGCGAGCCCCGTCATTTCAGAAAACATTTCAGACGAAAACTGCTACCTCGATCGTAGCACGTGCTTTTTTTCCACCCATTGACATTTCGCGGTGCTTTAGTTTTGCGTTCTGAAACCCGCCACAGAATGGGTAGCTACGCTGCGCCAAATCAAAGCACGGATAGAAATTTTGTCAGCGAAGTACAGAGTCACTCGTGCGAGAGCCTCCCCTGCCGCAGCCATGTTTTCTACTGTACTGCACAAACTCGGGATAGTGCAGGGTTCCAATTTGGTGCGGGTGTCCTCGTTTGGCAAGATTTATTCCCGCTGGGGTCGGAGCCTCACATGCTTGTCGTGGACGCAGACAGCTCGGGTGGCCATCCAGAGCGCTTCGTTCGCTTCGGTGGTGCTGTGCGCCCGGTACGCGTCCCGCAGACGCGCTGTGACCGGCTCGAGGGTCTCCTCCGACAGGCGGTTCATAATGCCGTTTATCACGCGCTGAGGGTGTCGCATGGTATTATTTTCGGCGGTTAGAGGTTGAGCGGACACGCACGTGTTACGTCGGTGGATGCGGTTAGGGGCAGGTGGAGGTCGGTGCGGACTTATCGCTCATCGTTTCTCATTGATGAACGCCTCTTTGGTGGCAACGGAAGTTAGATCGTCAAATAAGCTGACGCGACGGACACAAACTGAGCGAACCCAAGCCAGCGATACGCGCATAAACCTTGCGACCCTGGCGTCAATAACGCCGGGGACTGGCACGTCAGCGGCAACATGATCCCCCGAATTCACACACTGGGACGGAGCAGGAGCACACCTCTTTCAAAACATCCTATAGTCGAGTTTTCGAAAACTAAAACGTGTCCCATACATTTTGCATTTGTCCGTGCTGCCGTTCCGGCTTGTGCGTCGAAACAAACACCAAAAAGTCTTGCTCAAGCGAGAACTTTCCTTGTTATTCATATCCTACAATTCTAAAACGAAGCACAAGCATCACCTGAACCTCGGTGCGCTTGCTTCTTGGAGCAAACTTATCCGCTTCTGTGTTAGATGCTCCCGCCGCTGATGCGCCCGCCGCCGCTATCGCCGCCGCTCGTAAGTGTGGCGGGACATACATGGCGGGGGCCGCACCGCCTGGCCCAGTCCCTACTGCCCGCCCGTAAATGTCCTGCCCGGGCTTTGGCCGATAGGTGTGGCGCTTGAAATCCTCGCTCTCCTCTTCCGGGTCCAAGCCGGCGTCGCCGTCCTCTGCTCCTCCGTGATCCCCCCTCGCTTCACCGTCATTGCTGACGTCGTCGTCTTCGTCACCGTAGCCGGTGGTGTCGAATGGCGCCGAGTTAGTGTCACCTCCTTCATCTCCATCTTGCTCCTCCTCTTCTTCCTCCTCCCCCTCCTGGTCTTCCTCGTCCTCTTCCTCATCCCCTTCATCCTCCTCCTGCACGTCGTTCTCCTCATCCTCCTCTTCTATAGCGTCGACCTCATGTTGCCTCGGCCGCACGCCTTGTCTTTCATTCCTCAATTCCTCCTCCTCCTCCCCGTCCCACAACTCCTTATCATTCTCTGAGCCACCCTCGCCGTCCACAGCCTTTCCGGGCAGCCCCCGACCCGGCCCCCCCCGCTTCAAACTGCCCTCGTTTTCTGAACCGGCACCGTCAGACTCCCAGTCGTCCCCCGTCCCCTGATCCTCCTCGCTCGAACCACCCGCACCTCCTCCCACGACCTGTGTATCGTATTGCATGTGTTATGCACCACCACGACAACAAAAACAAAAACATCACGCGCGAACTCAGCAATGAATGGCACAGGCGGTTGGGAATGCGATGGAGAGGCTCCTTGCGCTGCCCACATTCCGGGGGGGGTCTGACAGGCAGCGGTTTTCGCTTTCGCCTTGAACACAAGCAGTGAAGTATTGGACATAAAAAATAATAACTCCATCATACGTGGCACTCATTCAAGGAGTGCGGCCCGATCAGACAAGCATCTCTGCCGCTGCAAGTTCAAGCTGTCCGCAGGTGAACGTGCCCCGTGATTAGAGGGCGTGTTATACCATGCCACTATAGTACAAAGCGGGCGAGATTGTTGAGCGGAAAGTGCTGAGTGGCAGTCGGCAGGGGTTCGAAAATTTTACAGTCAGACGCAAGGAGGCTTCGACCAACAGCACGCTTTAGAAAAACAAAGCACACATTCCCAGGAAGCCGTGGAATAGCCAGAAAGGTTTCTTTCTGTGAGCAGATGTGCCCGGTGCGCACAGCATCCGCTCGAAGCATCCGCTTGCCGCTCGTATGTACGAAATCCAGTTGCTTCCTCAAAGAAGTGTGTAAATACAATAAACGTACTGCTATTGTAGCTGCCGAGGGTCGGCCACTAAGAAATCACAGTGGCTCATTTCCTATTTCCACGCTCGCGCGAAGCCAAGCCACAGTTCGGCTACTTACAGATACTGTAGCATTTAAACATGATGGCGACGCTCGACTGTAAAATCTTCAAACGGCAGCAAAAAGAGGAGGCATTCGCCAATACGGGAGTGCGCACCACGCGCGCGACAAAATGGGTGGGAAAGACCCGTATGATACTGGAAAGGGACGAAGATAGCTTCGTACACTACGTCGACGTTTGTCGGCAGCATCGACAACAGCAACATCGCGACCACCACCACTACCACCACCGCACCACCACCACCAACATCAACGACAGCAACGACAGTAAGAAACAACAACAACAGCAGCAACAACAACAAAACAGCAACAACAACAGCAACAACAAAAACAGCAGCAGCAACAACAACAACAACACCAGCAGCAGCAACAGCAACAACAGCAACAGCAACAGCAACAGCAACAGCAACAGCAACAGCAACAGCAACAGCAACAGCAACAGCAACAGCATCAACAATAACAACAACAACAACAACAGCAACAGCCACAGCCACAGCCACAACAACAACAACACCAACAACGGCAGCCTTACCACTGCCACCTACTGTTACCGCTGTATCAAAATACCTCGGAGATGTGGTCCAGGCCGGAGAGGAAGGCGCCAAAGTCGTCGCCCATGCCGTCATCCACCTCCAGCTCCCTCTCAAGCTTGGCGCGCTTCTTTTTCGCGTTCGGGCCAGACACTCCCAGGAGGCGTTCGAGACGCTGCAGCCAATGGCACACATAGGGCGTTGGTCGGCCAGGATACGGCGGAGCAGGTTCAGGGCACTAGTGGTTAATTCTTTTTTTATCGCAGAAAATATCGTACACAAATTCCAAGCGCTTCGTCCGAATAAAACACATGTGTAGTTACAAAGGGAAAAAAGCACACCCTTTCGATTTTGCTTCGAGCAAGGACGAAACAAATTATGGCTTCGTACAAGTACGCGGCCCGAAGGAAAGAAATTCTTTGCAATAATGGGTCTGTACCAGTACGCGGCCCGAAGGAAGAATATTTTGCGTTTTATTTACCACAGTACTTGACGGTGCGAAGCTGCATTGTCTATCCCGGAATGATACGTTGCCCAAATGTTGAGTGAACTCGCACCGTCCGCGGGACTGTCGTTCTTGTTCTTGAGCCGCCCGCTTCCCGAAGCATACATATTATAACAGTACCGGTAGTCGCCCCGCAACAGGCAAGTTGGGAACGTGCAGTGCTGTACTATAACGCCATCTCGTGGAAATGTTGCTCCACAGAGCCGTTAGCGGCTGCCTACCATATGTTCCACGGGTAGTTGCCCTAGGCTGCCCTGAACGTCACCACCTCGGCAGCACGTGGAAAATGTTTGCCAACCATCTCCACTTGGCGTATTTTTTGCGCCTACTTGTGCGATCACATCGTATCACCTGATCCAGTACGGAGCTACGGGTAGAAAAGCGTTTTTCGCGACACTGCAGGAACGTTCCCGCAATCCTGCGTACGCTTTACTGAAGCAGTTCAGGGTGGAACAGCAGACAAGTACGGGGTTGTGTGTGTCCGTGCGCGTGCGTGCGTGTTCTCCACACTCGAGCCATTATTTCTACCTGTCGACATTGGTTACATCCAGTGTCCTTGCCGATTGTTCACCCTACAGAGATGCAATCGCTGTGGTCATAAAATCTAGGAAGTGCGCTCCCCCGGCTCTGGTCTCAGACACAGCATAAAAGCAGTGTGCACCACGACGAACCGAAACGGAGGAGAGTGAGCGAGCGAGAGAGAGAGAAAACGCCAAAGACGCGTGCTACACGATAGAGGTACGAGTACGAAGCCCTTTTTGTTGGCCAAACCTTTCGCGGTCGACGGGGCTCCTCAAAATGAGATAAACTACCCCATGTCGATAGAATCGTAAACTATCGTTCGTTGTCTGCCTAGGCCATGGGGTTGCTCATCGGATCGCGCTCCCGTATGTTTCAGCACGTCAGGTTCTTGGTTCGGTATGGACCTCCTCAAATGACAAGCTTAAGAAAATCAGGGTGCGGCACCCCCCGTCGTAGCACCAAGCGCGCGTCCAAACCTCTTCTAAGGAGGAGGAGGAGGAGGAGGAGGAGAGGGGGTGAGAGAGAAATCACCAAACCTCTTCTGACCTTAAGCTCCGCGTCCTCCGCAGCGATCATGGGATCCAGCTCTTCCGGCCTCCACCGCTTGCGACGGGCTCCGTTTCCGCTGCCGCCGCCATCGCCGCCACCGCCCCCACCACCCCCGCTGCGCCGCGGCGCGGTACCTTGCGGTTGCTTGCCGCCTCTTCCGCTCGGCCCAGCCGCAGCGGTCAGCGGCAGCACCGATGTTGATTCCGATGCGGCCTGTCGTCGAGGCGAGGACATGGTGTGCAGCAAGGGCGATGATCAGACCGAGAATGGTGTACCGGATCACAGCAACAGTGCGTGTGATAATGCCATTGTGTGTGTTCTTCATATCAACATGAAACGTTCAACCAAGCAACCCCCCTGACATCCAGGATATCCGGCTGTTTGAGCTGATATACGCGGAGAAGAGCTCTGCATGTTGCAACGAGACAGAGGTTACAAGTCTAGAGCAGTGTGCTAAGTGCCAGGTTCGTTTTATAATATCATGAAGTTGTCACCTACCAGGTACAGGATACTTACTGCCTGTACCCCGCTGTCGCCCTGTAGCCCGACTCCGACGCGGCGCAACACAGAAGATACGACAGGGTCGGCTTTTGCAGTCGTTGTAAGTCTTCAACTCGTGGCCAGAAAACTACACAAACCGCACGACTGTAACCAAGGACCACCAACGGAGGCCAAGGGGTCCAGTGAGACACAAGCACGCACAATCGCAACGGTGAGGTCTCTCACACCGTCGTATCATATGATGTCCTACCCTACGTTACGTACAGCAACAGGCTACGATAGCAAAGGAATTGCCTCTTCCTGGTATGTCAAAGTGGATGTAAATATAACAAACGTTAAATTAATAATATCAAAATAACTACGTATCCTATATTTATACCCAAGATGAGTAACATCGTAACATATTTTTCTTGCCTTGTGAGCCGCACGCCTTGCGTGTCGCTGCTGCTTCTTCTCTTTGGCTGCCTGCTTGTGTGCCTTGCGCAGCTCCTTGCGGGAACCGGCATTCTTAATCTTCCCCATGGGTTATCCTAGTCCCCTGTTCTAGTCGTCGCACGCTTACCCCCTTGCCTGTCCAGAACAGCTCACAACCCCAGCACACTGCCCCTGCTGTGGATTGGCTCCGCACAGCGCGGTAAAGCGGAGTTCACAGACAAACCACAGGCAGTATGATACACAGGGAGCAGGGGTTCCGTTTGTTTCGTTTTTTGTTCAAATTGGATCCACGGCGCGTTGCGCGCCTGCAACGGTCCCACTCTGCTTCCTGTCGCTCCCCCGTGCGTTCCCGGCGCGCCGACGAGGAGTCGACACGGCCGAGAGTAATGCAAGGGGAGGATCAAGCAATGCATGGATCAGGGCTCGGTCGATCCGGGTTTGCTTGCCCCGTGCGCCCGGCGCTTGCTTGTGTTTCGCGAAGATTTCTGCATCGGGAAGGCGGGCTCTCTCTAATAACCATGCCATCGCCTCTGGTAGGTAGGTCTCAGATTGAGTGTGAACTCGAGCGATCGGGTGATGCTTTCCAACGTTTAGCCTCACTCCAGCATCTAGAGGGCGCTCGCCATACGATTAGCTCTACTCACCATCAGCCACAACAGTGCTAACTTCGGGCAAGACAAACCATAATGGAGCTGTTTGTGTGGCACGATCGTTGGGTATTTGGTATTGCAACTAACTTCTGCTTTGATCGCGATGGCGGCTCTCCGACCCCCCAGTCTTTTTTCGCCAAACAACGGAGGTCTTATTATGGTAAACGGTTGGGGCATTGAGACTCGGGTCAAGGGTCGCCGGATCGTGACACGCAAGCGCTAAAGGTGACTTTGTACGAGTGCAAGGTACAGCAGTCTCAATCAGAAACCCGCTTGTTGGGTGAGCTCCCCGCCTTGTTATATATCGCGACTCATGACCACGCGAAGAAGGAGACGCATTCATCTATCTTTCGAAAATATAGGGCTGGCGTGCCTGCGAGAGAGTCTCCCAAGGTAGGTTTTTACCCGTTACCCGGTTGTTTCATGGGGGGGTGATATATTTCCGGGGGGGGGGTGATATAATATGTTTCCCCCCTCTTGCTCTCCCTTACTCAAACGCCCCACCAAATATCGAAATCCACCACATTAATAAACACTTCACGCACAGGATATCACCTCATTATCTTTCAAGAGCCATCCATGCCGCTGTGTCCCCCCCCCCCCCCCCGCCTCGAACGCCCCCTTCTTCCCCATCACCCGCACCTTCGCCTAGACCTAGCACCACACGTAAAACAAACCCCTCACCTAAAGCCGCCCCCCCCCCCCCCGCCCCCCCCCCCCCCCGCCCCCACCCTCCCCCCCCAACCCATCCCAACCCCACCCCCTCGAACACTCCACCCTCTCTCTACTCACTGATTGTACGAATTACCCCAGGATATACATGATAAACTGATGTATTATTTCCAAAAATGTCACATTTATCCCCTCAAAATAATGTATAGTTTCCAGGCACATATTGAGCTGCCCCCCCCCCCCCCCCCCCCCCCCCCTCCCGCCCCCAATAATATACTGGTGCCAAAACCGTCAGATTTATCCCCTCGAAAGGGCTTACATGCACAAATCGCCCCTTTCCCCCCCCCCCCCCGCCCCCCTCCAAACCCGCTCGCTTTTGATCAAAACCAGGCCCCCCTTTCCCTTCACAGCTGTCAGATTTTGTCCCCCTCAGAAACGGGTTTTATAGTTTCCGCGCACAGACTGACTAAAATCATCCTGTTGACCCTGATAGCTACACTGTAGTTGTAAGGGGAGTCGCCGACCTATATCCTTAATGAGGACACACAACTCGTAATGCGCGCGATCGGAGTGTCACACACAGCTTGCAAAGATGAGTTTCGACGAAATCTTCGATCTCACAGCTGGAGTGTATTTTAATTTTTATAATATGTTTCAGTGGGGTTCGGATATTGCGGAAGGGGTCCCATAGATCGGGGGGCACCATAAATCGCAACAGAGGTACACACTGCTGTACGTGTAGTCTAGACCGAAAGTATCTGTACACTACACTCGTTCTGGCTGATCCCTGCTACTTGCCGGGTCACTGCCACACGGCGGTGGCTATTTGTTTTAACTTACCGTAGTTTTCAAGAATTCCCCGCCCCGTTGCATCTTGCGACACCCCCGGGATTCAAACCAACCAGATAGATCCCGATTGGGGAAGTTACAAACAGCGATGACGGGAAAAAAACAGCCACCGTGTCATTGCCCTTTCGTGCAGGGTTCACTTAGATTTGCACGTAACTTCATTAGCGATATAGACTATAAATTAGACTATATAAAAAACGTATCAAGGACGTCAGCCGTGAGTTCGACGAATTTCAGGTCAATACTCATATTTGCAAGCTGCGTTGTTGGTACTTGTAATATACTATATGGCGGCAGGTCCGCACAAAACGACGTCCTTGTGGTGCCCAGACCAACCCGACCCCAGAAGACCTGACCCTAACCCCAACCCCAACCCTTTGGGGGGGCTCGAGGTCGGTCTGCCATACATACATCGCCATTCATTGATTTTTACGTTGCAAATCTGAAAAAAAAAAACTTGAAACTTCCACGTACGTGCAATTTACACGCCTGGTGCAGGAAAAGCTTGCAGCCTGCCGGACGTTGCGCCGCCCGCTGAAGCTACGAGTAGCGCAAGAACGAGATTGATTGCTCATGCCGCTCGCTGCTGCCTTGCTCACAGCCTCTCTCTGCCCTGTTTGCCAGGAAACGACTACCCCCGGCTGCCCCTCGCCCCATCATATATTTTTTTCCCGTCTGAAAACATATTGGATATTTCGTATCAGAGCCGTTCTACACACTTCGTACTCATTTAATGCAAAAATGGCCCAACTTAGGGTAATCATACGGTTTTCGTAGCTGCTACAGAGTACACCTTGCCGCGGGAAAGGCAGCTAACTGCGTTGTATGAGCGACATAACACTTGCCGCGGTAGCTATGATAGCTATAGTCTACAGCTTCTGTTGGCGTGGACTCTAGACTAACGGTGGTTTCCAAAAAACGCCATGCGGCATTACAGGCAGCAGCACAAACACGACAAAAAGAAAGAAGTCGGAGGACGGTTACATTATGTCATGCGATCTGGTGAGCGACAGCCTCTTGTTGTGGTTGTGTACGTTGCCGAAACCGGTGACGCCAGCACGCAGCTAGGCAATTTCAATGCCGAAAAAATACCGGTATTTTCCCGCGACTCTCTAACAACGGTGCCACAGGGTTACGCCTGCCGTCGTACAACCTTCGTGATGGGTTGGTGTTGAGCGTCAATGCCGCTTGAAGTTGCTCTTGACAACTACTTCAGTGTGAGGCAGGCTCAGCAAAACACGCTGTAAGTATGTACGGACACAACTTTCTGATGCTGGTCCCATGATGATCTTTTGCGGCAACCGGCGTCGCGCGCTCGATTCTCTGATGCGATAGGCCCCGCGGGTGCTCTCCACGTGGTAGACAGCGGCAGCGTCCATGCGGCAGTAATAGAGGGAGGGTTCCCCCCCCCCCCCCTAAGCTCTAGACTCTGACCCTGGGATCTGTGTAGTTCAGTCGCCCGCGTTAGCTCACCGGAAAAACAGCAATGTGGTGTCGGGAATTCATTCACCCGCTGTGTTGGGGGTGGTGTTTTGAGCACACTGCCATTGTAGAGTTGCAACATTCACCGACGTGTTCGACTGTCGGCGTCGCGTTGAGTGGATGGTGTTTTCTTGATAGTACGATACAGCGTTTGCAGTATCTGTTTGTCGGTGGTGTCGTTGTTGGAGTTATATTTACATGTGGTAGGGATGCCAGAGGCGGCCGGGCTGCGACAGGTTTTTTGCTACGGCTCTCCCGGCGATGGATGTTTTTCAAGGACTATCTGATAACGGTATCACAGGGTTTCGCCTTCCGTAAGAACCCACGTGTTGCGCAGGTTAACATAGCCCAAACGCTGACTGTCCACAGGTTTCTGTCCTATGGTTAATGCCACTTAACAGTTTGCGTAATTTTAAACCGGTTTCGCAAAAGTTTACTGCGATGCCGCTTCCTTTCGCGATCAACGTTCGCGATTAGCCCCCACGATTTCCCACGCTAATCCTTCTTGCACACAGCAACGTGAAAATTGTGCGTGCGATTCCCGTGCATAACCATACCATGGCCTAGGCTAGGTATACCAAGACAGCACGCCACCTCCACAAGTACATACACCAATCGACGCTCTTTGCGCACGGGGGCGGAGGTTGCATGCCTCTGCAATTTTCAAGCAACAACGGGCGACAACATGCCGACAGCTTCCGCGTGCACGTACCCTACGAATAGTCGTATGAATAGTCGATGCTCTCCGCGCACGGGCGGGCGGGGGTGGGGGGGGGGTATATTCTTCTGCAGTTTTCAAGCAAGGTCGAGCAGCCAAACAGAAAAAGGTGTGGAAGTTGAGAGTGTCGAGACCAGAATAGGAGAGGCTGGGGGGGAGATCCGCAGCCCACGTGTTTCGCAATAGTCGCCAGTGAAGTGAAACGATCATTTCTTTTTCTTTCCGGCGGCCTTCTTCCCCTTCGCCTTCCCTTTGCCCCCTTTCTCGTCCCCTCCCGCCTGCGTGAGCAACGTGAACACGAGTTGCCGGGCGTTATTGGAGCACTCGTATAAGAACGCAGTGGGCAGAGTGGGACGCACTTGGTACAGAAAGGCGCATGGTTATATTGATGAACGCAAAACTGTACCTGGTATTATTGAGGTAGACGCCTACAGTAAGTGTAAAATAGAAAAAAAAAACGTTTTTGTTGAGAAACTCTCCGAAGTTTGCAAACCTGGCTATATTTTACGTTTGACCACCGTGAGAATACCTGTGCCTGCCACAAAACCCAAGAGACCGAATGCGAGGCGCACACTTAGGAGCGTCAGCCACCCACGAGGGTAACCAATATAGTCGATTACGGCGCTTTACCTCTGCGTCTTTGGCTTCTTTGATCAGTTTCCGACGTTCCTCGAGCCCCGTGATCTTCGCCGTGAAGTCTTGGTAAACCTGAGCACATCACCAACATCGAAAGCAAGAAGAGCACACCATCATGGAAGCACACGTCCGTTCAATACTGAGCTATGGCAATCGTCTTGCAACCCCCCCCCGCCTCCCCTTTTCTACAAAGTCCGTCTTACGAGCGGTTCTTGGAAGGATGCAGTTCACCCTTCTTGCGACTCGCCGAACACCTCACGGCGCTTCGCGCTTGGTGCAAGAAGTGTCTGCCTGGTTGGTGAAAACCCGACGTGCTCCGTCCCGGCATAGTAGGGATACGAGGGTCTATGGTCATACGACTACGGCCATGCACAAACTGAGTACCCCCCCCCCCTTCTCTACGCCCACCTCTCGCTACCTGAGCGCGAGCACATCACCAGCATCGAAGCAGCAAGAGCGCACATGAAAAGAAGCACAGGAGTCACCCCACGGCAAGGAGTGCAGAAGATTATAAGAATTTTCTGAGCTCCTAACACAAGGAGCTAGCTCAACATCAACATCAACATCACCCGAGGCATGATTTCGAAGGCATTCATGTGCGCAAAACCTCACCAACACTTCTATGCACTATATATTTAATTTATATACATATATCCTCCGGCGGATACGCTATTACTCCTATAGAAAAACATGTTCGTAAGAGTGTCAGACTAACCGGCAGCTGCTCGCTTGAGGGGCTCAACCCATCAGAATGCCAGGAAAAAAAAAAGGTAACCCCCAAACGGGCAACCCCTGCCGCACTACGTATAGAGGGGTGACTCACACAACCGTGCTATACTGCGCCGTGGCAAAGATTTTGGACCCTCCCCCTTTCTCTACGTCTCCGCACTAAAAGGGATGTGTGATCACCGGTGAAATTGCTAACACAACCAACAAATAAAGACGCCCCTTCTCCCCCCCCCCCTCCCCCCCCGCCCCTTTCGCTATGTCCACCGCCCACTACCTAAGCGCACCCAAGGGTCTTACCTGCACGTGCTTCTTGAGGAGCTGCGGCTGCCGGGCCAGCACTCCGAGGAACTCCGAGCTGAGCAGAGGGCGCTTCGCGATGCGGTGTACCCTTCGAGGGGTAAGCGTGGTCTTGACCGAGCGGTAGATAGAGCCCGCCGTGTACCCCTCTGAGACGTGCGCCAAGGTGCTGAGATCGACCGAACCGCCTATCTGAACGCCCCGCCCACCGGCCCCCTGTACGTTCGTTTGTCACGTGAGCGCGCGTGTGTGCGTACACGCGTTGTTTTAGCAGGCGCGGGGCGCGTTTTGTGTCCAACGTTGGATATCACCGACATCTAAGTAAGTCATGTAGAGGGGGGGGGGCGTTCGTTCATAAATGTGAGCGCGTTTGTGTGCGCGCGGTGTCTTTCGCGGGCGCGGAGCGCGTGCTTGAGATCTACGCGAGGCATGTAAATGGCGATGACAATAATTTAGACACAGGTGACATTTTGCTTGGTTACGTCTCGAGGAGTAAACGCCACAATCGGGGGAAGGACAGACGGTCGGGCTGTGCAATGGCTGTGCAATGGCTGCTGGGAGGTGAAGAAGAGGGAAGCGCAGAAATCGAGAAAAAAAAAACACAGCGAGGGTGAGGGTGGGGGTCAGATTTGGCACCCCAAGCGAATCGCTGAAGGCGTGGGCAGGGGAACCTGAACGGCAGGCAAACCCGATTTACTCCGGGGTTAACGGTGACCAAAAAAAAAAAAAGCCAAACAGGAGTACGCGGCCGTATAAAAAAATATAAAGCACGATGGCTTTTTGTGTAGTATTTTCATAACAACAAAGGAGAACGCCTCCGTGTAACATGGCTCTGCGTATAAAAAAAATATCTTCATAATCATTAGAAAACACCTCAGTTGTTATGTCATCAATGCATAGAAAACTCGTGTTTTAGCAGGCAGCGCGCGACACTTTCTTCGATCTTCCCGCTACGAGTAGCACCGTCTGAACTGCGTTTTGCCTGGATAGAGGTATACCACTTTCTGGCGAAAATGTTTATTTTCTAAAACGACGGGGGGGGGGCTCCTTTACCCTTTTGAGGGGCCCCATATTCAGCGCCAACACAAAGTACAAGCGCGGGCATTTATCCCGGCGCGAGCATGCAGCAATACGCCAGCGCAAGCCACGCGCGTGTCACGCAGGTACTTGCATCGGAGTTCGGTATGAAAACCGTCGTCCTCTCTAGTCTGGCAGCCGGGGTTGCTTCGCGTGACGGATGCTGCGATGGTCAGTTTTATTCGTCACTTTTTCTCTCTGAAAGCCCCCCGCCAAAAACCAGCTAACAACCCAATACCGTCGGAACATGTTCATTTTGCTGCTGCAATGAGTTATTCTGTATATGTGTAGGCCAAGGGATCTGTGCACCGGGCTGTGCACTTTCCTTTTTTTCTGAAAAAAAAACAAACTCATCCATGTACACAGATCCCACACAACATATCAAAGACGACAGGTATGATATCCTACGGGTCTCGAAAAACCGCGTGATCTGTGTGCAATGTGTATAAATGACGACAGGTCCCGCACAGCATACCACAATGCGACAGGTACAGAGATTTAGACGGTCTGGATCGTGGGATTTTTTTTCAACTACGATGTGTACGGTGTTACAACAACAGCAGTGCGTCCTGCTGTAGACCCCAGACCTGCTCCAGCCGCTCGCGAATGAAGTGGTGCCACAGCATGAGGCGGCTGGCGTAGTCCGGCGCGGGCACGTACAGAAACTTCTGGAAAAAGTTCTTAAACTCCTTGGCGTCGCCGGCTTCCGGCTTGGACGTGCACCCGACGATGATCACGCGGTCTTCCTACAACAACAACAACAAAAGAGAACGTAAAGCAGAGGAGGGCGCTGAGAACGCTGCGATAAGCATATACAACGGTACCGGTGCGCAGATATTTCCTGAGACTCCTCTTTTTCTTTTAGGAAGTAGTATGGAAGCAAATCCCGATGAAATCACCCCCATGGCCTCTAGGTTTTCGTTTTCCTTTCTTTTGTTTTGCGTTGCTATTTTTTTTTCTATTACCTGCGCAGTTTTCCTTTCTTTGTCTCCCTCCCTAAACGTATCTCAGATCCAGGGTCACTTAAGCAGGCTCTTCCTCCCCCTTCCCCACTTCAGTACGTGCGTCCATTATTTTGTACCTGGTACCGATTGGTGCTGCAAAGAAAAACGGCATTTCCAACGATATTCGCGTGGTTCTTTGGTCTAATGAAAAAATCACAGTCCGGGGTTTCCGCCTGGCGGCCATCAAGCCTGGACTTCGGATTTACCCTCCATGGCTTTCAATCCCTTCAGTGAGTCAGCGCTGACTCTTAACTCAGAGCGTATGGTGTATCTCTAAGAGGTCGTATTTCTATCGACACAGCAGTGCATGCAAAATTGGCAATGTTGGCAAGTTATGTGGCTGAGTTTTTTTTTTTTTCGATAGTCTCGAAATAACAAATCCAAAGAGGTGGTGGCAAATGGTGAGTAAAAAAAATCCATAGGCCTTGCCATCAAAAGGATTACGGAAATGTCCAAGAAAAGAAATGTTTGGCCAACAAAAAAAACAAAAAACAAATGCCATTTTTGGCCATATCTCAAAAAAATTCCGTAAAAAACTTGCCACCACTAATTCCTCAACACCAATCAATTTGACTCCAAAAAAAGCAAAAGGTTCCAAATACGTGTCGGCGAAAAGGACCCTAATCAGACGAGAGGTGATTACACCATCGGTATCACGAAGCAAGCCCGAGCGTGCCGGGGGAAGGGGCTGGTGCGCCACGAGCGTGTAGTCATGGCGATGGCGATGGCGATGCCTGCACGCGCTTCCCTGCACGCGCTTCCTGGTCGACGGGTACGATTACGTTTTTTCGCTTGCAGTAGTATTATAATAATATTATGGGTCTGTTACAGACACAGGCCACCCTTATTAATAGCAGGTTTCTCTACTAGGCAGGTTCCACGTTGGTCACTCACTTTTACTAGATAAGCTCTTCTTGTAATTGTTCCACACGCGCCACGGACGAACTGAATAGCGTGCATTTCCGCGAGGCGAAAACATCATCCCCTTTTTCCTATACGCACATGCCTCCAAAGGCATGTAAACCCCTTTAATACCCAGCCGTGTCCCATATCTTGCGCCTTGTTAGGCTCTCAGGGCAATACCATAACAGTTAGTATACCGACACATGCTACAGGTAAAAAAGGCGTACCTTTTTTTTGTTTTGAGGCCCCTCTTCAGTTGAGTAGCTCTATACCCCTCTGAGGCAAAAACTTACTTTTTTTAGTAAAACTGTAAAGAGTAACCCGACGAACATCCTCCTGTACTCTTACTAGGTATTTTAAAAAGGTGTACCTTTTTCTTCTGAGGCCCCTCCTCAGTTGAGTAGCTCTATACCCCTCTGGAGCAAAAACTTACTTTTTTTAGTAAAAAACTGAATGCGCAACCCGATCAATGAACAGCCTCGTGTACTCTTAATAGGCATATGTAAAAAGGTGTGTTTTTTTCATTTCTACGCTTACCTTTTTTTATTCCGAGGCCCCTCCTCAGTTGAATAGCTGTATACCCCTCTGAGGCCTTACTTTTTTGAGAAAAAAACTGAAAGCGTAACCCGCTTAACAGCCTCGTGTACTCTTAATAGGTATATAACAAAAGGTGTACCTTTTTTTATCCCGAGGCCCCTCCTCAGTTGAGTAGCTCTATACCCCTCGGAGGCTAAAAAAAAAATTGTTTCAGTAAAACTGAAAGCGTAACCCGATCGATGAACAGCCTCGTGTACTCTTTATAGGTTTACAAAAAAAGGTGTACTTTTTTCGTTCTGAGGCCCCTCCTCAGTTGAGTAGCTCTATACTCCTCTGAGGCAAAAACTTACTTTGATAAACAAAACTGAAAGCGTAACGCGATCGATGAACAGCCTCGTGTACTCTTAATAGGTTTACTAAAAAATGTGTACCTTTTTTTTGCTCTGAGGCAAAAACTTTCTTTTTTGAGAAAAAAAATAACTGAAAGCGTAACGCGATCGATGAACAGCCTCGTGTACTCTTGATAGGTGTAAAAACGAGAAGAAATAAAATTTGCTACAGTGAAAAACCATTTCTTTTTTTACATTTTCCAGCGATAGGGGGATCAAGGGGTCCCGCAATTCAGAAAGAAAAGACACGTGGTACGATAAAGGCGTTACTTTTTGGCTTAACCCCCTTTAGAGCCAGCCCCCACAATCCCTCCCCACACCAACTCCAACATTTATTTTTCCCTTAAAGGGTTTCCAGTTGTAAAGGCGTTAACGCCTTTAGAGCCCCGAAGACCCTCCCTATACTAACTTCAAGCAATTTTTTTCCCAATAAGGATTTCCAGTTGTAAAGGCGTTAACGCCTTTAGAGCCCCAAAATCCCTACCTATACTAACTTCAAGTCATTTTTCCCCAGAAAGAGTTTACAGTTGTAAAGGCGTCAAGACGTTTTCTGAATGACATAATATAAGATTCGCCCGCGGGAGTGCGCCCAAACGCCGAGAAAGTGTCGGCTTTGTCTCTCATGCCCACGCCCATAGACCTGAAACAGCTGCGCTCTCTCCTAGGTGGCCTTTCGTAATACCGAAAGTTTCTGCGAGATATGTCCAAACGGATTCGACCAATCACAGCCCTCCTCGAGAAGGGCGTCGCATTTTTGTTCACGCCGAGCATGGAAGCCATCGTGCGTGACATGCTCGCGGAGCTCGCCGCTCCACCGGTCCTGGTCTTCCCCGGTTGGGACGCCGTGGAGGACGGCTCCCGCCTTTTTCGGGTGTACTGCAACGCCAGCATTTGACGGCTTTGGCGCTACGCTAAAGCAAGAACAGCCGGACGGCTCCGTGAGGCCCATTTCCTACGTTAGCCGCGCTACCCTCGACTCGGAAAGACTTCGGACGCCCCTCTTTGGAAGCAGGCAGCATCGTATGGGCGATCAAGCGCCTTCGAGACTACCTTTGGGGTGCTGAGTTCCGAATTTTCTCGGATCACAAGGCTCTCGAGAATATCGGAAAAGTTGGAGACCACAACGCGCGGGTCCAGAGGTGGCTCGAGCATCTCACCGCGTTCGACTGCACACGAGAGCACCGAAAAGGAGGCGCAAATGGCAGTGCTGACTTCCTGTCGCGGTTGCCGCAGCCGGCGACTGAGCGCGACCGCAGCGGTTTTAGCCGCCTTAACCCTGTCGACGATGAGGCCATATTCCTCGTCAGGGCTTGCGGCCTGCTCACCCCCTCCGCATCGATCCCCGGGCATTGGCTTGGGTGGGCTGGCGCCCCAACCCGATAGCGCCGTCTTTGGGTGGGCTCCCCCTTACCTCCACTCATTTTCGCGATTTTCGCGCGCACGGGCCACGTATGAGGATTGACGACCTTTCTGCTCCCACCGGGACATTCGTCGCCCGTGTTTCTGCTTTTCGTCGGTACCGGTGATGACCGCCTCGACCGCACGCCATTGTGGCCAGCCGCCGACGCCACTTTCACTCCGGTTCTCGCGGTGCCCTCCGGGGTTACTCCGCCAGAATCACCCCCGCGGGCCCCTACGCCGCTATCGGAGGCTTCAGTGGCACTGCCGCCTACGGGCCGCATTTTCACTCGGACGCGCCGAAGAACAACCACTGCGGCCGGTGCCGCGCAGCCTGCCGTTGGTCATGGTTTCGGACCCGGCAGGGTTCCCCGGACTTTTTCCTTTCGGGTCGGTCCCCCGCCGCGCGTTTCGCGCCCTCGGCTGTCTTTGGCTGCCGCCCCGAGCGCATCTGAGGAGCGAGCCATCCGCGCGACGGCGGGCAGATACCCCGGTTACGTTGACCGAAGGTTGTGGAGTCACCACGGATTCGACGGGCAGTGTCGGGATCGCCCGTTCCACTGGTGCCGTGAAAGTTCGGAGGGGGTGCTCGTGGGCACGCAAAGGCGAAGGAGAGCCTGCAGACACTCCAGACGAACTTAAAAACGGGTCTCGGACGAGCGGTAGTTGAGTGCCCGCCGGATAGGGGTTTCTGCCCTGTATCCGTGCTTGAGGGTGTGGGCGGGGTAGCTAAGCTCGCTGAATCCTCTGCGATAGGAAACAGACCAGAATACCCATCGCTCATGCGGGCAAACGCCGAGTCGAGCGCTAAAGAGGGGCTCGGGGTTCCGGCGCCGGCCTTCCCGCACCTCAAACCAACCGTCGCCCAATGGTCGGGAGCAGGAGGGCGGGGTGTGCAGGAGTGAGGCGGGGGGCGACGCTCTCGCGAAGAGCCAATGTTGCACGGTGGGTCTAAACCCGAGGCGTGCGTTGCGCGATGGGGATTGTTGCTCAAGGCGAGAGCTCCCGGCGCGGCAGTGGTACCATTAAAATAATGTTTAGCAGGCGTTGCAACACGAGTGGGCGAGACGCGGGGTTTGGGCGCAGCCGGGTTTAATCCCGAGCGGCGGCCAGTACACGGTTTTAAAGTCGGTGCTGTAGGCAAAATGCCAGATGCGCGGGGTTTTTCGGCGGCGGCGGTTGGCAGCGAAGGAGCGAGAGAACTCGTCGTGGTAACAAGATGTGCTGTGTCACAAAGCCTAGAAAGGTTGCCGATGCCCATGATCAACGTCCGGGGCTTGAGGTCAGTGGTCGAGGCTGGTCGGCGCTGGGCGCTTGACGAGCGTCGCACACGGACATCTTGTGAAATATATATTTGTTCCCCTGGCAATGCTGGCGGTGGACGCGCGAGGAGTGCCGTACCACCGTGGGGGCGTCAGTTACCAGTGCGGAAGGTGCCGGGTTGACGCGCATTTGGATTGCAATTGTTCGATGGACCAAGGCGCATGTTAGGGGCGTTAGCCGTCGAGGCGGGCTAGGGCGGGACTGATTGGTGCACAGTTACGGCTGATCTATTGGTGTTTTTACCATAGCCGCCGTCAGACCCCTGCTGTCAATATCCGGAACGCGCGTCTTGCGAATTGTAACTGGAGTTGGAGTTGTGTGACTGGCCCTGGCCGTGTTGCCGGCGTGACCGGTGGCGGCGGCCCATGCGAGAGCTGGTTCCGGGTCCTTCTGTTTTGTTGCCGCGGCGGTAGCGCAGCATGCGTTCTTGCCAGCGACGGTACGCGGCGCCGTTGTCCCCGAGCTGACCAAGCCTGGGGTTGATGCACCCGCTAGCATTTATAAAAGGATGCGAGTACTGTTTAAAAAAATGTGTCGTCTCGTGGCAATTTAGGCAGTGTCGTTGTTTATCACGAAGGGCTGCCGCGCGAGCGGTCGGTAAGAGGAGACTGCTCCATAGAGGAAGGTTATCGGTCGAAAATGTATCAGGAACAGTGCAAACTTCATCACAATGCGCAAGCGGCCAGTGCGAGTACGACGCGGATGAGACCCAGGGGTCGGTGGGATCTTGTGAAACATTCATTACTACCGGATTGCGTTGCGAACCTGTCGCCCAAGCAGAAGTCTGCGATGTCGCGCGCGCCCCTGCCCACGGCCCAGGCGGCAGGCGGGGGACCCGACGGGGCGGAAACACGCCCCCCCCGATACCGCAGGTAGCGAAAAGAATTTTTCGCCGTTTATGGCAGGTGTCCTATTTTTCGCAAGGGTATCCAATGCTAGTATTGCCGACGACGCCATATGTTTATTAATATTATGGGTCTGTTACAGACACAGGCCACCCTTTGCAGGTTTCTCTACTACTAGGCAGGTTCCACGTTGGTCACTCACTTGTACTAGATAAGCTCTTCTTGTAATAGTTCCACATACACCACGGACGAACTGAAAGCATGCAATTCCGCGAGGCAAAAGCATCATCCCCTTTTTCCTATACGCACACGCCTTCAAAGGCCTTGTATATCCAGCCGTATCCCATATCCTACGCCTTGTTAGGCTCCCAGGGCAATGCCTTAGCAGATAGCAGTGCTGCTTTACCCCAAACCGTCGGAATTTCACAAAAAAAAAATCGCGTTTTTCTTTATTGGGTAACCTAGGCTACATACATATGCGATTGTTCCATCGGGTTGCACGTTTCGTTTTTTTCAAAAAAAAGAAAAAAAAGAAAAGGTTTTTTGGTGGGGAATAAAATATCCTGATGTTAGGAGCCTTGCAAGCAGAAACAAGAAAAAAAAGAAAGGGATGAAACCTCTGCCGTGGCAAGAGTGAAAAAAAAAAAGGAAAAAAAAGTAAGTGATGCGGTACCTCTACATCGTAGCAGGTATCTGTCCAGTCGGAGGGGAGCACCGCCGTTCCTACTCCTGATAGAGACAACCCGACGCGTGCTACGATTGAGACGCAACACCGTTTTTTTTCTCAATATTACCCCTCACTTTAGGAGGAGGTTAAGACATGTCCTTCTTAACCCCAAAAAACTGATTTGATCCCGGATAAAAAATAAGCCTGCTTTATCGCGGATGAAAAACCCCCATGCGGCTTAGCTCTAGCTCTAGCTAGGTATACAACGACAGAATCATGCCAAAAAACAAAAATGGCCTCTTTTTTTTTCTTCCCCCCCCCGACGATTTTGGGTTCATCAAGGACGCCTCGTCGTTCAGAAAACCATTTTCATTTTCATCATACTAAAAATGCTACCGCTGTCGTAACATTTTGGGCGTTCCGTCACGTTCATTTATTCCATGTATGTGTCACATAGATTTTGGGTTTGATTATTTTGTCTCCGTCCGGTTCGGCCGTCCGTGGCCACCACCCATCTCTCAAGCGCAGCGATCGTTTCCTCGCTGCTGTCTGGTGCACCACACCTTTCTCCGTAGGACGTCACATTTCGTCTGTTTCCGCCTCTAACGACAACCCGTTCCTCTCCCACTCGTGAGTGGGTGCTGCTGCGCTATTGTCTGCTTTGCCACAAGGGCACCTCTGTGCGCGTTCCTTCTCCTCCACCCCACCATTAGAGGGCAGCAGGGTCAAGAATCACGGCGCAGAGGAACTCACCGGTTGCAGCGCCTGGTTTTTGTAGGTGATGATGTCCTTCTTGAAGCGACCGGCGCCCTCCTTGTCCATCGATTTTCCTTTCTTACCCCCCGCCGCGAACATCTGTGGGCAAAGCAAGAAACCAGGATGAAGGCGACGCAGCAGTATAAACTTTTATTTTACCTTTTCCCCCGTGTATTGGGCGAAGAGCCCAACAAGGCAGGGCTGGAAAGGGCGGGCGGGGGGGGGGGGGAGAGAGTGGTAGTCAGTTTATTGTTTGTGCCGTATTCATTTGTCCATGCACCACACATCCCTTTCGACACGGTGGGGGGGGACTACCGGTACTGCAGTTTCATATACCTTCGTACGTACTCGTAGAAAGTTTGAGTTTTCGATGCAAACACTTTCCAAACAATTATGAACTATTTGGTACGCCTGCATCGTATTCGAGCAAGTTTTGTTGAGCGAACCCCGTCTTACTGCTCGCACTTGGCGGGGGCGGGCGGGGGGGGGGGGGGGGGGGCGGGCGATGTGCTTTATTTTTTGAGTCATGGGATTTTGTAACGCTCCGATCTGCCTGCGCCGTCCCGCCGGGGACGCGAGGTCGGCCGAGGCTTAGCCTGGTCCGTTCGATGGTTGATAACGGTTTGTCGATATCAGCATCACCGCTATTCTGCTGTCGCGTGACTGTTGACTGACCGGGAAAACGATAAAAACGAACATCGTTTTTGCCAAAACGTTGAAGCGTCAGAAACAGAAAACAGTTCAGGCAGCAAACCATGTAGACTATACATAACAGACACACATGCATACGTACCCGTACTATTACACACCAGAGTCGTTCTACGATAGGCTCCCCCAACATTTCTTTAACGCGTGTACAACTGGAAACCCGTGTTTTGGGGACAAATTGCTTGGAATTAGTATAGAGAGGGGTTTTGGGGCTCTAAAGGGGTTAACGCAATCGCCGGTTTTGACACCAGATGCCGGTTTTTTATCCAGAAATACGGTGCCCCTTGCCACCCCGAAGTCCTTTCGCAAACAGGAAATATGTGAAGATGTTTTTTTTCATAGCATCTTTCCTCGTGTCGAGCAGCCATGAAACGTTCACCTAAGAGAGTCGATGTTTTTTTGGGGGGGAAGGCTATCGTAGTAAGTATCAGTCACCGCCTGAAGCTCACGCACATACACATAACAAAAACTCCCGCCCCCGCCCCCCAAGAAAAAAAACATATATATATATTCACGAGGATGGTGCAGTGCAACACGAGACGACAGCCGAGTTGTTGTTGTTGTTGTTGTTGTTGTTGTTGTTGTTGTTGTTGTTGTTGTTGTCTTTTCTTTTTCAACTTGAAAAGCACGACGAAGAAAAACAGAAAAGCGCTTTTGTACGTACGTTGCGTTTTCACCTGGTCGCACTCGTCGATGTAGATAACCACGGGCGCCATCGACACGTCCCTCGCGACTTCGAACGCCATGTGCAGCACTTTCGTTGGGCCCGTCTTGCCGGGGAATAAGCCCTTCAGTCTGCTGGGAGAGAGGTTTATCACGAGGGCGCCCAACTGCGGAAGGGCAACGTGTGTGATACGGTAATTAGACACGTAATACGGTAGAGCTTCTCAAGTCGAATGCAACGACATGGGTATACCTTTATTTGGCTGAAATGGTGTCTGAATGACTGCGCTCCTTACACCAAAATTGTCGCAAAATTGGCCATTTTTTTTCCCCCCATGATACCTAGGCCATGGGTATATAGCAGTTTTATTTTTTTCCGAATCAGTTTTTGGGAGAGGTGTCTTAGGCTCTCAAGTTGAGGAAACCTTTTGAAGAAAAAAAAGAAGTGGTGCACCACCTCCGTCGTAGCACGTGTCTGAATTTTTCTTTATTGTTTCTGAGTCATCCCACAGAAGGGGTTTTGTACTTCTTGGGGGCCAAAAAAAGGTATACCTTTTGACCGGTTGAGCTCCTCAGGTGGAGAACTATCGGTTAGCATGACAATTTTACGAGTGTGTGTGCTTATTTTTTCAAGGTCTAGCGCATTGAAACGTTGCTCGGGCTGCGCAGGGGTGACACGTTGAGCTCCTCACGTTAGGAACTCGGAAACTTCTTTAAAACTTCTGGTGCACCCCTCACCTATCGTGGGGTGACTCGGCGCCTTTCCTGGCTTGAAGAGCTCTATGCTCCTTCCCCCCCCAAAAAGTGTTTGTGAGTAAACTTGAAAAGTCCAACGCCATGAACAAAACCCACGGACCGTGAAGGCCGCTATTTCCGGTCGGTCGAACCACACCCGGCATCCGGTGGCAGGAACAAGAGAGAGAGATCGATTCGCCGTAACCGCGGTGGAGTGGCCGATTCGGCCTTCAGTAGTTTTTTTGTTCGTTGTCAGACCGAAAACCAGATGGCAAGTAACAAAAAAGTCAACAGCGAAGCGCTTCAACTGCCATCGCCAGATTACATGACTGGAGCCGGCTCTTCATCCGTACCCGCGCACGTTTTTTTTTATGGCTTGGTTTAGGTAGGCAATCGGTTAGCCTAACCTAGTAATAACAGGTCATCCCATGGTAGGGGTTTTGCGCTTTTTAGCCAAAAAAAGGTATACCTTTTGACGTTGACTGAGCTCCTCAATCGTGGAACTATCGGTTAGAAGTGTGACAATTTTACGAGTACAGTATTCTTGTTTTAGGACGGCAATAATAGCGCATAGAACAAGTGTTGGTCGTGTTGCCGACTAATACCCGGTTCATCCCACGGTAGGGGTTTTGCACGGTTTTAGCCAAAAAAAAGTATAGCTTTTGACCGGTTTAGCTCCTCAAGCGTGGAACTATCGGTTTAGTAGTGTGGTAATTTTACGAGTACAGTATTCTTGTTTTAGGACGACAATAATAGCGCACAGAACAAGTGTTGATTGTGTTGCCAACTAATACCCAAGTCATCCCACAGTGGGAGTTTTGCACTTTTTGGGGCCCAAAAAGGGTATACCTTTTGATGCCGATTGAGCTCCTCAAGCGTGGAACTATAGGTTAGAAGCGTGTTTTTTTTTTTTTTACGAGTATCCTTGTTTTAGGACGGCAATAATAGCGCATAGAACAAGTGTTGGTCGTGTTGCCGACTAATACCCGGGTCATCCCACGGTAGGGGTTTCGCACGGTTTCAGCCAAAAAAAGGTATACCTTTTGACGTTGACTGAGCTCCTCAAGCGTGGAACTATCGGTTAGTAGTGTGATAATTTTACGAGTACAGTATTCTTGTTTTAGAACGACAACAATAGCGCACAGAACAAGTATTGATTGTGTTGCCAACTAATACCCAAGTCATCCCACAGTGGGAGTTTTGCACTTTTTGGGGCCCAAAAAGGGTATACTTTTTGATGCCGATTGAGCTCCTCAAGCGTGGAGCTATAGATGAGAAGTGTGGTAATTTTACGAGTATCCTTGTTTTAGGACGGCAATAATAGCGCATAGAACAAGTGTTGGTCGTGTTGCCGACTAATACCCAGGTCATCCCACGGTAGGGGTTTTGCACGTTTTTCAGCCAAAAAAAGGTATACCTTTTGACGCCGGTTGAGCTCCTCGAGCGTGGAACTATCGGTTAGTAGTGTGATAACTTTTCGAGTGGAATGCTTCGTAGGACCAGCGCAACGATTGCCTTCGAAGTCATGTTGGGGGTGAGAGATATTGACCTCCTTACCTCCTGATAGGAGCTCAGAAAATTCTTAGAATCTGCTGCACCCCTTGCCTACCGTGGGGTAGCTCATCCCCCTAAGGCCTTAAAACAATGGTCGTCGTTGGTAAGACACGTTGTTTTTCTTCAGCAGTCCAGCGCTCGGGTTAATACCACCTGATTCCCTTTTTCACACACACCTCAGAAGCGATGGCCTCCACCATCATCGTCTTCCCCGCACCCCCCGGGCCGTACAGCATCACCGCCTTCAAGTTATGCTCCGGCTTTAGGGACGCCTTAAGCTGCTCGGGGAATAGAACAGATCACCACCGCGATGTTGTTGTTTTATTTTCGTTCGTGGGAAGTTGCCGACAGAAAAGGCGCAAGCAGGGAGGCGGCGGGCGGAGAGCGGGAGGGAGGGCGGGAGGGAGGGAGGGCGGGAGGGAGGGAGGGAGGGAGGGAGGGAGGGAGGGAGGGAGGGAGGGAGGGAGGGAGGGAGGGAGGGGGGGAGAGAGGGAGGGTCAACACTCGCGCTAACCCTTTTTAGAGTCTCCAAAAGCCCCTCCCGATACTAATTCCGAGTTATTTTTCCGCAAAAATAGGTTTTCGATCTTGCAAACGGGTTAGCCTCCTGTTTTACTACAGCGGTACGACAAGGGCGGCACTTTTTGGCGAAAAAAACTATTTCCGCCCGACGGCGGCCTTCTTTAACTGAGCATTTTGTTGTTTGCCAAGGCTAAGGTTGCGATCCGTCCTCGACTCGCGAAAAACGTTTTGCAATCTTGTTTTACTCCCCCCCCCCGCACCTCACGGCTCTTCGCGCTTGGTGCACGCAATGTCTGCCTGGTTGGTGAAAACCCGACGTGCTCCGTCGCGGCATAGTAGAGGGATGCGAGGGTCT
>JABAKD010000020.1:8836914-9034414 GCA_012845835.1 Undaria pinnatifida
TTTTTGAGTAACGAAAAAGAGGAATGCCCTTCATCAATCGGCTGTGACATCGAAGCTTAGCTTTCGCCGAAAAAACTTGTTTTTTTTTGCAAGATGTATGTATGTGTGCGATAGATGCTTCGATCTTTTTTTTTTCGATCTCTTTTTTTTTTTGTCGCCCGGAAACCTTAGGGCAACAGATAAAAAAGGAGAAGACACGCCGCTGCACGCACGTTGGATGCGGGCAAGAAAACCTCTGAGCGCTTTCGTACTCGTAGCGGAAGAAAGCAACGCGCAGCCGGTCTCCGGCACTACTTGCATTGTGCGTGGAAGCTCATGAAAGCTTCCGTGGAAGCTTTCACCGCTTTCATGGAAGCTTCCATGGAAGATACCGAAGATATGGAAGCTTCCATGAAAGCTTCCATGGAAGCAATTAAAGCGGTGGAAGCTTCCATGAAAGCTTCCGTGGAAGCTTCCATGGAAGATATGGAAGAACTGAAAGCTTCTACAGGCGTAACTTCCACGGGAGCTTCCACGAAAGCTTTTACGAAAGCTTCCATGGAAGTAACTTCCACGAAAGCTTCCATGGAAGCTTTCATGGAAATAATGGAAGCTTTGGCGGAAGTTATGGGAGCTTCCACGGAAGTAACTTCAACGGAAGCTTTCATGGAAGCTTCAACGGAAGCTTTCATGGAAGCTTCCATGGAAGATATGGAAGCTATGAAAGCTTCCATGGAAGCTTCCATGGAAGCAATTGAAGCGGTGGAAGCTTTCATGAACGCTTCCATGGAAGCTTCCATAGCTTCCATGAAAGCTTCCATGGAAGATATGGAAGATATGAAAGCTTCCACGGAAGAAACTTCCACGGGAGCTTCCACGAAAGCTTCCACGAAAGCTTCCATTGGAAGTAACTTCCTCGAAAGCTTCCATGGAAGTAATGGAAGCTTTCGCTGAAGTTATGGAAGCCTTCATGGAAGTAATGGAAGCTTTCGCGGAAGTTATGGAAGCTTTCATGGAAGTGACTTCCACGGAAGCTTTCATGGAAACTTCCATGGAATATATGGAAGAACTGAAAGCTTCTACAGACGTAACTTCCATGGGAGCTTCCACGAAAGCTTTCACGAAAGCTTCCATGGAAGTAACTTCCACCAAAAAGCTTTCATGAAAGCTTTCATGGAAATAATGGGAGCTTTCGCGGAAGTTATGGAAGCTTTCACGGAAGTAACTTCCACGGAAGCTTCCATGAAAGCTTCCGTGGAAGCTTCCATGGAAGATATGGTTAGGGTTAAGGTTACGGTTAGGGTTAGGGTTAGGGTTACGGTTAGGGTTAGGTTGCTTCCGTGGAAGCTTTCGTGAAAGCTTTCATAGAAGCATCCGTGGAAGTTGTTTCCGTGGAAGTTGCTTCCGTGGAAGCTTCCGTGGAAGTTGCTTCCGTGGAAGCTTCCGTGCAAGCTTTCATGAAAGCTTCCGTGGAATTTACTTCCGTGGAAGCTCCCGTGAAAGCTTTCATGGACGCTTCCGTGGAAGCTTTCGTGGAAGCTCCCGTGGCAGCTTCCATGGAAGCTTCCATGGAAGCTTCCACGACTTGCACGGAAGCGATGGAAGCTTCCACGGAAGCTTTCACAAGCTTCCACCAAAAATGCAGATAGTGCAGGTGGCCCCGCGCAGCAGGCTTAAAATTTATCTTTGTCAACATCGTATTTCTCATGTTGAGGTTTCGCAAAAACGAAATTGAAATACGCTTCTTCAGCTGTTAAGATCGATAGTAATTTCGTCGAAACTCATATTTAACGTATTTTGTGTGATACTTCGACTTCCATCGCGCGAGCTACGGGGCGTGTATACCCTCTGGAAGAATATGCAGGTCGGTGACTCTCTCCCCTTCGGCCTAGGTGTTAATAGTAGTACCAGGATGAACGTAGCGATTATACAACCTATCGTGTTATTACCATTTTTTTTCGTTAGAGACGTTTATTTATTAGGCGGCGGAATTGTTTTTCTTGGCGTTAAGCATGACGCCGTTCCGATGAGAGATCGTATATCTTTCCATAAAACAGTAGTATCTATATATGAGTCGAACAATCACTCCATAAAGCGATGAATATTGAAGTAGACTTAGTAAGCTATAAACTCGCATGGGCTGGTCGGTGTTACTTGCCCGGTGTGGCTTGGGCTTATTATCTTTTGTTCAGTTTTTACAAAAGTTTAGCCCGCCCCCCCCTCCCCCCCCCCCGGCCCCCGTTTCAACTTAAAACCCCCCTGGGGAATCAGTTCAAGCGCAAGCACATACCGAGAAGGGGAAGCTTGCAATTTACACTCAAAACAAAATTGTTGAAAAAAAATCAGAGCCATCCCACGGCAGGCAAGGGGAGCAGCGGAACGTTCCTTGACCTCTCTCCTAAAACACGGGGGAGCAGCCGCAACGTCTCACCCGCGAGAAATGGCTCCGAAGGCGTTTCGATTCGTTCGCGCCACCCGACCAACACTTCTGTGCGCTAGCTACTACTAATAGCGTACTGCAGTCCGCGCAACCCGACCAACACTTGTATGCGCCGGCTACTACTAATAGCGTACTGTAGCCCTAAAAACAAAGTGTGTTCGCGTAACATTCTCAGAAAAGAAAAAACGTTACCCGCAGGTCTTTTCACTCGAGGACGTCAACCGATCAGGAGGCCAGAAAAAAAAAAATTACCCCCCCCCCAAAAAAAGGGCAACATCTATACGGTGGGATGACTCATCGAAGTGATTTTTTTTTTTGCGTGAACAAAAAAGTGAATAAACTCCTCAAGTGAGATACACTGAAAACAATATATGAATATATTTGGCGGGGGGGGGGGAGGGGAGGGGGAGGGGGGCTTATCGCGGCGTGCGCTTGCCAGCGATAGGCACGGCCGTGGTCCCTCTATAGTGCCGGTTGAGCAAGTGTATGGTGCCACGGTAGTGCCAGTGATATTGTTTTGGTGCGACTGGAACCCGCTATACTAATACCCAGTATCGGTGCTACACCCAATAGTGCAAGGTGTCCGATACACTGCCGGTATTGTTGGCAGGTACACGGCGGTAGGTAGCCTGCCGAGTCACCGATCGATACTGTCGGCACGGAGGTCAGTAAAGTGGCCTACCGAGTCACTGATGGGTGTTGTACAGTATTCGTCAGTAGTGGGTACTCAGGAGAATGTAGTGCTGTTGCTTCAGGAAAAACATCGTACACAGCATTACTGCGGTCTATCCATACTTAGTACTTAGTGCCCATCATGCGGCGCAATGAGTTCCTCTTCGGAAGTACGGGTAGTTGCCTTTCTTTTTTCCACTTTTTTGTCTCCTTGAATGGTACACAGCACTACGAGGTATAACCATACGTAAGTACCCAGCATGCGGCGCAATTAGTCCCTCTTCAGAAGTCGGGTATACAATAGTTACCTTTCTTTTTCCCCTTCTTGTCCCCCTTCCCCTTCTTCCCCTTCTTCCCGCCCTTTTTGCCGCCCTTTTTGCCGCCCTTTTTCCCTCCTTTCTTGCCCTTCTTGTCCGCTTGCTTCGCCACCTGCATCTTGATCTTCTTGAGGTTCATCAACAACATCTCGTCAACCTGCGTCGCACGCCGCAAAGTAGATTGGACGAGGGCATGATGCGCGTGGAAATTCGGGGGTGGGATGAGTTGGTGGGTGGCTGGGTAAATGGAAGGTTGTGTGTGTGGGTGGGTGACTGGGTGGACGTGTGTGGGCGGGAGGGTGGATGGGCGGGGGAAGGACGGGGGTAATCTACGCTGTGGTTCCAGGGCGCTTTGATATCAAAAGAGGAATCATACGGTACACCAGCGATTGCTTTCCGCTACTAAAAAGTCCGCAGTTTTACCGGACTGTCGAGACCTCGGCCGACAAACAAACGCGCGCTGCAGTTTTTTTTCCTCGCTGGAAGAAACGGGCGGGGGCGTACCATACTGTAGCTGAGGAGCTCCAATACCTCATCCAAAAAAACGATTGCGAAAAAAGCCAGCGAACTTGCCCCATGGCCTACCGTAGGAATCCAACAAATAGCGTTAAAATATATGTATATATATCGTATCGTACTTGATCAATATTAGGCAGTTTCTCGGTTACGGAGGGGGGGGGGGGGAGTTAATGAGAAATGCGCTGTTAGTAGTGATTTAGGGGGGGGGGGGCGTCAGTTAGTGAGGAACATCGCGAAAAAAAAAGTAAACTCTGCCGCAGAATGCGTCGTTTTTTCCCACGAACATCTTATTGCCCTCCCCCTCCCCCCCGCCCCTTCCCCGCCCCCGCCCCCCAAAAAAAAATGAAAAAAAAAGAAAAGAAAGAAGCAACCCCTCACTCATCTCGTCGAAGCAAGCAAGCAAGCAAGCAAGCAAGCAAGCGTCAGCAATAATAGTTTGCTCATGAATTATTTTGTGGTCAACAAATAACTGCTGCCCCGGCTATCCTGTTGACAGCGCGCGCCAGCAACAACAACAGGCCCCCTGCCCGCGCCCCCCCCCCCCAACTCTTCTTTAACGAAATCTCCGGTTTCACAACCAGCTCCCGGTCGTATCTCCTAGAATAGGGTGTCCCTCGACACCCTCCCCGACGTCCTCATCGATCGATAGGCCCTTCTTTGCACATAAGGATATATGTGGATACTTTTTTTTCAATTGTATCCTGCCTTGTGTCGAGCAGCCATGAAACGTTCCTTAGAGAAAATCGCTGGGTTTTTTGGGGGGGGAGGCTATCGTAGTAAGAATCAGTCATAGATGAATATCGGCCGACCGCGCACACAAAACGTACTCTTTAAAGGCAGGCGTCAGCCCTCCCTGAAACGGTCCCGTTCCTTGTTGTTGTTGTTGTTGTTGTTGTTGTTGTTGTTGTTGTTGTTGTTGTTGTTACTGTTGTTGTTGTTGTTGTTGTTGTTGTTGTTGTTGTTGTCGGTGTTGTTGTTGCTGTTGTTGTTGTTGTTGTTATTGTTGTTGTTGTTGTTGTTGCTGTTGTTGTTGTTGTTGTTGTTGTTGTTGTTTTTTACACACATCTACTTTCCCGCTTCTGGACAAGCCGTGGTCACAGGTGTCGTCCCCTCTTCCCCCCCCGGTTCTTGCCTTCAACTTTTATCGCGCATCGTTGGGTTCTTCAGCAATGCCCCACCACTGCTCGTCGATTTTTCATCTCGAGTGTTGCAAGCTCACGCTCTCGCGCTTTCCGCAAGTCAATTCGTGCGCAAAAAAAAAAAAGACCCCACGAATTCACACGAGTACGTTTCCACTCGGGGGGATTCGAACTCACGAAACTGACCTATACCAGGCTCGAGGAGACAACCTGATATACGCCACCGGGGCGACCGGTATTTTTTTTTGGCTAAAAAATAATTATGAATGACGGGCGGGTCGGGACCCCCTCAATGCCACATCGCCTCCCAGAATGTAAATTTCTTGTGTATACAACGTGGATTTTGGTACAAAGCCTAGCTACATACAGTAGCCCACAGGATAGTTCCGCGGGTTTGTATCACGACGAAGGCTACGGTACGGGCGGGCGGACGGGCGGACGGGAGGGGAGGGGAGGGGAGGGGAGGGGGGGTGTACTCAGTTTGTGCATGGCTGTGTAGTCGTGTGTCACGATAGACTCTCGCATCCCTCTACTCTGCCGGGACGGACAGCACGTCGGGGTTTTTCGCAAAAACCAGGGGCGGGCATTGCTTTTTTTTGTTTGCACCAAGCAGCGAAGCGCCGTGAGGCGTTGTTCGGCGAGTTCGCATGAAGAAGAGGGTGAACTGCATCCTTCGGTAGAGGGGGGTCCCCATTTTGAAGGGACTTTTTTTTCAGGGTATTTTGTTTTTTTTCGGTGGCTCGGGGTCACTCGCGCGAGTAACCACCCCCCCTCCGTTCCTTTGGCGGCGTTACGGGTGTTCTCGATTCTTTGAATTGACGAAACCACTCCGCAAAAGGGGAAAGGGACACTGTGTGTAATCTTCGTACGCTGCGACAAAAAAAAAATATCGCCTAAAAATGTTTTTTATCCGTGTGAGGTACACTGGGTCACTCGCGCGAGCGAGTGATGGAAACCCGGAGGTGATGGAAACCGTACGTAGCCTTGAAAGTGAACTGCATCCTTCCATGAACCGCTCGTAAGACGGACTTCGTAGAGAAGGGGGGGAGGGGGGGGGGGGGGGGGCGGGGCGAGGGAGTACCCCCTTTTTTCGCTACCGGGTTAGAGCCACCCCCGCCCGCGCGAGTGACTCCGTATTAAACCGAAAAAAAACAAAACAAGTTACGAGTAGGCGGTTTTTGCTTTGGCACAGCGAAGCCAACCATCATTCCATTGCAAACTTATGTATGTATACGTATGGCGAACTTAAAAAAAACAACACAACAGCAGCAGCTCAAGGTCCGCAAAATACTAGGGGGGGGGGGTCGGCCACTCGCGCGCGCGAGTGACCACGAGCTACCGAAACACACACACACAGACACACACACAAAAGTGACACCCCTGACAACGTGGCTTTGGTCTCCTAGCCACTTTTTGTTTTTCGTTTTTCTCGAAGTCAGTTTTTTTTGTTCAGGGCGGGGGTGTAGAAATCCGTCCTCGTGTGAGGGTTAGCCTCTTCTGGATGAAAAAAAAAGGGGAGGTGCACACCCGCTACCGCCCGGAACATTGCGTCGCTCGTTGCTAGTGAGAAAACTTGCAGTGAGTGCAAGTCGCTCGGTAACTCAATGGTTCGTGCCTGGTTGCGTATCTCCTCGACGACGCTTGGGCGGATCTTGTCCTTGGCCAGAGAAACATCGTGCTTCTGAGCGAAGTTGTTCTCCTCGGTGCGGGTCTCCCACACGGCCGAAAAGTGCCTGGCACGGTAGAGGACGGCATCGATTACGACAAAAAAAAAGTTTTTGTTGTTGTTGTTGTTGTTGTTGCTGGTGGTGTGATGAAGGCTTCCTTTTGAGCGAGGGCGGGGGGGGGGGGGGGTTGGAACGGTTGTGAGTGCCTGGCAAACTTGTCATTGCAAAAAGATTTTGAAAAAAAAAAATGTTGGGAGGGGGGGGGGGGGCGGGTTTTGATTGCTATGGGTGCCTGGCGAATTTTATTCAAGGAAAGGGAACATCAGATGTGGTGATGGGAGTCTTCTTTTCAAGCTGGAAGGGTTTTATGAAAAGACTTTTCTGAGAGACCGCGGCGAAATGAGGGCGGAGGGTTGGGCGCTTGTTTTGGAAAAAAAATCACGCCGCAAGGATTGGCGTATGGAGGGTTAGATAAGAGGGCAGGATGGAGAGAGAGGGATAAAGAGAAGGAGAGAAAGAGAAAGGTGAGAAACGAGAGACGAAATAGAAAGGAGACCTGAATGCTCCAACACACATGGCAGAACCACGCACGAAACGTCGATTTCTGCCTTGTCTCTGATATATGGCACACAGTGGAGCGTCATCGAGCTTGAGTTAGTGTTGCACCCCTCATGCATTCACGTCCCGTCGTGGTTCGATCTCGAAAGAACAAGCGGTGTCCCCGACGTATCATTTCCCCCCCCCAAAGAATCTTGGGTCCAGGATCAATCGTCTATCTCTGTCGCGATTAAATTTCGAACAAGCACGAGCGGTATCATCGACCTCACGTTTTTGTGTTGTCTTTCCGGTACATCGCGGTCCTTATAAGGGCACATATACATCGTTTGTACTTCGAAACATATATCTCACTTGACCTCGTCGAAGATTTTCGCGGCCAGCTCGGACTTCCCTTGCAGCGGAGGCGGTAACTCCGGGGGTTCGTCTTGATCCCCGCCCCCCTTTCCGCCTTTCTTTCCCTTCCCTCCTTTCCCTTTCCCCTTTCCTTTTCCCTTGGCGTCCTTGTCCCCCTTGCCCCCTTTTCCTTTGGCGTCCTTGCCCTGCCAAGCGCGTTCAACGCCGTACACGGGGGAGGGAGCACACCATGCGGAGAAAGAAGCGAAGGAAGCGAGCGGAGAGAAAAAAACGTTGAACGCTCAGGGATATAATGGCCTTCGTGTTGGATTTGGTTGCGCAGTTTGGACACTCAAAGATAATGTCTCTTGTGTTGCACTTATTTGTGAATAACCGATTGGTGTACGTTCATCAGGTAGAGCAGCTGTACGTTTCGTCGATTGGTAAAATGACGCTGATGCGGTCGTTGCTACCAAGAATCAATAGCAAAATAGGCTCCATCGAACGGTTCAACACAACAGTCTCAGAGGACTCCCCTGCCTCCAGCACAGTAGTTTACCCCTCCACGCTCCATCCACACAGGCAAGGAAAACCACCCGCGCGCAACCACCGCCACCTTCCCTTTCATGCCGCACTGACAGGGAACTCCCCCGCCGCATTTTGAAGAGGAAGACGCCCAACAACCGCCGCCTTTCTATTCTCGCCCACATCTCACATTGGCGTGGAATCGCGGGCCGCGTTTTCAAGAGGCAGACACGCAACAACCGTGTCACCTTTTCCGTTCTTCGTGCCATCTCACAACTGGTAGGGGACCACCCACCGCGTTTTTCAAGGGGCGAGACACGCGACAACCGTCACCTTTCCAACTTCTTGCCGACATCCAACACTGACAGAGAACTCCCTGGTCGAGATCACGATATTTCTTCGGATACAGCACAAGCAGTAGGGGTCTGAGTAAGGGCTGGTAAGGCGGTATCCTGATATAAGGCGGTCAAAATCGCTTTGCACAAATAGCATTTGAAAAAAAAAGGCGCAAGGTCGAAAAAGGGACTAAGCAGCCACTCTACCCAGCGGGGTTTCGAGGCGCTGAAAAAAGATTACGTTAAAAAAGCGAACCCCCTCCTCCCCCGCCCATCGTAGCTTTTGATTAACTCGCCGCCGCCGCCGCCGCCGCCGACGCCGACGCCGACGCCGCGTTTTTTTTTTTTGGAGCAGACACATAATACAGCTCACCTTTCCCTTTTTGCCGCCGTCCTCCTCCGCGGGCGGCTTCTTCTCCTCGGACGGTGCGTTCTTGAGCAAGTAAAACGCCTCCAAATCTTCCGGAAACTTGTCCCGCGCGATTTGATCGGTCACCCACAGCGTCCGCTCCTCTCTGAGGCTCTCTCGCATCTCCGGCCCCTCCTGCGCTCCCCCCCCCCCCCGAACACCCCGCGTGAACAACGGAACACGTGATGATAAGTTTGCGTACATCAGATAGATCAAACCCGACACCTGGCACACTAAAGGTACAGTCGCACTTTTTTGCTTTCTGAGTTGCGGGAAATTCTTATGTAACCCAATATCGCTGGAATGTCCTTGGTATTCGGGGGGGGGGGCGGAAGGGGGGGGGGGGGGGCATTTTTTTTTGTTTTGTTTTGTACGTAGGCCATGACATTTTGTATCGAGTTGTTGTTGTTGTTCATGGTACATACAGTGGATCCCTGGTCTGTTACATATGATTTGCATGGGCTATACCGTAACTGACACAAGATAACATACCCCGGTGATAACATTTTGGGAGTTAAATATATTATCACCGGGTGTGGTATCATGTGGGGGGTGTGATATCTTGTGTACCCCGGGGTGATAAAGTTCAGCTTGCAGGGGGCACAAGGGGGTTGCGATAAACCAGGCGGTGGGATAGGACGTCCGAACACCCACAAGGTGTGCTTGGGGGTGTGATGAATGAGGGGGGGTGATAAAAAGGGGGTGTGATAGCACGTTCGAACACCCACAGGGTGTGTTTGGGGGTGTGATAAAAGCGGGTGTGATAACAGTTCAACCGCTGCTGCCGCACACTTGAAGGAGTGTGGTATGCCTGCACGAACACTTGCAGCTGCCCCGCACTCCTGCTGTAGGTACCTACCTGTGATACCTGGTTGTGGTAAAACAAAGGGGCCCAACCTAGGTGACGAAACTCCTTAGCACATGACCTCGGCGATGACTGAACCGCCTCAACGCCGAAGAAAGTTTCGAACAAAATACGGGCTTGGATTGGAGCATAAACAAATAAAATATACCTAAATCAAAGGTACCTCGCCCGATATGATACGAGGTGGTGGCTGCGCCATCCGTCCTGCTCCCACACAAAAGTGGGCTGCTGCTACCTGCTTCGCTATCGGTACGACCAAAAAAGAGTTACACAGAGACACCACGACCAAAAATCGAAGCCACAAACCACAAATCTACACTACGATATCACCGGGGTGTGTTACCTTATGTACCCTGGGAGATAAATTGATCGTCTGTCAAAAACGCCCACAATTATCACCGGGGTGTCGTATCCTGCGGGGGGTGTGATTTCTTATGTACGGGAGATATCTTGTGTCAGTTACGATAGATCATGGGCCACAGGTCATGTTTAGCATGGGTGGGGCGTGTTGGCTGCATGATCTACTATAACACCTATATTCCCTGTTTGATTTGTACGCCACATGTTGCCCTGTGGAACGCGTCATATCGACAGATGTTGGATCTTTGATGATCCCGCTCGTGATCTGTCATATGTATCCCACTTGGACCTGGACAGGCTCCCTACGTAGGGCAATGCGGCAAGAAGGTCGCGAGGATAGCTGACGTTGGTATGAACAAGTCGGCCTTAGGTACGCGACACTCGTTGCTTCGAGGGCTGTATATATATACGGAAAATAGCGAGTAAGATGTATCTGCTTTTTCGTAGCCGTTTCAAAGCGGGTTTTGAAAAAAATTATTGTTTTCTTCGTGCGGAAGTTTTTGTTTGCCCTTGTCTTGCAACTCTGCGTTCGTTCTGAGATCAAAACGTACAGAAAATAGAAACAGCAGTTACTACAGTAGTATTAATAGTTGTTCCTGATGTTTCGTCATTATTCAAAAGAGGATTAGAACATTAGCTGTTTTTTGTGTGAAAGCTGTTTGTTGGTGTGGGAGTGGGTTTTGAGGAGCCGCATCTTCGACTCACGGTCTAGTTCGTAGAACCGGAGTTTCCCCGAATCTCCCATATTTCTGCATACGCGACTCATCAGGGTGGGCTAGTGTTAAGATACGGCCTCGAAAGGCCTGTAATTATCCGAATTTGAGATTATTTGGATGGGTTTCGTATGATAAGGTTGGCGTTTTATGTTCGGGAAAGTTAAGAAATAGATCGGAGGCACGTGCCTCCGATCTCAGAAGCTATCCGGGGCTCTGGTGGAATCGAATAAAGCAACGTCTCTACGAAGGAAAAGAAAGCGAGTGCTCTCCAAGGACCTGCTCAACTGGCAAACCTGCAGGGGGCACTCTGTGTCCCCACCCATAACATTACATTTGTCCCATCTTGAAATTTTGGAGTCCCTCTCGCCCCAGCGAGCGAAAGGCTCTGTATCATCAGCGGCGGTTGCTTCTTATGCACGTCGCGTAGATCGGACCGGGGCGGTGCACAAAAGCAATAGGCGTCATGTTGTCACCAGCTCGCTTTCTGGGCTGCGAGCGCGAAATGACAATCCTCTCAAACACTACAAGCACCCCTTCCCGCCGTGCACAAAATAATTGTCACTAGTTAAATTAATCATCGCATACTATATCGCCACGCGATGTCGGTTGTCATCAGTTAAGTTAATCCATGTGTGCTATCGCCACGTGATGTCGGGGGGGGGGAGGGTCACAAGTTAAACCCTTGCGTAGTTTCATCGAAGAAGGGGTGGGGGGGATGGGGGGGGGGGGGGGGTGAAATTATATCATGCATGGCCTTAGTTCTTAGGGCCAGACACACTCGCATAATTTCCATTGCCGGGACGGAGCACGTCAGGTTTTCACCGACCAGGCCGGACGTGGATTGCCTGCACCACCAAAGCGCCGTGAGCTGCCCAGCGAGTCGCATGAAAGGTGAGCTGCAATCCTACCTACTGGGACCCGGCGGTGAAGGGGGAGGGAGGACATGCAGAGCACATGTATCTGATCTAATCGTCCAGCCACCACAGCACACCGAGGTGGAAAACAATAAAGCTCGTGTTAGCTATGCAGCACTAGTGTCATAGGGCTTAGTTTGGGTAAGCAATTGGTTATCCTTTTGCAAGTGGTCAAACGGACTAATACCCCACTAATATCCTTAACAAATGGCGTCGTCGACAGGACCGTGGGTTTTTGGGTCGTGGGTTCGAATCCCACCGCATCCACAATAACAATGTTTTACGACTTTCCCCATGTCGAACTTGAAAAATTCCCTCCCCGACATACCCAGGAAATGAAACCGCTTGGGTATTGAGAGGTCCGCCCGTATATCCGGCCGACCTGCTATCCCGCCGTTTCAGGGGGGAAAGACTGTTACAAGGTAGTTTGTAGTTTGGGTAAGCTATTGGTTAACCTTTTGCAAGTGGTCAAACGGACTACTACCCCTCTAATTTCTTAACACTATCTACTACGAGTACTATTAATAGACCACTCAGTCACTGTGACTGTCTTAGTCACACTGACTTAAGTGGTCTAGTACTTCTAGTGGATAGTGCCAAGGAATTAGGGGGGCGTATTGGTCTATCGTGTGACTAAGGGTCTATCGTGTGACTAAGTGGTCTAATCGTGTAAAAGTTATGCAGCACTATCCGCTATTACCGGGTCACCACGTCTCAGTGACTGGGTGGTGTAGCGGTGAGTATGTGCTATAATATGAGTTCGAGTCTCGCCAGCTTCACATTTATTCGATCAAACTATGTTAAATACCTTAGCTTTGAGTTCGACACATGTTCTGTTTTTAAGCGTGAACCACGCCTGAAAACGTTGCGAACTGTTGCGATAGCAATGATAACTTACCTCTTCGAGCACGACGTCCTTGAGGTCCTCCAAGGCTTCCTCGTAGGCGTCTCTGTTGTCCGCCTTAAGCAGAAGCAATGGGAATCAACACGCCGAAGGACAAAGCAAAAGACGAAAGTATGAGCATACTACGCCATCTCGAATAAAAGGGGAAAAAATAGTCGTCATCGCGACCATAAAAACTGAAGTCTTCACACTCACTCGCCTCGTGGAAGAAGGGGAAAATCTGTTTTGTTTCGTTTCTGTGGCCCGCCTTAAGCAGCCCAATCAAGTGTCGGCGATAAAAAACAACAACAAAAAATATAGTATGCGCGGTCTCGAATAGAGGAAAGTCTTCGTTGTGACCGCAAAAAACAAAAAAATATATCGTTCTCACCGCGCGGAAGAAAAGGAAAATATGCTTTTTTTCGTCTCTTCTGTTGTCCGCCTTAAGCAGCACGGCAATCAAACACCGAAAGCCAAAAAAAAAAAAAAATACCAACCGTCTCAAAATGAAGGGAAAATCTAAACCTTCTTGGTTGTGACCGTGCAATAAAAATAAAAACGTGTTCATTTTCGTCTAGTGGAAGAAAGAAAGAAATAGAGAAAGAAAGGGGAAAAGCCTTTTTTTTCGTCTTTTTTATCCGCCTTAACGCGTTTACGGCTGGAAACCCTTTTTCGTCGGACAAATTACTTGGAATTAGTATAGGTGAGAATCAAACGCCAGTGGCTGTAGATACAAGGGGTAAAAGAACTCGAAATAAACTTTCCGTTCTCAACGACGAGCAGAGGATTCCCCAAAATCCCGTAAATGTGGGAGCCGTCTTCAAAACAAACTTAAGGTCCGGAATCAACTGCTCGTGGTGTTGGTGTCGCCAGCCAGGCTTCGTTCGAGTTTTATTTTTATTTTTCCGCCCGTCCGCCTGTCTGACTCTCATTCAAAGGGGGTGCAACGTCGACCCACCTGCTCCTGCTTTCGCTTCTGATAGGCGATGTCTAGCTCCCTCTGAAGCTGCTCTAGAGTGCTCTCCGCGGGCTTCATGCCGATGTAGATCATTTCGTCCTCCCGTTCTTTTCTTGCACGCTTTCGGGCCGCCGACCCTCGGAAAAGGCGCTGAAATTTCAGCATGTATAGAGAAATGCGCGGTAGTTTTGTTTCGGCGAGCGAGGAGGGGATATCAGGCGGTATCGAGCACGGGGTGGGGGGTGGTTGAGCGGACGGAGGTGGGTGGGTGGGTTGGTTGGGGGGGGGGGGGGGGGCGGGGGCGGGAGGGCGGGGGGGAGTGTTTGTCGCGTACTGCGCGCGGTACGTTTCTGTCTGTGACACGCAACGATCGCTGTGACCCGGCAAACACTCCCCTACAACTGAAGAAAGTGCCACCGGGGTGCGCTTGTGAGGCAAACCAAACCGAGCGGCAAGGAAGATTTTCTGGAGTAGTAGAGGATGACAGGCTGTATGTAGGGTAACAGTCGTACACGCATTCGTTTACTCTTTTACTCCATGAAAAGTCGCTATAGATACGCCACGCACGCACGGCTCGCATCTCTGTGGAGAGGGGGGCATTTTGGGGCGACCGAGCCCGTACGCTCCGGTCACGGGAGTAGGCGGGAGCAGCTTCGCACACCGTGGGTTGGAGAAAAAGTTGCCGTCGAGAAAGAGTGGGGGCCACATTGATGTCTTCAAGCGCTGAAGACGTTCACCTTGCGCACCAAAAGCTTGCTTGCGGGGTCACATATCACGCGTGTCCTTCTTTTTCTTTTTTTTGGTCTGAAAAAAGCGGGGTTCTGAATGGCATGCAAAACGCTGACCCTACTTTTTTTGCTCTGCGAGTTACGTGGGGCGTGTTGGCAAGCCGGGGACGGTTGCGGAAGGGGAGGGGAGCTACCCCGTTTTTCATTGCTGTGTTTGAGCCACTCGCCTTAGTGGCTCGGTACCTCATGCTACGGAAAAAGCAGGCTTCTTCATGCTGTTGGCTTGGCACGGCACGGCGCGTAGCTATAGCCATTCCGCGACGGTTTTACGTGACGAAGCTTATGCCCGCAGAGGAAAACGGGGACTACTCGCGCGTGTGACCCCGCGTCACCGCAACCCCTCCCCCCCCCCCCCCCAATTGACCCCTCTTTCTTTGTTGTGCTTGTTTTCTCGCATTGACCCGCATAATCAAGCCCGTGGTCACACTAGCGTAGCCTAAGCCGCTATTGGGTGTGCTCCCCCCGTACCTGGCAGCGTGAAATCAGGGGAAACCATCTCTACCTGTATGTTGGCCGCGGCGATTTCCGGGTCCATTTCCAGCTGATCCGTGGCGTCGTAAATGCGCCTTCGTTTCTCCTCCTCTCTGAGCTCCTTGAGAAGCTGGGCTCTCGCCTTGCCCTGTCGGCCCCGCTCGTTCCGCTGAATGATCTCCATCGCCTTTGCGTTTGTTTTCACGAAAAAGAAGATGGTTGCGTTTTTTTTTTTTTGGTTCAATGAGGAAGCGAGTACAGTAGGCCCTGCCAGGCTTTCGCGTAGCGAGCAGCAGGGTGCTTTCTTGTTACACTCACGCGTGATATTTTTTTGTTGAGAAGTGGCTAAGCTAGCCCCTGCCGGCGGTTTTTTGCTTGTTATTGAGCAAGTCGTTTTGGTTATGGTCGCGGCGTGCGTGCCGTTGAGCTTGGAGGAAGAAGACGAGCAGGTGTGTTCCATGTTTCACGTCCTGATGGTCGCATGAGGATACGTGGCAGGTCACTACCCCCCTTGGACTGATTCTACGATAGCCCCCCCCAACACCAGCGATTTTCTTTAACCGACGTTTCATGGCTGCTCGACACGAGGAAGGATGCCCTGAAACGTATACCTCCCCGTATTTCTTTGTTTGCGAAGAGCTATCGAACCATGACGTCGGGGTGGCATAGGGCACCGTATTTCAGGAGGCACGGCCGGGAGCTGGTTTCAAAACCAGCGATTTTGTCAAAGCAAAGTTGGGAGGGCTACCGTAGAACTGACTTCTTGAGAAAAACTGCTTGGAATTAGAGGCCAAGGCTAGGCACCACCCATGGTCTCTACCGGACTTTCAACACCCCGCAAGAGACACCCCGTACCTCGCGGGCAAAAACCGACTTTACCTAGGCGATTGTTTCGTTGGCGCAGGGTTAGCTTATTTTTTCCAGTGCGGATTCATATCGCAAAAGTTAGAAACACACAAAAAAAAAAATCAGACCGCAAAAGTAACGGGGAGGTTCACTCGGAGGTCAATCGCGCCAGCGCGGATTCATATCGCAAAAGTTAAAAAACACACACACAAAAAACGATTCAGACCGTAAAGTAACGGGGAGGTTCACTCGGAGGTCACTCGCGCCAGTGCGGATTCATATCGCAAAAGTTAAAGTCACACACAAAAAAAGAGTTAGACCGCAAAGTAGCGGAGAGGTTCACTCGGACGTCACTCGCTCGCGCGAGTGACCGCGAGCTACTGCAGAAAAAAAAAACTCCCCAAAGGGTTTCCACCTGCTGCAGCCTTGACCTAGATTGTTTTTTTTTCCACAGTAGTCTGAAGGGTTAAGCTGGTTGAAAGTTAGTAGCGATACAATCGCGGGGTCTGTCCTGTTGCGACGCCACGACTGCGGCTAATCGCAGTTAATTAGTAGTTGTTCTCCAATGAAAGCGCTATTATTACGGCCCAGCAGGCGTGCTCTCAAACCGCGTTCACGCTACGTACAAGCCGGCTCTCGACGCCCTGTTCTCGTTCCTGCGCATAAACGCGTGCTCGCTCGCGGACGCGACCACCAGTCCAACCCGTCCTCTTGATGTCGTTGGAAGCCTTTGTGCCGCTGTTCTCGACACGTCACACGTTTTTTTGTTCTGTGGATCTACCCTTGATGATCAATAAGGTCAACTGGCACGATCTAATGCCCGCTATCAGATTTTATCGATAAAGCGGACTGTCAATATCTAGCACAACGACCTTGCCGCCGGTAGGGGGGGGAGGGGGGTGTTTTCAGTTTGCTCGTGGCCGTAGTCGTATGTTCATAGACTAGAGGTGTTACCCTTTTTACCGATTACCCGGGCACTCGCGAGTATTACCCGGCTTGCTAATACTCGTCACGGGTACGAGTAGCACTTCATACTCGCCGAGTATTTGGGCTCCGGGTACCCGGGTACCCGGGTACTCGGTTTAAAAGGGTACTCGGCTGCTCGTCAGATTACGTTCAAACACTCGGGCATGGCAACTTACGATCCCCTAAATCAAGTCCCCCGGGTACTATTTCGTACGATATTCTCCAGGAAACCCTTCTCGAAATGAAAACGTGGTCTCATGCCTCACGCGTCACCGTGGCCTATACGAGTAGCACTTCATGCTCGCCGAGTGCTTGGGCCTCGGGTACTCGTTAGATGACATTCGAAATCCCAGGCATGGCAACTTATCATCCCGTAAATCACGTCCCCTGGGCACTATTTCATACGATATTCTCCAGGAAACCCTTGTCTAAATGAAAATGCTGCTTCATGCCTCTCGCCTCACCCGCCTGTGCTTTGAGCCCACAAAACACATACATACATATCTACGATGCTTTAGAATCGCGCAGTCTGTGTTACTGGTGCATGGAAGTCATTACTTGTGCAGAGTTGTTGTGCCGAATCTTGAACCCTTTGCGTTACCGCAACTAACTCTCTTACGAGATTATTCGCAGTAGTTGATTCGTAGCAAACCTTGACGACCGAACTTGATGAGGAATAATGTTCTGGGTGCCCGGGTACCCGTCTGTTAGCCTGGTACCCGTATGTTATACGGATACTCAGGTATCCGCCCGAAATCGTCGTGAATACTCGCGAGGGGTACCCGTCTGTGAGCCTGGTACCCGGATATTATACGGATACTCAGGTATCCGCCCAAAATCGTCGTGAACACTCGCGAGTACCCGGGTATTTGCTTACCGAAATTAGCAGGTACCCGATGAAGACGGGTACTCGTCGGGTGATACCTCTACCATAGACCCTCGCATTCCTACTACGCCGGGACGGTGCACGTCGGGTTTTCACCAACCAGGCAGACATTGCTTGCACCAAGCGCGAAGCGCCGTGAGGCGTTCGGCGAGTTCGCATAAAGGGTTAACTGCGCCCTTCCAAGAACCGCTCGTAAGGCGGACTTCGACACCCCTGTGCCTGCTTTCTTGCTTATGAGTGACAACGCCAATGAGTTACACTTTGTTTTCTGGTGCGGCCACTCCAGAGACAGCAATGGTTATTACTATGTAAGCAATGGCTACGGTAGCGGGGATGTTAATACCCCTGTTTTGACATCTGGGTTTTCACCGCTCGCACGGGTGACTCTGAACCTTGCTGACAAAAAAAAAACTATAGGCGATCGTTTCGGCGCAGCGTAGCTTACCATTCCGTCGCAGAATCAATTCTTCAACTTAACGCATCACGGAGCTGAAGACCGCTGAAGAACAGTGGGGGGGGGGGGGGGGTCACGCGCGCGAGTGACCCCGGGTCCACTACCAAAAACAAAAAAAGGTCTCCCAAAAGTGAACTCCCCCTACGGTAGCCTTGGCCCATTGTGAAACGTTCGATCACACAGCACGGCTGCTCTGACCTTGTCTAAGGTCATTTCTCCGGCCGCCGCTGCTTCGGGGTCCTCCTCGTCGTCCAGGGGGACTCCCGCGGTAGAGTTAAGCTTAAGCTTGTTGTAGCCCTTGATCAGGGTGTCTCGAGCGGTGATTTCCGCCGCGCTGTCTTGCTTGAAATACCTGCCAACGTGCACCGGGCGTCACGCGGCGAATAAAAGTTGTACGGCGATACGCTGCATGAGGATGAACGAGGTTGACTCGAGGTCCATGGCTGCGTGCACGGGTGCGGCGTCTCAAAAACTTTTACCACGGCGTGCATGCGTGTAACTGAATACGGCGTCTCGTCGCTTTGAATGCCTGCACCGTGTGCACGGGATGAAGGCGGCAGACTCAAGTTGTGTGGCAACGCTGCATGGAACGAGGGCGGTGATTCAAGATACAAGCTGCACATAATGCATGGTGTGGCGCCTCAAGATGTACGGCAACACGCACAAAGGAAGTATGGCGCTTCAGTTTATTTTGTACAGAGTCCGAAAGGGGCACCAGGATATGTTGTCGCGCGTAAGAAACGGATCAGCATGCATGGTCAGAGGCGGGGCTGTCCCGGAAACGCACGCGACGCCAAGCAGTGGCTATCTGTGGGTATTTTATGCACGAACGCGATCGAAGCGCCACACCCCCCTGTGACGTCTCCTGAGGATAGCAACACACGATAGGAATACACGGAAGCGGCCGCAGCACTAATCATACCGTGCTATACTCTACCAGGTATGGATGTAATATACGAAAGCGATGGCAGCCACCACAACAAGCACCGCTTGCTCTCCGTTCGCTTTCCACCCGAAAGCACATGGACGGTTCTGACGTCGGAGAAGCCCTCGCGGGGAAAATAAACTTCTTCCATGGCACGGACAGAACACGCCCTGGAAGGCTCACTTTCCTCGCTCCTGATTCGCTTCAGATACGAAATCCTTCGGGCACCTGTACGCCTTTGATGCTCGATATCGTAGCGTGCAGCCCGACGGATTCCTTCGGCGCGACGATGGATGGCGGTGCTTTTTTTTTTCTCTCTCTCGTCCAAAAAAGTGAGCTACACGAAAAACAGGCAAGCCGACGTTTATCTTGCGCCCCAAATCCCTCTGCACGAACACCAAGAGGAACTAGTTTAATACCACACGGGAAAACCGCACTGTTGCAGTTTTCCTCTCACCTGGGTACCGCTACGTCGAGCGTATCGGGTGACAGCTTCAAATCGACCAATATATCATCGAGGTTGACGTAGTCCCACGGAAAAGGCTTCGCTGGGGCCGGCGGAGAAAAACGCACGTCCACGTTTGGTGGGTTCCACTTGACCAGCTCATGCTTAAGCTCCAGCACCCGCCGGATAACGAGCTCGAGGACCATCTGCCTTGCATAGTACATTCCCAACAAACGAATGATCAGGCAGCGCCTAACCGAACAAGTAGCCCGCCGCGTCAGTCCCTTTGTAAATTGACACATGACTCAAAAATAGTGTGTGAGATACATTTGGCATACAAGGAGAACAGGTTAAGACAGCTTTGGGCCACGTTCTTCTTCTTGCACGCGTGTTTTTGCTTTCGGATGCGCCGAATAGGGTCTAGCGGCGAAGTATGTTCATATTCGGTGTTACACGGACAGTACATAAGGCTACTGCTGTTTGTACACAAGCGAAAAATGCGTCCAACGTCCCAAAGACGCAACGGAGACCTTGCCCCCCCCCATGAAATCCCCGAACCACGCCTCCCAAACGCGCCTGGACCACGCCGGAGACAAACCGCCCAAAGAGGAACAACTCTTCCTGAGGGCTGTGGGAACTTATCACGAGTCGGCATCGAGGCGATTCAAATGACAGCAGTATGTTTATGGCCGCGAATTTGCGATATGCTAAAAACCGAAACTAAAACATCTAGTCTACCTAAGTTGAATTTTATCTACTCGGCATGGCGTCTGCTCTACCGCCCTTTGTTTGTCTGCTTGTGTGATGTGTACCCGATATCGGCGAAGAGTTGTCACCTTAACGTCTATACGCTTTTGCGGGTGCACCATGGCGTCGTAGCACATTTCCAGTCGCTTGAAGATCTGCACGTACTTGATGTAGAGGCAAGCGAAGTGCTGAAACGCCTCCATAATGGTAGCTTGCGGAGGGGGCGGGGGCGGATCGTCCCCTTCTGCCACATCCAGGGTGTTATCCTCGATGTGCACCTGCGTGCACGTGTATTGATAGATATCGGTGTGCATTTGGTTGTGCGAGAGCCCCAGGTAATAATACATACATGGGGTAGGTGATGGGCTACGCCAACCTGTTACCAGTAGACTACTAGTAGTGGACTAACGTCCTCTGATACCTAAACAGATGGCGTCGTCGGCAAGGCATGGGTTTTTGGAATCGTGAGTTTGAATCAAACCGCTATTAATATATACTTTAGCACCAACCCGGACCGCAAAAAACTGACGGGTTGGCTAACTACAGTTAAAAATAACCCTGACAGCAAAAACAGTGAGTACAGCTATCATAGTAAGACGTGTGTTCAGCCCAGGTTAGATGTTGTGGCTGGGGGAAGGAGTATACCCAGCGCGCTCTCGCGTTTGTGCATACGTTGCGTGCGACGATACAGCAGTATGAGCCAACAAAGGAACTCCAATTTTGGAGTGAGCACCACATTATCATAGGTCAGGTCACTTCATTTTGCTTCGTACCAGGTATCAGGTTTCTTACCCACCGAAGGTATTGAAACGTGCTTTTCTTATTATTCGGATTTATCTTGTGGATTTTTCTCACTCATGCCGGATACTCGCGAAGGGTGACCCCTGCCTCGAATTACCGATGGCAAAGAGTGCTGGGGTTGGCGCACGAAGAATGCAACCTGAAGCCACCAGCGACAAGCCTTGACTAGTAAATAATAAATCGGAAGCGAAGCACAATGTTGTAGCCAATCTAGCCATCGGTGCGTACTTCGTTCGTTCAGACCATCAACCCAACCCGCACCGTTCCGTGTCCCTCTTCGTTGCCACATAATTCGAATACTGCACCGTACATATGTAGACATTGTATATAGTCTAACGTATCATGGCAACAACACTGAAAAAAAAAGACACATGCATCGTAAGGCGCAATCTCGGTATGGCGAAGATTGGGAGATGGTATCCTTCCCGACCTGCTCATGGTGCGTGGAGTCAGGTCTACAACAGGCGCCTGTCGAAGCGGTGCGATATTCACCTCGAGCAGTACCCACACGCCTAAGGCGACCTGCTCGGCTGTACCGTGCCACTTACAGCGGAAACTTCGTGCTACGCGTGCTCTCGTCTTGCTCAAGCGCCACACGGTAATCGTGCACGTGGCAGGTACGTTCCTGTGCGTTAGATGCAATCTTCAACCCAAACCAGTCCAACCGAAGCCTCACGGTAACCCCACGAGCAATGCAAGTGTGAGGGCCTGGCACGAGTTTCTTATTGGCTCAGCGTAAAGGCAAGGACTGCATGTTTCTTATCCAAACTCGGCCTGTATGTTGCTCTTTCTTAGCTTGGTCTCCAAAGCGAGGTCTTTGGTAGGGATGTTTTCTTAGTTTCGACCCAAAAGCAAGCCTTATGTTCTTATTATAATAGACACTGTGTTCTTGTTCGCGGGTCTACACTGCTGTACACTGCGCTGCAAGCAGCTCTCGAAAGGGCACACCTGTTCATTTAGCTCCGCCATCGTTTCTCGCCAAACCAGGTCGTACGTCCTGAAAAATTCAAACGAGGGAGTGCAGATTTCAGCTTTGTTGCCTCCTTTGTTCTCACAGCTGATATCATATCAATACCCTGCATAGCCATAGAGGCAGGCCGCCGCGGCTTGAACATTATGCTCTTCAGAAAAAAAGAGTGAAAGCTGGTCTTGGTTGATAACTTAGTGTAAGTGGTTGCATTTGTCAGGCTTATCAATTTTACAACAACTTCACACACGGCTGTTTTTTGTTTTTGTTTTTTTTCCTCTTTTTTGCACACTTTTACTTTCCAACTTCTGGACAAGCCGTGGTCACAGGTGTCGTCCCTCCCCCCCCCCGGTTCTTGCCTTCAATTTTTATCGCGCATAGGGTTCAGCAATCCCGCTGCTCGTCGGTTTTTCATCGAGTGTTGCTAGCTCACGCTCTCGCGCTTTCCGCAAGTCAATTTGTACACAAGAAAAAGTCCCAACGAATTTATACGAGTATACACTCGAGGGGATTCGAACTCACAAAACTGACCTATGTCAGGCTCGAGGGTAACCTGATACACCGAGCTGTTACTAACTACCAGGTACTAAATGTTGACACTACGACGCATGTTACGACTGCACACAAAAGGCGCACGTGCATCTACATCCAGGTGCAACGACTGGTGCACGCACGCTCTTGCAGCCAGCTCTGCTCCAGCACACGCCAATTACCAAGATACACACCAAGATCTTGGACAAACTGGTACCATGTTGTAGGAAACGATGTGGCAAACTCACGCGTTTGACATGGTGCAAGTCGGACCACCAAGCTTCCACGCGTCCTGTGGTTGACTGTCGGGTCGACAACGGCTATACCTCCACCACGAATGGTGACGTCTGTTCCTGGATTAGCATGGCCCACGTCTTCTTGCAGTCACGCCCACAGCAGCTTTAGAACACGGCAAAGATCGTCGAAGCGAAAATTATAGAAAAACAGTTTCGTTCGGGTTTCTTTGCTTATGTAGTGGCTTTTTTATGTAGGGGAGGATAAGAGGTTAACTCAAGCATCACGCCATCTGTGAACCCTTCCATGCGATGGAGAGGTAGCTGGGAGTAAGTAAGGGCAGGCTTCCTTTCGCCGCACCTCTCTTCTTCTCTCCTCGGCATTTATTTCCGAGATTCGAAGGAAGCACCCAAAACAAAACGAGGGATTGCCTGCCTGCTTTGTTCCCTGTTGCACGTTTTCTCCTTTTCCCCCGCTTTGAGTTTGGGTTCTTGCCTGGTGGCTCTTACTACTGCTGTCCTGCTCTCTTCGCGACTTCGAGCACAGCAGCAGCAGAAGGGGGGGGGGGGGGGATCATGGGGCTCACGAGCTCTAGGACGATCATATCCATCAAGGAGGCGGATGCAAAGCTTGGGCAGGCCTTACGGGTCAAGCTGGAGAAGGTACGCCGTGTTGTCGTCGCTGCAAGTCCAGAAAAGCAGTCGCAACATATTATACCAGTATATTTTTTGCGCTCAAGGCGTGCCTCTTGTCAGGTACCCTCTGGTGGTACCGCGCGCTGTACGGCTACACGTACGAGGCATGTTGTGTCATGTTCATAGATAGGGTAATGCTGGAAGCCGTGTTTTTGCTTTTCATCTGCAGGACCTTTTTTCAGTTGCTCGGTTGATAGCCCCCCAGGCCGACGGATTTTGCAAAGGTCAAGGTTGAGGCCCGAGAGGAACGGAGGTGGATGCCCTGCAAGGCACAAGCCGGCGTGCTCCAACTCGTATGAATAAAGTGTGCTCGTGTGCTTATGTATGGGCACCGTAAAGTTTCTTGCCATTTGCGTACGCATACTGTACAAAGTACCAGGGGCTTCTTGAAATTCACGCGAGGCTTGTGTGCGTATTTCGGGGCATTTTGATCCGTGTCACACAACACAAACAAACAACACAGCTGAGCAAGCAGTATCATAGTGCAAATACTGCGCGACAGCAGTTAACTGTTAAGAACGTCATGTTTTTGGCCCAGGGCTGGAATTCTTACAGCACGTAATCTAAGGGTGTGTCCAACACTATGATTGGTATCATGGGTTTCAGTACAAAGAGACCATGTTCTTATTTTCCGTCTTCAAAAGCTCGAGCCTGAAGTTCTTGACTATCGAATTATTGAGTGCTGTCGCGTACTATTAATAATTGTATTATGGAAAAAGTATGACATCAGCCGTGGACGCTCACGTAGTCAAATCAACTGTTAATACTAGCAGTTCGTGACTTGAGTTTTTTTTTCCTGGTCGCCCGCAATAAAAATGCCTCCACATCTTGGTTCGTACTATAGTGCAAACAAATGTAGGCACCCTACGTAGGGGTGTACTGATTGTATGTAGACAGATTCCGTGTACAGATTGATTAACATCACCACCCTGTTGACCCTGGCACAAGCTAGTTCTAAGGGGAACCTCCGACCTATATCCTTCATGAGGATGCACACCCTGCAATACACGCGATCGGAGCATCACACACAGCTTGCAAAGATGAGTTTCGACGAAATCTTCCAAGGTTATGTTCTGTAGGGTTTGTGTATTCCGGGTAAGGGTATGAGAGTCTTACGGAACTTCCAGAAGTTTCGGGTACGTAAAGGTATGGAAGTGTTACAGAACTTCCAAAAGTTCCGGGTATTGTGGCACGTGCGTACATAACTCACAGAAGTTCCGGGCGGGTACAAAAAGTGCTGCACCCGTACCCCGGGTAGTGTGGCGCGGGGCGTACAGAACTTACAGAAATTCCGGGTACGGGTATGAATGTCCTACAGAACTCACAGAAGTTCCGAGTACGGGTATGAAAGTCTTACAGAACTTCCAGAGCTTCCGGGTATTGTGGCACGGGCGTACAGAACTTCCAGAAGTTGCGGGCAGGTGAAAAAATGCTGTACCCGTACCCCGGGTATTTGTGGCGCTGGCGTACAGAACTTCCAAAAGCTCCGGGTACGGATATGAAAGTTGTACCGAACTTACAGAATGGTACGGGAATGAATGCCCTACAGAACTTGCAGAAGTTCCGGGTACGGGTAATATCCGGGGAAATGCACTCCTTGGGGGAGGAGTTCGATTCGAATTGGACGATTTAATCTAAATTGCATGGCGTGTTCTTACTTGGCTAACGTCCCAAACGTCCCCGAGGCAATCCGTCGTCGCTGTGAGAGCATTATCGATAACAGCCACCGAGGCGATGAATCGCGACCCTCAACGAGTGGCGACCGGGACAACAGCCGCGCTCAATGCTACTGTTCTGTAACAGATGATACCATAGCGTACCCTGGCTGTGGCGCCTCATAAAGTATACTATAATGGCGGTCGCAAGCCTTATTTTCAGCTAATTTTACCACCAGCTTGACAAGGCAAGTGCCACCCACGACAAAGAAGCGAAGCCACCGAAAACACAGAGGACAGTTCAAGACTTCGATATGCATCGCCGTCGCTGGTCCATGAGTGTCGTTGTAGGGCTTATTACGCCCCACCAAGGAGAGGGTGAGAGTGATGGCTTCCTAGGCTGCGGCGCCGAACAAAACAGAGGCATGAGGCGGCGCGCGCGCGATCATTTACAGTTCGCTCTCATCCACAATCAATCGTGGTTGTCAGTCGGCTGTTGTTGTTTTTGTTTTTGTTGTTGTTGTTGTTGTTGCGCTAGATCTGCATTATTCCGATGGAAAAAACATTGACAATACGCAATACGTGCCCGCGGGTCGTCACTCTGACAGCGCTCCAGACAGCAGGCGCGTTCGTCTGTGCTCACGATTATCGTGCGGTTCGTACGGTGCAGGCAGCCCAACCGCTGTAGTTCGTAGCCGCGAGTTGGCTAGTTGTGGGAACGGGGGAACTCTATGTCGTAGTTGAGTGGATACCCGCGGCCATGTGAGTTCAGTTTTCAAATTGGATCATTTCACTTGTGCGCCTTCTTCGTATCGTGCGTTTTTAGGCGGGAAAGTGTAGTATTTCCCGCATGAAATTTTACTTCATTTGGTTTTTCGGATCTTCCTAGGGCTCCAGCACCTTTTATGACCACGGACTCTAGATGTTTGACAACAGTTGATGTGAGACAACAACAACGTAACACATGGTAGGCTGACTCCCGATTTCACTTTATATAACCCCCCCCCCCCCCCCCCCCCCCCCCTGCGCCATCGCCCCCCCCCGCCACATTCCCCCCCCTCCCCCACAAGAAATATTTATAGTTTCCACGCACAAATAGACCTGCCCCACCCGTCCCCTCCCCCCCCTCCCCCCCTCCTGCCCCCTTTTGATCAAAATCAGGCCCCCACGTCCTTCAACACTCCGCCCTCCCCTCACCGGATATTCGACTTACGGGATTCACTTGATAAACTGATGCATTTCCTTCCACAGCTGTCAGATTTTGTCCCCCTCAGAAACGGTTTTTATAGTTTCCGCGCACAGACTGCCTAACATCATCCTGTTGACCCTGATAGCTACACTGTAGTTGCAAGGGGAGTCGCCGACCTATATCCTTAATGAGGACACACAACCCGTAATACGCGCGATCGGAGTATCACACACAGCTTGCAAAGATGAGTTTCGACAAAATATTCGATCTCACAGCTGGAGTGTATTTTAATATTTATAATATATGTTTCTGGCGGAGGCATGAAATGCATCAGCTGTGCTATATGCGTGTACCACCTTTGGTTTGTTTGTGTTTTTTCCCTGGGGTATTCCTCAGCTCCACGGTGACTGGAGCCTGTTCTGTGGCCACGGACTTGATTATGCGAGTTAATGTGAGAAAACAACAACAATGTGCGTGGTTTTCCGATAGGAGGCAAATTCGTTCGTTTCCATCAAATCGAATCGAATGAACAAAAAATAATATTGTCGATTCAAAAGTATCCTTCGTTATTAAGTGCCTTTGTATATGGAACCGAAAGAAACACGAACTGGTGCTATTATTATACAAATTAAATTACACTCCAGCTGTGAGATCGAATATTTTGTCGAAACTCATCCTCTGCAAGCTGTGTCTGATACTCCGATCGCGCGTATTACGGGTTGTATTATTTATTTATTTTTTGCCAGGTATTATATACGTACTGCAGTTCGATATTCGGTTGGTTCAATTAATTGACGAGAGATGACATCATCATAATGATGCATAGTACACTCTTTGTGTCGAACTTGAATAGATACATGGCTCCCCGGGTATTGTAACAAAGACATACCCGTACCCCGGATACTGTGCCACGGGGCGTACATAATTTCCGTGTACCGGTATGAAAGTCCTACATAACTCACAGAAGTTTCGGGTACGGGTATGAATTTCTTACCGAACTTCCAGAACTTCTGGGTATTGTAGCACGGGCATACATAACTTCCAGAAGTTCTGGGCAGGCATAAAAAATGCTGTACCCGTACCCCGGGTATTTGTGGCGCTGGCTTACAGAACTGACAGAAGTTCCGGGTACGGATGTGAATGTCCTACATAACTTACAGAAGTTCTTTGTAGGGTAATACCCGGGGTAAATACTCCGGGTATGGTTTGTACGCACCCTACAGAACGCAACCTTGAAGTCTTCGATCTCACAGCTGGAGTGTATTTCGTTTTTGTACAACATATCATTATACATGGGTGCAATTCGATGCGAGTCGACGATGGAATAAATTGCTGGAATCTTGTCGCGATAAAAACGAAGTCACGTACCGTAGTGTGGGGGGGGGAGAAGACTCTGCTTGGTGACGCCGGACCTGAGTTACGTTCAGGCAGCGAGAAGGAGAAAGGGAAAGTGCGAAGATTATGGAAGGGATGAAAAATAAAAGAAGAGCTATGCGCCCCTAGTACTGTTTTATAATGGGCTACAGCCACAATCAGTTATTCCTTGTCACTTTAAGCCAAAAACAGGTACATATTCAAACCAAGTAAAAACGCCACGCGACGAGCTGTTTTTTCAGGAACGTTATGAGAAATCGTGACGTATTTCTGTATTTGCGCCTGAACAGCAGAATGACAGCGAATGAATGTGCGTCCTCCAAAATCTTTTGTAATTTTGTATAGCCTTTTTGTATTTGTATCTGTATGCTTTTGAGTGTTTTCGTGACCATATTCACTCCTACCACTCACTGTTGTACCAGGTATACAGCGGTTGTTAGCATACGACACCTCGTACGAACAAGACACACGTCATGGAGATAAATTCGAGATTGAATTGCTCGCTTTCTGTACCATTTCAGCAAGCAGCAGCAGCAGCAGTATTTGATGGCGGGAAGCGGGAGGAGGCCTCGTACGAGCAGCCTTTTGCCAGTAATGTGCTAAATAGCAATATCGGGAAGAGACCCAGCACGATGTACAAAATTACAGCAGCCTCAAAGGGGAAGATACCCCGTCCGCCACAAGCAAGAGTGCTATATGATATGTCGCTCCGGTGGCACGAAGTTCCTTTGCTCGTTCCTTTGCTCTACTACCTACATTTTACTCGTAATAGAAACTGAGCCGACCTCGACGCGGGGTGTGGCAGGCGAACTGCTGCCTGTGTCCATCGTGGTATACGTGCGTATATTGTGTATATCGATGTGGCGGGTCGCACGTCGTATGTACGTTTTAATAGTGTGATGATGTCATCTTCGCGTCGGGTGGTGTGTAGGAGACATCATACATATGTACATATATAGGTGCATATAGGTGCGCTTTTTTTCCCCAAAACCGTCAGATTTATCCCCTTGTATAGTTTTCACGCACAAATTGAGCTGCGCTGCCCGTCCCCCCCCCCCTTGCCCCCCCCTCCAACCCCGCTCCCTTTTGATCAAAACCAGGCCCCCACGTCCTTCAAAACTCCGCCCTCCCCTCACCGAGTAGTCGACTTACAGGATTCACTTGATAAACTGATGCATTTCCTTCCACAGCTGTCAGATTGTGTCCCCCTCAGAAACGGGTTTCATAGTTTCCGTGCACAGAGTACCTAACACCACCCTGTTGACCCTGATAGCTACACTGTAGTTGCAAGGGGAGTCGCCGACCTATATCCTTAATGAGGACACACAACCCGTAATACGCGCGATTGGAGTATCACACACAGCTTGCAAAGATGAGTTTCGACAAAATATTCGATCTCACAGCTGGAGTGTATTTTAATGTTTATATTATATATGGCCTGCGCGATCGGAGTATCACGCACAGCTTGCAAAGATTAGTTTCGACAAAATATTCGATCTCACAGCTGGAGTGTATTTTCATTATTATTATATATATGGCCTCTGATTGGCTCAAAATACGACAATATTAGTTTACAGCTAGGCAAAGAAGTAGACAAAACCAGATGCACCTGACCTTTCTCCCCTTTTTCAAGCCACAATCAGGTGCGATGTGAGGCTGGCTGGCCATTAGGAGGGCTCCTGGCGTGTGATTTGTGATTTGTACTTGTTTTTATTGTGGCCAAGGCTACACTAGGGGAAACTTTTCCACTTCCGGCTTTTCACCACTCGCCCGAGTGACTCGGTACCACACTGGTACCACACTGAAGAACCTTCTAGGCTATTCTGATTTTTCGGCGCAGCCGTCGCTAGTCGCTAACCGTTCAGTTCCATGGCGGCTTTCATACCCATAAAAACAGCGGCACGAAATCTTGAAGGAGCAAAGCAAGCAGGGGGGGTGGCTTGCGCGGGTGGCCCCTCGTAGCCATTGCTAAAGGAGAAAGGAGGCCCCAAAAGTGACCCCCCCCCTTCCGTAGCCTTGGGTCGTGTCGTGAAACTGGTTTTGGCACGAAAATGACCAGCTGTACCTTAATTTGGCAAAAAAAACTTCAAAACTTGTATACGGATGGTTGTTTGTTTGTTTGTTTTTTTCGCTCACACTTGTACTTTCCAGCTTGTGGACAAGCCGTGGTAACAGGTGTCGTCCCTTCTCCCCCCTGGTTCTTGCCTTCAATTTTTTACCGCGCATAGGGTTCAGCAATCCCACTGCTCGTCGATTTTTCATCGGGTGTGCCTGGTACCAGGTCTACCCGACCAGTAGCTTATGCCCTAGCTTATCCCGAAGATCATAGGGGATCAGGGGTGGGATCAGGGGTGGGATCAGGGTGTGTAAACAATACAATGCTGTTGGGTATGATGGGGGTGCATGGCTTGTGTATACCCCTCGTAGATACTTTTTTTTTCTCGCTTTCGGCAAGACACGCGCAACAATTTGTTCGCCTGCGGCGAAAAAAGATCGCGCGGCGCCAAGCGCGTTGTGCCGCGAAGCGCAACACGCCTTCTAACGCCTATTGCGCGAAACGGCAATTCCGACCAAAAAGTTGCAGCTACTTATTTGAACAAAATCAAGATATACGCTTATTTTAATGGCTAATTATTCCACTACTGCTGTAGGTAGTGTCACAGCCAATTCGTGGTGGTGTCCCATCCTCCGTGGTGACGGGTGCCTTTCCTTCTCCCTCCCGGCACGCGCCTTCATTTTCATCATCTCGAATAGGGTTCAGCATTCTCACTTTTCAGTTTTTTGTGCTCGTCGACTTTCATCGATTTTTGCTAACTCACGTTCTCGCGCTCTCCGAGCTCGTGAGTGTTTGCGCAAGCAAAAAGTCCCTTTCAGTACATATGCGAGCACGAGTATGTGCACTCTGTGATACTTGAACCCTAGGGCGTGACTCCGTGAGATTTGAACCCACGACCTTGACGTGAGCAGAGACGACATTCGCTTATTACTCCATCGGTGATCATACCCGGTATGATATCATATGTTGTTAGCTGTAAATACGTATAATATCACCAACACACGGTATGTGTAAGGCAGCAAACATAACAAGACAACCCGCAACCCGTACGCACGAGCGCAAACATGCAACGTAAGCGAAGCAGCCAGAAGAGCAGCAACAGCAGCGGCGGCACCAGTACCAACATCAACAGCATTAGAGTTCGAAGAGAGCTTGTGGCTCTTAATTTTTGTTCTTTTCTTTTTAGTCATCGCTTTCTTGCTTTCTAGCTCGACCCGTAAGAGGTATATTTCACCCTCAGAGACCTTCTGGACATGCCGTGGCCACAGGTCTCATCCCGTCTTTATTGTTATCGCGCGTAGGGTTCAGCATTCCCACCTTTTAGCTTTTTTTATTCTCGTCGATTTTCATCGAGTTTTGCGAACTCACGCTCTCGCGCTTCCCCCTATTTTTTGCGCAAGAAAAAATCCCCACATTTTTTTTTTTTTTTTTTTTTTTTTTTACATACGAGCACGAGTAGGCGCTATTTATATAGTATTAATATGGAGGGTTCGAACCCGCGTCACTGACGTTAGTGGGGACGAGATTCACCCACCACCACATCACACGGGACGCCTGGTTGCTCTCGATTGTTCTCCCGACCGGCGCCACTGCTGTTTTTTTTTTTTGCAAAACCCCTCCCTCTCACACGCATAAAATCGAAAGCGGTACCTACAGCAGCTGCAGTAACGCAGTGAACGTGCAACTGAAAACCCTGCAGGTGAAACCCCACCGGCCGTGCCATATATCGAAACACCACGCCGATGATGTACCGTACCAGTACCATCGTGTCATGTAATTTTCTACTACGTAGGAGGGCAGCGACGTTGACAATCAACAACTAACCGACAAGACCAGGTTGGCTTTTTCTTGGGGGAGGGGGGGGGGGGCGCGGGTTATCTTCTGATGCCGCGCGTGGTGTGTCCCGTGTTCCACCGCCGTCCTTATCCGCCCTGAGCCTGATCCACCCTCTAAACAAGTACGCAAACGAAAGGCCAGGAATCAGGAAAGATGCGGAGAATGGTCTGCCCCTCTTCAGAAAATGGTTGGGTTTGTAATTTTTGGTTCGGGTTCACAAGTGCGTAAGAATAAACTGCGCCATTTTTTACGAAGAAATAACAAGTTCAAACGTGGTGTGGTACGATAGAAGTCCGAAGTTTCGTGTATGTATTCGTACTTCGCACTGCTGCAGTTTCGAGTCCAAAACTCCTACAAGTGGCACACGTACAACAGAGTTCAGCGTTCATCATGCACCGTAAAATTATAATACCAGGTACACTACAGCAGCTGTGAGATCGAAGATGGAGATTTTAACGTTGAAACCCATATTTGCAAGCTGTGTGTGATACTCCGATCGCGCGCATTACTGGGTGTGTGGTTTTATTATTAAAAAAAAAAACATTCCAGCTGTGAGACCGAAAAGAATTTGTCGAAACTCATCTTTGCAAGCTGTGTGTTATACTCCGATCGCTTATGTCAACTTCTGACAGAGCGAGGCAATGATTGGCCAGTTCGGTTGTTCGCGCGTTTTTTTACATCATTTTTTTCTTCCACCAATCGGTCGGCAATATTGTCGCCTGATTGCTTGAAAATGAAAGATCAAAGATGGCCCGATCGGTCGGTCCGGCCGGCCGGCCCGCTGTTAATACTTGCTGTGCTGAAACCGAAAACCGACACTTACTACGAGGCGCCTTTGCCAGTCTTTGACCCACAAATCGTACCAGACGAGCACCATACATACCGGTATGTATTTCACTCTACAGAGATTTTTAGGTTGCTTTTTTGTGCTTTTGTGTGTGGATGGACGTGTTTTTTTTTTTTTTCCAAATCGCTGGAGAGTGTCGACCCAACCCAAACCCAACCGTAGGGTGTCCTACATTATTGTGTTCTTCACAATGGATGGAACGAACCCTAACCCTAACCCATAGGAAATATTCCGATGACTGGCCCCTGATGACGTCACTGGGGTCAAATGGTTAAAAATACACAATAATGTGTATCTCTGCCGTAACCCCCAACTCTTGCCCAACCTAAGGCTCCGACCCGAGCGCGGCTTTTCCGCGAGGTTTCGCAAAAGCTGAGAAACAAACGTGGACCACCCTTAAAAAATCGAAGTATCAGTGTGTTTCTGGACGTTGTCTGGTATGGTTTGCGGGTTGAGAACATTGCAAAGGCTACTGCTCATCACTTATTACGAGCTACGCGGATTTCTATTTTACGGCGGCGCCGAACAAATGGGAGCGCTCCTTTCCATCCTCGAGTGACCGAATCTCAACCCCCAACTCTTGCCCAACCTAAGGCTCCGACCCGAGCGCGGCTTCTCCGCGAGGTTTCGCAAAAGCTGAGAAACAAACGTGGACCACCCTTAAAAAATCGAAGTATCAGTGTGTTTCTGGACGTTGTCTGGTATGGTTTGCGGGTTGAGAACATTGCAAAGGCTACTGCTCATCACTTATTACGAGCTACGCGGATTTCTATTTTACGGCGGCGCCGAACAAATGGGAGCGCTCCTTTCCATCCTCGAGTGACCGAATCTCAACCCCCAACTCTTGCCCAACCTAAGGCTCCGACCCGAGCGCGGCTTCTCCGCGAGGTTTCGCAAAAGCTGAGAAACAAACGTGGACCACCCTTAAAAAATCGAAGTATCAGTGTGTTTCTGGACGTTGTCTGGTATGGTTTGCGGGTTGAGAACATTGCAAAGGCTACTGCTCATCACTTATTACGAGCTACGCGGATTTCTATTTTACGGCGGCGCCGAACAAATGGGAGCGCTCCTTTCCATCCTCGAGTGACCGAATCTCAACCCCCAACTCTTGCCCAACCTAAGGCTCCGACCCGAGCGCGGCTTCTCCGCGAGGTTTCGCAAAAGCTGAGAAACAAACGTGGACCACCCTTGAAAAATCGAAGTATCAGTGTGTTTCTGGACGTTGTCTGGTATGGTTTGCGGGTTGAGAACATTGCAAAGGCTACTGCTCATCACTTATTACGAGCTACGCGGATTTCTATTTTACGGCGGCGCCGAACAAATGGGAGCGCTCCTTTCCATCCTCGAGTGACCGAATCTCAACCCCCAACTCTTGCCCAACCTAAGGCTCCGACCCGAGCGCGGCTTCTCCGCGAGGTTTCGCAAAAGCTGCGAAACAAACGTGGACCACCCTTAAAAAATCGAAGTATCAGTGTGTTTCTGGACGTTGTCTGGTATGGTTTGCGGGTTGAGAACATTGCAAAGGCTACTGCTCATCACTTATTACGAGCTACGCGGATTTCTATTTTACGGCGGCGCCGAACAAATGGGAGCGCTCCTTTCCATCCTCGAGTGACCGAATCTCAACCCCCAACTCTTGCCCAACCTAAGGCTCCGACCCGAGCGCGGCTTCTCCGCGAGGTTTCGCAAAAGCTGAGAAACAAACGTGGACCACCCTTAAAAAATCGAAGTATCAGTGTGTTTCTGGACGTTGTCTGGTATGGTTTGCGGGTTGAGAACATTGCAAAGGCTACTGCTCATCACTTATTACGAGCTACGCGGATTTCTATTTTACGGCGGCGCCGAACAAATGGGAGCGCTCCTTTCCATCCTCGAGTGACCGAATCTCAACCCCCAACTCTTGCCCAACCTAAGGCTCCGACCCGAGCGCGGCTTCTCCGCGAGGTTTCGCAAAAGCTGAGAAACAAACGTGGACCACCCTTAAAAAATCGAAGTATCAGTGTGTTTCTGGACGTTGTCTGGTATGGTTTGCGGGTTGAGAACATTGCAAAGGCTACTGCTCATCACTTATTACGAGCTACGCGGATTTCTATTTTACGGCGGCGCCGAACAAATGGGAGCGCTCCTTTCCATCCTCGAGTGACCGAATCTCAACCCCCAACTCTTGCCCAACCTAAGGCTCCGACCCGAGCGCGGCTTCTCCGCGAGGTTTCGCAAAAGCTGCGAAACAAACGTGGACCACCCTTAAAAAATCGAAGTATCAGTGTGTTTCTGGACGTTGTCTGGTATGGTTTGCGGGTTGAGAACATTGCAAAGGCTACTGCTCATCACTTATTACGAGCTACGCGGATTTCTATTTTACGGCGGCGCCGAACAAATGGGAGCGCTCCTTTCCATCCTCGAGTGACCGAATCTCAACCCCCAACTCTTGCCCAACCTAAGGCTCCGACCCGAGCGCGGCTTCTCCGCGAGGTTTCGCAAAAGCTGAGAAACAAACGTGGACCACCCTTGAAAAATCGAAGTATCAGTGTGTTTCTGGACGTTGTCTGGTATGGTTTGCGGGTTGAGAACATTGCAAAGGCTACTGCTCATCACTTATTACGAGCTACGCGGATTTCTATTTTACGGCGGCGCCGAACAAATGGGAGCGCTCCTTTCCATCCTCGAGTGACCGAATCTCACGTGTCGTGTCTGATAATCGGGTCTGTGAAACAAAAGGTACTGTTGTACGCTATTAGTAAGATTAATGGTTAAAACAATCGTGTTTATGAATGTTCATACCACGTACTTTTTGAGTTTCAACTTATCTGGCTTTTTGAGTCCCAACTAGATTGGGATGCCCGCAAATGTCCAAAGGATAGCAAATCAATTTAGTTGGGTTGGGTTGGGTTGGGTTGGGTTAGGTTGGGTTGACAGTTGCAAACAACCACCAGTGCGAGTTCCTGGCGAGAGCTACAGCCGTTTTGTTGTTGTGATGATGTTAGTAATATTTTACGGGCCGAATCGTTTCGCCCTTGTTACTTTGGCACACCAGCAAGCGGTAAGCAAGCAAGCTTTTCCTTAAGACCAGCGCTCAGCTGGGTGAAGGATGATCGGTGATCGATCGATCGGTTTCTTTTGACTGCTGTGGACGCTTTTTTTGCGCCGTTTTCCGCCCAGACCCACCTTCACGCAGGAGGCGGCGATAAAGTCTGATCCACATCGAAGTAAACTCACATAGTACGAATGACATGGCGAGTATAACAGCGATTTTCTAGCTCATATCTTGCCGGTCGTGGGTATGATGCCATCGTGTTGGTTGGCTATGCGAACTAAAGTTTGGCTTGCTCGTTCTATGTCCCTAAGCGGCTAAACGACGTCTACTGCCCCCCCTCCCCCCCTCCCTGCCCCCCCTCCCTGGCCCTGTTTCCCCGGCCCTCGGCATGTGTTGACGCCTGCTTGCCTGGCGCTGATTCTGCTGCTGCTGCCTCTGTTTCTTTGGTATAGGCTGAACGTCTTAGTCGTGTTGACCCTGGTATTTATAGGGGGGTCACCGACCTGTATCCTTCACGTGGGCATAGGCACCCCGTGTCCATACGCAGGATAGAAGTATCACATGCCGCTTGCAATGATTAGTTTTGATTAAATTTTGGACCTCACAGCTTGAGTTTATTTTGTTATTTTTGTAACTATTTCTGCTGCTGCCTCTGTTTTAATACCCAGGGTTTAGGAGGGTTGGTGGTGCTCATACCCGTGTGGACTGCTTAGCGCGGGACGGAAACCTTCACCATTGTTGTAGTACACGAGATTCAACCCTAACCTCTGCTGCTGTCGCTGCTGCTGCTGTGATATGTGTGTGCTGTCGGGTTTGTGCAGGCTTACCATCGCATTACAGACAGTGGGATGGGCGAGTCGAGGCCGCTGGACGCCAAGGCATTCCAAAGGAACTTTCTCGAAGCCTTTCCGATGATGGTGAGTAGATGTGCGCGCAGTGTATTGTATAGAGCTGAGTTGGCGGAATTTCGCGGCTAAAAACTGATCGGCAGGTGCCGTCAGCCAACTAACTGACGGTAGTTTTCGGCAAGTCCGCTGGCGAAGCCAGCTGGTGGCCAGCCGACTTGCCGACTTAAGTCAAGCGAGCTTAATTGGCTCGCTTCGGCCGAGGGCGGACCTAAAAATAAATAATGCATCACCCCGCATTAAATAATCCTTCCTGTAAGTATGGAAACCCGTACGTCGGATAGTCAGCACCTCGGTTTCACGGCTCACTATTTGTCCGACTAACAACTAGTTGGTGACTTAAGTCGTGCCGACTCGCAGCTCTAATATTGCACCTTTGTTTTCGCGGGGCATGCAACAAACAGTACCGGTACTAGTTTCAAATATCCCGAACGACGTCGTAACCATCCCTAGTACCGGTACTACCGATCGTCATTAGTACGCACTAGATACGTGCCATCCAACCCGTGTTGCGAGTCATCTTACTCCCCTCTAACCCCCCCCTGCGCTTGGTGCAAGCAAAAATCTGCTTGGTCTGTAAAAACCCGACGTGCCTCCCCCCCCCCTGCGCTTGGTGCAAGCAAAAATGTGCTTGGTCTGTGCAAACCCGATGTGATTCATCCTGGCGTTGTGCATTGTGGGGATGCGGGGGTATTTGGCCCAAAGGACTACGGCCATGCATTATATAGTTGACCCCCCCCCCCTCCCCCCCCCGCCCCAAGACGTGTTTACCTTCGACGCGGTGTGTCTGTGCTTTTTTTAATGTCATTGGTTCTTTTTTTTTCAGCCGAAGATTTTGGTGGAATCGCTCTTCGATGCGTTTGGCGCGGCTCGGCGTGGAGCAGTTTCTCTGGAAGAGTTTATCTGTTCGCTGGCGGTCATGCACAGCGGTACCGCGAGGGAGCAACTGCGCTTGCTTTTTGAGGTGAGAGGAGGGGGGAGCGAGGGGAGGGGGGGGGTAGTGGTGGAGGGTAAAGGGGGGGTGGGAGGCTGTTGGAGACGGGGTAGTGCACTCATTTTAAGCATGGCCGTAGTCGTGCGTCACACGATGAGGTTGGGCGTGGGCTACGCCTTGTATGTTTTGTTTTTTTCGGAGACGGTAGGGGTGGTGGTGGTAGTAACGGTGGTGGTGGCGTTGATGGTGATAGCGTTGGTGGTAGTGGTGATGGTATTGATTGTGTTGACGTTGATGTTGATGTTGATGCTGACGCTGATATGTGATGCTGCTTTCGCACGGTGCGGCGTCCGCCGACGCTCGCTCGTTCACGTACTAGACCAACCCCCCCCCCCCCATCGAATTAATGCTGACGACGACGACCTTCCCCTGCCATCGGACGGGCTTGGCGTGGCGCGGCTCGCGTAGTAGGTGTTATGGTATCACCTCCCAGAGTTGCCCTGCTTGCCGCTTGTTGTCACGTTCGTTTTATCGGTAGCATGCCGAGTCGACCACCCCGCTCTGCCGGCTTGGGGGGAAACCGGAGCAACGCTGCTTGTCACTGCTCTGCTGTTGTGCGTGCGGTATTTCTCTCGTCCGCGTCCTTTGTGACATTTGGTGGCGGTAGAGCTGCGTTTACTATTACGTCGGTGAAATATAACCCCGCGCACCAGCAAACCTAATTTATGGTGTAGTTTAATTTTAGTTCAGTTTTCTTTTGCTGTAAGTAGTTTGTAGTTTTACTCTAGTCGTTGTTTTTTTGCATGTGTTGTGGTTTGTTCTGCTTTGTTTTACTTTGTTTGATTGTTTTTGTTTGAGTTTTGAGTTTCGATTTCGGTTTCGTTCTTTTCTTATTTTTCTTATTTTCTTGATTTTTTTTTTCTGGCAGGTTTACGACATCCGACGGACGACTTACATCGAGATTTCTCATGTGCGTCGGCTGCTAGATGCTATCTACGGGGCGGATAGCGCGAAGTGGGTCGATGTGGGGTTGGCGTGGCTCTTTCGCGTTGCCAGGTAAATATGACACTATTTAGTCATAAGCATAATATTATTGCTGTAGTGGTGTTAACACCACCATATCGCGATGAGTGGACCAGGCTATTCATATGAACTCTTGAGGGCTAGCCGATGTCTTTGGGCTGGTCGGTGTCGGCGTTATTTGCCCGGGGTCGCCTTTTTTTTCCCTCAGTTTTCCGAAGAATTTTGCCCCCTTTTTGTGCTTGCGACATCCCCGGGGTCTCAAGCCTACACCATCCTGAGGGAGATAAGCTTGAAGCGTGATACAACGATAATCACGCAGCCACACGATTACGGCCTTCCACGAAGTGACAACCCTAGCTCTTAAATAAAGCACATGACGCCATGATCACCTCACGCATGACGACAGCCGCGAGGACGAAATGGAAGCGGAGGAGTTCATTACTCGCCTTAAGCCCGTCGTGGACTACCGCGGGTCTGCCGGGACAGCGCAGGCCGAGCCACTCCTGCAGTGGTTCCGAGTGCTCTGCACGCGCATGCTCGAGGAGCCCGACCCGGCGGTTGTTGCGCTAGAGCAGCGGTACAACCCGGAAAGGGACCTCAATAAGGTGGGTTTGGTAGGTGGGCACGTGGGGGGGGAGGTAGGGAGTAAGTGGGGGTAGGTAGGTGGGGGGGGGAGGGAGGGGATTGCGGCGGAGGCGAGTGGGCTGGGGGGGGGAAGGGGGGCAGGATGGGTGGGGGAATCGGCCTGTGTTTGTGTTGTGGGTAGGTAAACAGGTGGGGGGGGAGGAGGGGGGGGAGTGGGGGTAGGCGGATGGGGGGGAGTGGGGGTAGGCGGATGGGGGGGGGGGGGGGGGGGATCGGTAGGTGGGTGGGTCGGTGCGGTTGTTGTGGGTGGGAAGCGAAACAGGTGGAAGCAAGGGGTGGTGCAGAGGCGGAGAAGCGACCATTGTCAGCGTCAACTGGTTCCTTTAGTATAGCTTGACCTGGCTGCACAAAACGCGGCAGCAACAGGAGACGGTTGTGCGACCACTCCGCGTATTTTCTACCGCGCCGCACTGCACGTCGCCGCACCAAGATCGGAGCGTCTTGAGAATGCTTTGCTGACACCCCCCCGGCCAAGTTTGCTCCGCTCTGGCTTTGTAGGGATCGAGGTTTTATGGTCCCAGGACTACGGCTATGCATTAAATGAGTACCACCCCTGTCCCCCCGAGAGGGAGGAAGAAGGCGGACAGAGGTGCCCTTGTGGCAATGCGGACAACGGTAGAACCCACGTGTGAGTGGGATCATGTGAAGTGTACAAGAAGGAACGGAATGCGTTGGAGATTTGGAAGTTAGATGGGTGTGACATGGAGGTGTTTGGTACACTAGGTGGTGGCGCCAAAACGATTGCCATCCTAGGAGATGGGTGGTGGCTACAGACGGCCACGCAAGAAGATAAGGTAAAAACAAACAACTGTTTGATGTAAAATCATGTTGGGAAGAAACGTAATGAGCGCCCCATGTGTTGGAGGTGTCTCTTGTCAGGAGGAGGAACAGGGTTTCGTCTCAGAAGGGATGCGTGGCCAGTGATAAAGTTACTGGTACGTATGGGCCCCTTTGGAACTGCCGACGAAAAAATTCAGAGCCTTTTCACGGGTCATGACCGGACCCGCGGGTCGGGTCAGGAGGTTATCAAGAATATCGCGGGTCGAGTCGGGTCAGGTCAAGGTGTTCGAAAAATGTCACGGTCGCGTTAGGTCGGGTCAACAGGTTTTCACGTATGACACGTCGGGCCAGGTCACATTGACCCGACCCGACCCGACCCGACCCGCGAGACGTCACGCGACCCGTGAAAAGCCGGGTCGGGCTTGGTCAGTGTGGCCCGACCCGATCCGTGACATTCAGAAATCTCCTAACCTGACCCGACCCGACCCGACCCGACTCGACTCGCGACTTTATTCAGACCTCCTGATCTGACCCGCGGGTCGGGCCATGACCCGCGAAACGCCCTGGTGAAAAAGCCCCGGAAAAACTGACGAAAAAAGCTGACGATGACGGCATCAGCCACATGAAGCAGAATCCGAGCTCTGCTGGTTGGTGTAGCAGATGTGTTCGAACTGCAACGTAGGAAGCTGTTGAGGCAAAAAAGCAAGCGTGGGGCGTCGTGATGATACTCGGACTGCCTCGAGCTTCTCCTTTTGATGGACGTTTTTGATTGTATAGCGCTCGTCGCCTTCTGGTCTGTATTGTACAATCAAGATACAATCAAGCCCCCAAACGCTGAAGGCACTCAACTCATGAGTACCCCCCGCCCCGCCCCCTCCACGCCCCCGCCCCCGCCCCCCGCCCCCCGCCTTCCCTCTCTTATGTGTCATCCTTACTCTCAATCTCCCCCTTGGTATCTTTTTTTCAGGTTGCCACGAAGTACAAGTTGTCGCCCGTCATGAAGGACATCTTGTATAGGCGTTACTCTTTCATTTGTCGGCGGAGCTCGACCGGCGCGCTCGATGTCCAGGTGAGAGCGGTGTCGATTCTGGACCATTTTGTGAGGGTGAAAGAGGCGCTGTTATTGATGGTACAAGCTGAGCTTTCCCGTTCGGGATGCGGCTGGCTTGAACTGAAACCCCAGGGGTGTCGCGAGTTGAAACGGGCGAGGGGGGGGCAAAACTCTTGTCGAAACTAAAGAGAAAATAATAAGCCACACGGCTTAAGTAACCCGGCAAGAAACAGTGATCAACCCACGACGAGTTTATTGCTTGGTCTACAAGAGGCTTCGCCGGCGGCTGGCGGCCTGGACGGCCGCCTGTCGTCGACTCGTGTTTATGTCCGTAATGAAAAGCTGATGGCTGCTGTGCTCTAGCGGAGAGTGGAGATCAGACTTCGACGCCAAGGGCGTGTGCATTACACACTCCATTATGCCCCATGCAGGTGTGGAGAAGAGCAATTATCGTACTGTAGCTGCTATTCGTACGTATGCTCGGCTACATGCCCTACAAATGTCTGATTGTTGTGTAGGTGTATGGTGTTGCTGTAGCTTTGCATACGTCGCGGGAGATAGATGGTCGACCGCATCTTCTGCGGCTGCAGTACGTACCCTGCAGCAAAAGTAACATCGAAAAATAAATGACCTTTTCGAAACTCCAAAAAAAACGTCTCTTGAAACGTGCATGTTGATGTCGAAACTCCCCAACACTGATGCTGTGAGCTGCTGCGCTGCTGCGACTGCTGCACAGCCTCTGCTAATCACGCATATCTCCATAGAAGGTTCGATCACCACAGCTAGATGCTGCTGTACACATCATACGAAGCGCAGCAGAAAGGTTGTATATGTCGGCTGCTCCCACTGTACACACGTACGTGTACGAGTATAGCTGATACCTGTACAAGACGTAGTTCGTACTTGTAAAAGTTCTCCACGAAGCCGGGATGGCGTATGTTTTGGGGGAATTCCGATTTTGTCCTAGATCTGAGCACACAGCCGCCCGCGCAGGCGGCGCCGGTAGGTCAGCCGACGCCCCCCGCTGGTTGGAGGTCAGAGATGACGTACCGCGAATTATTCAGCGAGGAGGAATCAGTCTTGAGGCCGTGCGCCAAACCGCTCTCAGTGGAGGATTTTTTAGAGATTTGGTCGTGGGTTCTTACATCGAAGCCTCGCCCAGGCGCTGCGGCGCTGAGTTGGTGGAACCGCAGCGCCCGCCTTGCAGCCGAGGCCGGTGCGTGCTTCGGCGAAGAAACCGCATGGAAAGGCGGTCAGAGGTGATAGAGACCCGCGGACTGAAAAGTGTCAGGTCCGCCTTCGAACTACCTGGTATGAACTAGGGTGGACGTTTTTATTGGTATTCATGTTCTGTGCCGGTGCAGTAACAGGCAGTTTTATTGTTTTTTGTCGAAAGAATGAACGAAGTTTTTGGTTGGTGTTTTAGGAGGGGAAAAGGTCTGTTGCTGGTGCTACTGTTGCTTCTGCTGTCTGCTGCATCTTCTTCTGCCTGCTGGCGTTGCTGCCTCCTCCTCCTTATCCTCCTGCTGCTGCTGGTGTGATGAACGGTGCTGCTGCTTCTGTCAAAACGGCGGCTGTTATGTGCGTGACATTTTTTTTTTTCGTCATGTGGCGAAACAATACGCTTCGTACCCGCCACCCCCTCCCCCACCCATGTCGTGCCTTGCCTCTGTTGTGTATATACCTTGTACAGGAATGGCTTTCGTCGGTGGGGTACCTCATCCCGGAGCCCCTGGCGCGCCGCGTGTTCCAGTACTTCTCGCAGTCGGGAGGGCTGGCATGGACCGTGGCGGACTTCATAGGGTTCCTCTGCGTGTGCGTGGTGGACTCGAGGCAGGAGCACGTGTCCATGATGTTTCAGGTAGAGAGGGGGGCGGGGGAGGGGGAGGGGGGGGGGCATGATGTTTTTTTCCAGTGAACGGGGGGGGGGGGTGTTGCTCATCAGGTAGGGATGGAGGGGGAGCAGGTTTCCATGATGCTTCAAGTGGAGGCGGCGGCGGCGGGGGGTACTCATTTCATGCATAGCTATAGTCTTAGACCTTTAGACCCTCGTATCTCTACATTGCCGGGACTGAGCACGTCGAGTTTTCACCGATCTGGCAGGCATAAATGTGCGGGCGGGAGGGATGGAGGGAGATTTAGGCTCTTTCGACCGCTTGAACTAGATCCCTTTGGGAATTCCACGGCGGGGGGGGGGAAGAGTGTGTATTTTTTTGTGGCGTTTTCCCGAATCGGCCGGACGTAGGTAGTAGCCGGGGTTGCTAGGGTGTAATAGAGGGTGTGTCTGAAGCGTATCGCAAGGAGATGGCTGGCGTATGACGCGCACGCAGCGGCATGATGGTACATGTACGTTAGCGCGCGCTCCTCTCCTGAAAGGTGAAGGGTTTGATAAGACCGCACGTCTGGATTTTTAGGTAGCTTTACCCTTGACCTCCTCGCCCTTGACGTTGACGTTTTCCTTGACGAAACCTTGGCGTTGCCCTTGACAAAACGTTGACGTTGCCCTTGACGTTGACGTTGCCCTTGACGTTGACGTTGCCCTTGACGTTGACGTTGCCCTTGACGTTGACGTTGCCCTTGACGTTGACGTTGCCCTTGACGTTGACGTTGCCCTGGAGCTGACGTTGCCCTTGACGTTGACGTTGCCCTTGACGTTGACGTTGACGCCCACCCCGCTCCCGCTCCGACACATGCATGTCGCGTCGTGTCGTGTCTTGTTTGTCTCTGCCCGTCATTCTGCCTGTCTGTCACCGCATTCAACAAAGTTGTTTGACATGGACCGAGATGGGCTACTCACGGAGGGCGAGGTGGCGGCGATGCTTGATAGCTTGACCCACCTAACCCCAACCCTGGCCCCCGCCTTGACCCCGGCCTTGACCCCAACGCTGACCCCCGCCTTGACCCCGGCCGTGACTTCGGCCTTGACCCCGGCCTCGACCTCCACCCTTAGCTGTCTTCCTCGCCCTTGACATTGACGCTCACCCCTCCCCAACCCTGTCACCGTCTGTCTCATGTGTCTTGTGATCTGTTACCGCACGAAAAACGTAAAGCTGTTTGACATGGACCGAGACGGGCTGCTCACGGAGGGCGAGGTGGCGGCCATGCTAGAGAATCTGGCCATGTACCACGCGCATAGGGCGGCTGGTGGTGGTGGGGGTGTTGGTGGGAACCACGCTCAACACCGCGGGCAAAGGTGCGGATGGGGTGATAGATGTGGCTTGCGTTCGGGGGGGCGCGTGAGGGGGGGAGAGGGGGAGGAAGGAAAGGAGGGTATTTTTGTAAGCGGAAAGAGGGTGGGGGCGGGGGACGGGCGGGATGAGAGGTGGGGGGCGGAAGGGCGGCTGGAAGCCGCGCTTGGTTTGTTTTGTTTCACGGTATATGGGTATCGTGTGTATCCCGTTTCCTCCCTGAGGGTCGTTCGTGTGTGTATCCCTTTTCCCCGCTTTTCGCCTCTCCCTGCCGCTTGTGTCGGCTATGAGGTTATTGGTCTATGGCAGCGGTGTGTATCACCGTTTCACCACCTTGATCGTTTGTTCCCCCTCGCCGTTCAATGGTTGTGCCATCATCTTCGTCGTTCGCAGAAATCCCAACCAACACAGTCCCGACCACCATCATCACCACGACCTTCATCCCCACCACCACCACCACCACCCCCTCCACCCGGACCAAGCTTCCTTGCTTCTCGGCCTGGGCAAGCTCGGGTACGACGACCTAGACGGTCTTGTCGACGCCTGCGCGAACGCCAACCCTGACGCTACCACCAACGTTAGCACCGATGCTAACAGCGCGGGGGACAGCCTTGCCGTCGGCGGCAATAGCAGCAGCGGTGGTGGTGGTGGTGGTGGTGGTGGCGGCACCGGCGGAGGGGGCGGCGGTGGCGGAGGAGGAGGAGGGGGCAACAACAGCGCCGCCATCAGCTTGGCGGTGGCCCGTCGCCTCCTAAAGGAGATGCGCAACACCTCGGACAAGTATGTGGTGTTTCCGCCGGCGTACGCTACCGCGGGTAGCGGTGCCGCTGGCGCTTCTTCGTGGTCTTCAACGTCGCCGCGATCGCCAGCGGTGGTGGTGTCCCCGCCCCCGCCCCTCGAGGAGCGGCTGCGGCAACAGCAGGAGTGGCAGCAGCACCAACAATGGCAGCAGCAGCAGCGGCGGCTGCTGCCCGGGGCCCCCACGGAATGCTTGGCAGCGCTGCCCCCACCCCCCCAGCCGGAGGAGAGGGGGGAGGGTGGTCACTCTTCGGCATCGGCGGGAGTGGGAGCTGGCGCAGGAGTAGAAGCAAGAGGAGCAGCGGCGGCTGGAGATTATGAGGATGGTAGTTTGGGCGACGGCAATGGGGGGATGGGAGGAGGAGGAATTGGAGGGGGAAGAGCAGGGGGAGGCGGGACGGGGGTGGGGGGAGGGGGAAGGGGGCGGTCGGGCGGGTTGACCTTTGCGGGGTTCATGGCGTGGTCGAGTGTTCACGGGGGGAGGTTGATGCTGGTGAAGGACCTGGTGTACGCGTGTCTGGCAGAGTTCGGCATGCGTCCCGCGAAGGCTGTGCAGGAGCGAGAAGTTATCCAGGAGATTCTAAGAAGGTGGGGCGGGTGGACGGAAGAGCGAGTGAAGTGGAGTTATTTGGGTTGGTGGTCTGCTGCCAAGGGTGCAAGGGTGTGTTGGTGTGCTGGGGTTGGTATTTTGGTTTGTTGGGTGTCTGGGGCGTGTTTTGATGCTGCGGTTGTTACTGTTCCCATGCTATCCCACTCCCTACCGCTTTTTGGATCGCCTTTGCGTCTTCAACCCCCCCCCTTGGCGTCGCCGTCCCCAATCGCCACCCTGTTGTTTTCAGACACGAATCAGTCCTGGCTGAAGCGGGTGGGTTTCCTTTCGGGCCGGAAGGCACTTCGTGGGCAGTGATCAACGCGCATTGGTGGGGGCAGTGGAAGGAGTACGCGCGCATCGCTCCGGACATGGTGAGGATGGACATGGTGAGGATGAAAGAATGAGAAGAAATGGCCCGAAAATGAAACAAAAACAACGCGAGAACAACCAAAAAAACAAACATAAAATGACTTGAGAAGGACAAAAACAACGCGAGAATAACCAAAAAAACAAAACATAAAATGACTTGAGAAGGACTCAAGAATCGATTGAAAAATGTCGCTGAATGACACTAAAATGACACGAGGACGCAAAAATGGCATAAGACCGACACCTAAAATGACACTCACGATAACTACACGAACGATTACACAAAAAATTGACGAAACAAAAAATGATACTTTTTTTTTCAAAAATGACACTTTTTTTTTCAATTATGACACATTTTTTTTCAAAAATGACACAAAAATGACACAGCAATGAAATTGACACCAAAAACGAAACAACAACGACACGAAAATACCACGAAAATGGCAACCACCCAAATTCGCACAAAAATGACAACTAAAGAAACGACACTATATAAAACGACGGTAGAATGTCGCAATATCGACATGAAAAAACGTACCCTGGTTCCTTGTTTTGATACGCATAGTGTACGTATCTGTGAGTACGGGAATCTTGTTGTTTGCGTATGTTACCGGACAAGAATTTCTCCCCCACCGTTTTTCGGGGCTCAGTGGAGAGAGCAACGCCAACTTTCACGTATTTCACCATGATAGTAGATATCATGTTAAAATCGTAGTTCCTCACGACAGTATTCATATCGTATGCCGGGGTCGTTGCGAGACTTTTTTCTTGTATCATACCCGCACGTTTACTTTAGTATTTTTTGTTTTCGTTCTTCGAGTGAACCGCAATTTTTTCACCGCGCACACAAAAACTTGACGTCCCGTCCCGCCGTCCCTGCGCGCGCGCCACCCGGAACGTTTTGGCTCACCCCCCCTCCCCCCCCCCCCGCGCCACCACCACCACCACCACCACCACCCATGCTACGCATCCCCCCCTCCCTTCCCCCTGGAGACACGCGGCGAGCTCACGTCGTGGAGGACCCAAGAGAGACTACCCCGTCCCGCACCCCCCCACTTTTTTCCCTCTTCCTCGTCTTGCCCCCACCGTACTCCCTCTCCCTCGCCTTGCCCGCCTCACCCCCCTCCCCCCCGCCCCCGCGACCACCCCCCCCCCCCCCCCCGCGGCGAAAATGAGCAACTGGAGGCTGGAGAGAGAGTGAGGTCGAGGGGCGCTTAGCCCTGGCTTGATCACCCCCATAACTTGTTCGTGATCGTGTTCAAGGTATCTTGCGGGCTTCTGTAAAGTCCTACCTAGTATATTCCTACCTGGTATCCCTACCTGGTCGTATATACTGCTGTCCGAGCTCTATACCGTATTTTTCCTTAACTTTTTCTATGTCTCTCAATTTCCAGTACTCTCAACTAGATCTCGCCGAATACATGTTGTGTTTGAATAGAATACAAATACACGTACAGACACGCGTCAGCGTCTGTTGCTTTTACTCATTCTCCTCCCCTCCCCTCCCCTCCTCCCCCTCCCCCCCCCCCGCCAGCCCCGGGGCCTGCCGGAGCGCTCCTCTGACGGCCACAAACTATCCCGCTCGGTCTCCACCGGCGTGGGGCGCGGGGCCGATCCCCCCCCCCCCCCGTCTCTAGCTTACGCCTCCTCCAACTCCAACTCCACAGCCTCGTTGTCGTCGTTGAGGTCGCGAGCTAGCTCACGCGTTTTTGGCGGTACCACCCCTGTGCTTAGCGGAAGAAGCAGTAGATCTAACGGTGGTGGTGTCGGTGTCGGTGGTGGTGGTGGTTATGGGGGCGGATTTGGTGGTGGTGGTGGTGTTGGCGGTGTTGGTGTTGGTGTTGGTGGCGGTGGGGGTGGATATGGGAGTGGTGAGGTGGTCGGGGTTGGGGGAAGGGGAGGCGGGGTTGGGGTGGGAGGAGGAGGAGGAGGAGGAGGCGCGGGCGGGAGCCGGGGGGGAGGTGTCGTGAGCAGCTACCTGTCTTCTTCGTCCTCGCTTGCGTCGCAGGCAGCAAGGCCGTTGCAGATCCGTAACGGCCCTCTGCTGGAACACGGGGGTTCTCGGCGGCTGGTACGAGGGGCGAAGCTCGGGATTGATTTTGAGGTGAGTAGGATGCGAGGTGGCGGTTTTCGGGGGCTTGGGGATGCAAGGTTGGGCGCAGGTTGGAGGGGAGTTTGGCGAGTGTTGGGAAGGGGTACGGGAGTGGGGGGTGGGGGGGGGGATGGCATGGGCATTTCGGTGTTATACTTGAGGCGGGTGTTCAATGACTTGGGTCATTTTGATGCGGTGTCACGCCATGTGACTTCGCGTCACTTGATGTAAACGTCATGTTATGCCATGGTATGGAACGTCATTGCATTTCTTGTGGTGCCATGTGACTTTGCGTCGCTTGATGCCGTGTCATGTCGTGTCATGTCGTGTCACGCCATGTCTTGTCATGTCATGTCTTGTCATGTCATGTCATGTCATATCATGTCATGTCGCTTCGCGCGATGTCGTGCCGTGTCATGTTACTCTTACAACTATAGCTGTGAGTCGGCCGGAATTAATTGCTTAAACTATTCGGCAGATGCCGTCAGTCAACTAACTGACTGTAGTCGGCATGTCGGATGGCGAAGCCAGCTGATGGCCAACCGACTTGCCGACTTAAGTCAAGCGAGCCAAATTGGCTCGCCCCGGCCGAGGAGGCCGCGCCCCAAAATATAAAATGCATCATCCCGCATTAATAATCCTTCCTGTGAGTATGAAAACCCAGTAAGTCGGATAGTCGACACCTCCGTTTCACGACTCACTATTAGTCCGACCAATACCTAATTGGTGACTTAAGCCTAAAGTCGTGCCGACTCACCGCTCTACTCACAACCCTTTTAGAATTGCCAGAAAAAACGTCGCACATTACGCTAATCCCAAGAAGGTTAGCGTGTTTGCGAGGCACCAAACATGGTTGGACAGGAGATAGGTAGGAAAATATATAGTTATAGTATTGCAACCGTCGAACTTCACAGTCCAAGGCCATACCCAACCAACTTACGAAGAAAACAGCGAAAACGTAGGTTATCCCATAGACCGGTGACAATAGAAAGGCATTGTTTGGCCAAAAAGTTTCCAAAGTTTATTTTGGGGTTATTTGCTGAAAGATTCCGGGTAACTTCGCTATGGAAGAAACGATATACCAGGTATATATTTTGTTTCGGGCTCTTTCTTCGGTCATGGGACTCAACAGGTCAATTAGTCAATTTTTCATCAAGCGTTGATCAACCTTGTCAACCAAATACGATTGACCTTCGATCTCGAGATGGACAACCCACGGTCACTCCTCTTCGTTCCGGACAAGGTCACATGAGTGTAGGTGACAGCACTGAAGAGTTCATCTCGATCCACGCCCTAGGGCGTGAGAGGTTGCTTGTGTTGTCCTGCGGTCTTCCGTCAAATTCTCTCAAAATTCTGTTTTTTTCCCTTTTGGGAGACGATAGAGACGATAGAGAGTTTTATCTCAGTTTTCTACACACCATCCGCCAAATGTGTTTTTGCTTGATCGGCGCGCACCGCAAATTACCGGCCGTAGAATGAGCACTGTACACCAAGGGGGGGTCGAAGCCCCTAACGAGCTCGCCACGTTCAGGGCTCACGACGCTGTCGTTGATTTCGTCAAACGAAATGTGTGGAGAACACGAAATCATGCCGCGTCTAATCCAAGATCTGCTTGAGAATTCCTCAAGCAGATGCTGGCCAAGATCGCCGCGAAATTTACTTTTTTCCCGCAAAATTGGAATTTTTCAAAAACATGTTGTACAAAATTGAGCCGATAGGCGACCGTTCAGGCAAAGCTTGGCTGGGATCTTCGGAATTTTTCAACTTTTGGCCTTCCATTGTCTCCGGTCTTGAAATTATGTTTTTATACCATTCTTATAGTTTCTATCCTGTTTTTTTCGTGGGAGAGGGTTGGCCTTGGTCTATAATATATGACACTCGTCGGTTTCAATACTAGCACTACATGTTTTCCAATCCAACTGAAGGTGGAAATCGCAAACTCTAGAGCTGTCAGTCGGCATGGCTTTAGTCACCAACTAGTTATTAGTCGGATTAATAGGTGGTCTTGAAACGGACGTGCCGAGCATCCGACTTGCATCCGACTTGAGTTTCCATACTTGAAGGAAGGATTGCAAGGTGGGATGACGGGTTATTTCTTTTAAGGGCGGGGCCCCCTCAGCTGGGGCGAGCCATTCTGGCTCACTTGACTTAGGTCGGCAAGTTGGATGGCCATCAGCTGTCTTCGCCAGCCGACTTGCCGACTACCGTCAGTTAGTTGGCTGACGGCATCTCCCGATTAGTTTGTAGTCGTGAATTCGTGCCGACTCGCAGCTGTAGCAAACACGCGATTGGCCCCAAAAGCTGGGGTACACTTCTTGGACTACTGTTACGGAGGCCCGTAGTGATCTGAAACCACGATAGGCACAAAACGGAGAAGCTGACGAGAGTTCGGGAGCCGAAAACAAGAAAAATGCGTCTCTCTGTCACGAGAAGTAATCACGAACGCGTTTTGGTCAAGATTTTGTGGCTTGAAGAATTGACGTTGATTGCAGCAGCATGGCGGTGTTTGGTTGGTCGCGCGAGTGACGTATACCTAGTGGATACAACACGAGATGGTGCTGACAGACGGGTAGAATACGCGAGCATAAAGCACGGGACGGTGTTGGCAGCCTGGTGGAACACGCGTGCAAGACAGTGCGCTGTTGCTTGTAGCTGTGGCCAGCAGCTGCTGGGGCCAGGTATTCATTATTTTGAAAACCTACAATATGTATGGTAGAGTACGCGAGCCGACATCTTGGGGCGGTGGTGAAAGACTGGTGGAACACGCGTAAAAGACAGTGCGCTGTTGCTAGTGGCTGTGGCCAGCAGCTGCTTGGGCCGGGTGATTCGTGATTTCGAAAACCTATGTTATATGTATGTTGTTCCCCTGCGTTTTTCTAGCCATGTGTTGTGTTACATTAATTGATGTCGACTACAACTATGACCTCGTCTGCGATGGTCGGTGTTTGCGTACCGGGTTTACGTGCCGGATGGCTAATTGTTTTCTCTTGAGTTTTTGCAAGTGTTTTTCCTCCTGTTCTACTTGTGAAGACACCCCCGGCATTTCAAGCCGACCCCATCCCGAACGGCAAACTTTAATATATATATATACTTCGCAGTACTGTATATCTGTGTATATGTGTTACCCCGTAACCCTCCGCGTGCACGCCTCGTTATCGTAGGTGATCCCCCTCAAAGCGTGGGACGCCTTGCATGCGTGGTACGACGGTGGGCCTCCGCTGGAGCGCCGGGTGATTAAGTACCACGGGAAGCTACAAATAGAGCTCTTCCCCCTCAGCCTCAAGGTAAACAAGAGCATTGTGGTGGGCGGGCGCCGGGGGAGGGGGGGGGCGTACTCATTTGTTGCTTGCTGCTTGCCGTAGTCATTTGATCATTGCCCACGCATTCCGTACGAGACGGAGCACGGCGCGGGGGGGGGGGGGAAGAGTATTTGTGCGAGGGGGGGGGGGGGGGGGGGGGGGGGTATTTGTGCGAGGGGGGGGGGGGGGGGTGGCATTGCATGGGGGGCGGGGAGGGGATGACAAATCCGGGGGCGGGGGGGGGGGCTGGCGTCGATGGAGGACGTCTTGCTTGCGGAGACGAAATACCGCTTTTGTCTGTTGTGTCACGATACCTGTTGTATGGGGGGGCATGTGTGTGTTGTTCACAATTGTGCTTTCTTTCTGCCCGTCGACGTAGGTGGCGAGCTGCGATGTGAAGGGGAAGCCTCGGCAATTCGAGCGCGACATGCTGTTCAGCAGGGTGGACAAGGTGTCGGATCTGGCGAAGGAGCTGTCTGAGGCCAATAAGGTGCGGCTATACTATAGAGGTAAAGTATGGCTAGAAGACCGCGAGTCAAGGCTTTGATTGACCGTCAAGGGTGCTAGGATTATCTTCTTGACTGACCGGCCAAGGGTCCTAGGATTGACCCCTTGACTGGACGTCAAGGTCAAGGCCTTGACCGACCGTCAGGGATTCTAGGAGGGCGCGGTTTGACCCACACTGAAACTAATCTCCTCACCTTCTCATACTAGAAAAAAATAGTACCGACTCCGTTGGAACCCGAAAAACGCCTTACCAAAAAAACAAATCAAGACGTGCGGCAGTGTGCGGCCTTCTTAATAACATATTAATAGTGAGCGCGCAGCAGCAGCAGCAGCAGTATGGGTAGTATATCGCTGCGCCCGTGTCGTCGGTAGTAATTCGGAACGTACACTTGACGTAAGTATAGTACCGTTACGCCAGAAGCGCGCTTTGTGTGGTGGGATCGGACGCTGTAATGGTATTTTTTCTATTCCATTTTTTCCCTAGGGAGTTCCTAAAAGGGGTTAATTTAAGGGGCTGTCCGCCAATAGGGGAACGCGTGCTACGATAGGGTTATAAAGGTTTACCGCTTTTTGGCATTTTTTTTTCCCTGAACGACGGGGCTCCTAGACCCAAAATCGTCGGATTTTTTTTTTTTTTCTTTTGTGCAACATATGTTTCGGTTGTCATGCCTAGGTCATAGAATTTGTTCATGCGGTAGAATTTGTTTTTTTCTCAGAGTGAGTTTTGCCTCGGAAGGTATAGAGATCCTCGAGCGAGGAAGGAGCCTCGAGACAAAAAAGGTACACCTCTGCTATAGCGTGCCTGGGGGTGTGGTTGGAGGTTAAACGTGCTACAAGAGAGATGGCGGTTTTGACTGACCCCTTGACTGACCCCCCCCCCCACACACTCTAAAACTAACATGTGAAGGCCTAGAAGAGGCCTTGACGCCCCCCCCCAAAAAAAAGACGGGTCTTCTGTTTTGTTGAAGCGAGATTGGAGATCGCGGTTTGACTCCATGACTGACCGCCCCTTACTCTAGCCCTAGTATATTTTTGCCGTACAATTGGAGACCGCGGTTTGACCCTTGACTGACCGCCCCCCCACTGTAAAACTAGTATATTAAGGCCTAAAAGAGACCTTGGCGCGCCAAAAAAAAACGGTCTTCTGTTTTTGCTGTCGTCGAGGGGCTGATCCGGCGGGATGGGTGCCAATCGCTGAGCTGCTGCGATTTTACGGCATCCCCCCTGGTGCGCAACGATGACCAAAAAGCCTCTGCCGCTGTTGTCGCCCTGCGGTCCAGGTGGAGCCGGAGCGAACTCGGCTGTGGAACTACGCCGATCGAGTCAACTGGAAAAATCAGGTGTGTTGGGAGTTCGTTGCTGTTGCCCTTACCTGCCCTTTGGCTGGTGCGGCTGTAAACGTAGTTTATGAGCGAATGTGAGTTTCTAGTTTAGACTACGCCACAACGTAGGGACCCCTTTTTCGATCGCTGTAGCCGGATTTTACATCCGGCTCCGCCGACCGAAACACACACAATTGACGACAGTAAAAAAACAGGTGCTGCGCGAGTTCCTATTAATAGCAGCAGCAGGATTAAGTGGTGTAGCCTAGTTGTAGTCGTAGTTGAAGTGGTATTAGTAGTTGTAGTAGTAGCAGTTGCAGTAGCAGTAGTAGTAGTAGCAGTAGTAGTAATAATAGTAGCAGCAGTAGCATTAATAGCAGTAGTAGTAATAGCAGTAGTAGTAATAGCAGTAGTAGTAATAGCAGTAGTAGTAGCAGTAGTAGTAATAGCAGTAGTAGCAGTAATAGTAGTAGTAGCAGTAGCAGTAGCAGTAGCAGTAGCAGTAGCAGTAGCAGCAGTAGTAGCAGTAGCAGTAATAGTAGTAGTAGTAGTAGCAGTAGCAGTAGCAGTAGCAGTAGCAGTAGCAGTAGCAGTAGCAGTAGCAGTAGCAGTAGCAGTAGCAGTAGCAGCAGTAGTAGCAGTAGCAGTAGCAGTAGCAGTAGCAGTAGCAGCAGTAGTAGCAGTAGCAGTAGCAGTAGCAGTAGCAGTAGCAGTAGCAGTAGCAGTAGCAGCAGTAGCAATAGTAGTAGTTGTTGTCTATGTCGCGCGTTGGAGCAGGGTGTCAAGTGCTTTGTTCTGGCCACTTCCGTAGGCGCACGAGCGGCGATGGTGGGGATACGTAAGGAAAAGGGAGGAGAGGGGAGGATAATGCTTTGGCGGTTCATTAATGTGCCCTCACCGTCCTCGCCTGCCTACCTGCTCACACTGCTCAACCCCACCCCTGAATACCGCATCGTGTTGTGTTTGCAGCACCTCTTGTCACCGGGTCACACCCTGGAGGAAGCCAACCTGCTGGATGGGCAGCTCGTCCTGTTGGAGATCAGCCAGCAGGACGGAGCTTGGCCTCGCTCCCAGCTGCAGAGCATGTTCGAGGCGGAGGAAGAGGAGGCTCAGGCGGGGACGGCGGTAGGTTCGGTTTGCGTACGAGTTCGCCTTGTACTCTGTACGTGGGCTCTCTGCTCTCTACGCGGGCTCGGTGTTGGTGTACACATGTGTCTGTGTGGGTCTATGCAGATCTGTGTTGGTGTTGTTGAGTTTTATTTTATTTTATTGTTGTTTTTCGTGATGGTGGTGTTGGTGTTGGTGTTGGTGTAGACATACTGAATCGTTTTTTTTCCCTACTTCATTGTTCATCACTTGTTCAAAAGTGTATTTTAATTTCTTGTTATTGAACTCTTTTTTGCCAATCTTCTCCTGCTTTGTGCGATTACGAATAAACAGGCGCCCGCACGCGCTAAGGGGGTGATCGGGCAGGGTTTGGTGGGGCTGGGGAACATGGGCAACACGTGCTACATCAACAGCTCGGTGCAGTGCCTCAGCCACACGCCGCTCCTGACAGAGTATTTCCTCTCCGGTGCCTACGTGCACGACGTAAACGTGGAGAACAAGCTCGGCTTGCAGGTGAGAAAAACTAGCTACGTTAGTAGCATATTCCCAAAACGACCATCCAAATTCGAAACCCGAAAAATGAAATCAATCTTGCAGCTAACGTATTTGCAAAATTGAATAGTGAAGATGTGTATCCACCCATAAATTGTCGAAGTCGCAGTTGACGTATTTGAAACAATTGTACATTGTAGATATGGTTACCTAGTGCCTGCCGTTCCCGTCATAGTTTCAAGCGCCGACGCGAAAAAGTCCCAATACGTACGAACAACGAAAACCGGAAAAATCTTCACGTCCCACTAACTCTCCTCTTCTTTTGGACTCTCACATATCGTTTGTCAGCACTCACTATCAGTCAACACGACTGCTATTTGCTATTGCATGGGTATTTGCCCGTGACGCGCTGCTGTACGCAACCCACGCCTAGACAGCAGGCCGCCTACGAGTAGTTACGTACTGGGTGGTACACAAGAATATTTACACAGTAAAGCAGAGCTGGCCTGTACGATCTTCGTATCTCTTTTACTCGTACTGTTGTGTACAGAGTTACACCCCCCCCCTGAATCCGCCTGCTGTGCGCACAGGGTCGACTAGCCCGGGTGTACGCGGACTTGGTTAACGATCTGTGGAGCCCGACCAAAAAGACAGTGACGCCGAAATCTTTCAAGAACGAAATCGCTAAGTTTAACGATCTTTTCGGCGGACACGATCAGCACGACGCGCAGGTTAGTTGTGGGTGGATGGATGGGTAAGTGCAGATTTGTAGTGTTTTTTTGGGGGGAAGGACGGAGGGGCAGCCTGTGCGGGATATGTGCACGCTGGGTGTTCGTGATGAGGAGTCAGGCTAACGGCGATAGGGTTCTGGGTTTTGGGGGGTGCTGATGGTGTCTGGTGGCGGTGGTGGTGGTGGTTGTTCTTGTTCTTGTTCTTGTTCTTGTTCTTGTTCTTGTTCTTGCTCTTGCTCTTGCTCTTGCTCTTATTCTTGCCATCGTCGTCGTCATCCCTTTTGTCAATTGCTTGTCGTTGCTGTGATTGTGTCTTGACACTTGAACCCCAACTTCTGGACCGCTTGCTCGCTCGCTTTTTTTTTGTCGTCGTCGTCGTCATCGTCGTCGGTCGCCATTGTTGGCGTTAGGTCTTCGCGCTAGCTAACCCCGGCTTCTAGGCCCATTTGCTCTCTCGTTCGCTCGCTATATGTATTTTCTTCTTAGCGGCCATCCATCGCCGGTTGTGTTGTTATCCTTCCTCCAGTGTTGTCGTTGACTTATGCCTTTCTCAAACCCCAACTTCTGAACCGCTAGCTCACTCTCTGGTTGGCCCTCCCTCTCTCGCTCACTCGCTGTCTCTCCCGCTCATTTATCTCTTTCACTCATCCTCTTACTCGGTCTCCCGCTCGCTGTCTCGTTCGCTGTCTCACCCGCTGTCTCTCTCTGTCTGTCTCGCACTTTCTCGTTTTCTCTCTGGGACCTCCGTCGTCAGGAGTTGCTGGCCTTCCTCTTGAACGGGCTCAACGAAGACCTCAACCGCATCGCGGACAAGCCGTACATCGAGCAGCCCGACAGCGACGGCCGCTCCGACGCCGAGCTCGCCGATATCTGGTGGAAAAACCACCTTCGAAGGGAGTTTTCCATTGTGGTGGCGTTATTCGCCGGGCAGTTCAAGAGCCTGCTAGCCTGCCGGGAGTGCGGATACGAGTCCGCCCGCTTTGAACCTTTCATGTTTCTCCAGGTATGGAGAGGGAAGGGGAGGGAACGGTACAGTATGATACGGTACGGGTCGGTACGGGTCGGTATGATACGGCACGGTACGGTACGGCACGGTACGATACGGTACAATACGGTACGATACGGTACGATACGGTACGGTACGGTACGGTACGGTACGGTACGGTACGGTACGGTTATGTAAGTTAAGGTACGGTAGGCGTGAGTGCGGTATCTCCCCGTCGCCGCCGAGTCGGCGAGCTTGCTTAGCGTTGCGCGCGCAGGCGTCTAGGACCATATAGACGCCGCTGCCTTTTCCGTCTTCCGCACTTTTATCCTAGCCCCCCCCCCCCGCGGTTTGTTTTCGCACTATGCGCTTCTTTGTCGCGTTATGTTAGCTCCCTCTGCCGGAGGACACTGAGAGGTCGGTGGTGGTTATCGTCGTGCTGCTGGACGGTGCTCGGTGTCCCGCGAAGTGCTCTGTCAGGTTGCCCAAGGCGGGAAGGGTCAGTGACCTTCTGCGGGTGAGTCGAATGGGCGGGAGGATGGCGTGAGGCGGATCGGGAGGGGGGTCGGGAGGGGCGAGCGTGGTATACAGCGTGTTTTTTTCGCATCATCGCGAGTTGGAAGGGCTTTTTGCTGCGCGGGCTTATTCTCCTTTTTTTAATCTCAGACTTCCGCCTGCCGCCGACCCCCCACGCCCACCCACCCACTCAGCCACCCGCACTCACACCTATGCACCCACCCACGCACATATACTCGTCCACTCACCTACCCACCCACCCGCCCGTCCGCCTACCCACCCACATCCAACTTTTATCCTCATTTTCCTCCTCCCTCCTCCCCCTTCCTTGCTCCTCGCTCCTACCCTCACCCTGCTCCTCGTTCCCTCATCGAAACAGGCTCTAGTGGAGATTTTCAACGCACCTCCTACGGAGCGCGCAAAACGCACCCCCGCTTCTAGGAAGAATCCTCCGAGGGCAATTAAGGGAGATAAAGCGGCGGGTGCGGGAGCGGCAGCGGCTAACCGTTGGAAAGCAGGGGTACCGTCTTCTGACCAGAGTTGCCGAGAACGGGTAGAGCTTGAGATGGGGATAGGGGGGAGGGCAGGGGGAGGAGGGGAAAGGGATCAGGGGGAGGCGGTGATGTTGGCGGGGAGTGGGGTTTCAGGGAAAGAAGGGAGCAGTGAGCGAGGACGGGGGGGCGAAGAGGAAGTGGAGGAGGAGGTGGAGGAGGACGTGGAGGAGGAGGAGGACGGCTTGGAAGAAGAGCGACAGCTTTACACGCGGATCGGGCTGCGCTGCGAGGATCTTGCTGTGGTGCGTGTTTGTGTGCTGCTCTTGTTACAAGCTATACCCGGTATGTATGGTGTTGATATACATCGAAATATGAACATCGAAATACAACTGTCCAAGTGTTTTTATACAAATGCATTACAATAATCGAAATACAAGGAGCTAGGGCTAGTCTAATTGTCTAGACCAATCCCTAAATACTAAATTCTACGTGGTGCCTGACATATATATATATATATATATAATCAATCACACATGTGGCAGGTGGACATTAGTGCGCACAAGATTTTCGCCACTGTGAGTCCAGACCGCACCCTGCAGAGCATGCGGGAGGGGGAAATATTTTACGTGTACCAGCTGGAGAGAGACGTTCACGGCGAGGCCCACGCACCGGTGCAGATACAGCACCGCCATCACCACCACCACCAGCAGCAACAACAACAGCAGCAGCAGGGGCAGCACATGCAGCAGCAGGAGGAGGAAGAGGAGGAGGAGGAGGAGGAGGAAGAGCAGCTGCCGCCGCCGCTAGTGGACGCTGAGGAGCAGGAGCCTGAAACGGAGTCAGATTCCGAACCAGCGGGAGACGAGTACCACGGTAAATCAGATAGAGTTGGGGTTCGGGGTGGGGGAGCGCAAAGCGGGCCGGATATCGGGTCGTGGGAAGCATCGGAAGCGGGCCCGCGCTCCTACGGTGGAAGCGCGGGGGCGGCGGCGGGGGAGGGGGTGGGGGAAGGCGAGACAGTCGGTGTATTAGAAAAGGGCGCTTCGAGAAAGTCTATTGGGGACGACGTCGCTGCTGCTGCTGCTGCCGCGGCGGCAGTTGATCGCAACGCGGCGAACGCGCTAGGTGGTTCCGCTTCAAACGAGCGGCGAGCGGCGGTTGCGGGGGCCGAGCGAAGGACGTTGTCGTGGCCTGTAAACGAGCAGTTAGATAAGCGAGACAATCGAGGAGAGCGATGGACCGGGGAGGGCGGGGTAGCGGTTACACCTGCGTCGAGAGGGGGGGGGGGCGGTGGTGTCGGTGCTATTGAACACTTCCCGACTGAGGAAGAAGGGCCAACGCGAGCCCCCACCCCGTTGAGTTTGAGCGTTCAAACGTTTCCAACGGAGGAAGAAGGACTGTCGCCAGGCAGTCGGGTCGGTGGTGGAAGTGGTGTTGGTGGCGTAGGATCGCCGCTTCTGCCGGAAGGGGGCACGCTGCCGCGCGAGACTCACCGTCGCCTCCGCAGCGGCGGCAGCAGCTACCCGGAGGCTGCAGGGGGCGGAGTAGACTACAATGCTGGGGCGGCCGCTACGGGGGCGGCGGCAGTGGCGGCGCAGATAAACGGGGGGGGGGGGTGGGGCTGCTTTGGCCCCAGGCAAAGGGGTTTCGACGTCGGAGGGGAAGGGAAAGGGGGCGGCGGGGGCGGGGGCGGGGGCGGGGGCGGTAGCCTCTTCGTCTGACAGGCCGCCACAGCGACAACCGCAGAAGCAAATTCGGATGCCCGCTAGGTTGTTCGCGGTGATCCATCGCCGATTAGAAACGAACAGGAATTTCCTAGCTAGCCCCTACCGGCTGGAGGTGAGTGAGACGGACGCTGGTGCCACGTGTTTGTTTTTGTTTTTTCGTGTTGTGTCCTTGGTCTTGGTCTCTTGTTTTTTTTTTGTTGTAGGGTCGCTTTTGGGTTTTTGGGCGTTTCGGTGAATAATCGCTTTGGGGATTTGTAGCTGGTGTTTTTTTCATTTTTCCGGTCGTAGTGTTTGGACTGGCCCATTCAGTATCGATGGTGCACGCGCTAAGAAAGAAAGAAGGCCAATGGGTGGGGGTAGGGTGGGTAGGGAGGGGGAGGAGTCTGCCATGCTGTGTTGGTGTTCCGGGTACGGGAAGGGGTACTGCAAAAAGTCATTGTTGTATGTCGACTGGTCATCGCGTGATTTACCCCCCTGGCCACGCCAGAAAATAAGTAAATCCATTCGAAGCTGTCATTAAGTATGCACAGGGTGCGGAAGTCCGCCTCACAAGTGGTTCTTACAGTAGTAGTTGATGCCGCTCGCCCTTCATGCCTTCATGCGATTAGTCGAACTCTTCACGGCGCGTCGCTCGCTTGGTGCACGCGATGTCTGCCTGGTCGTCGACCATGATAAAAGCCCGACGCGCTCCGTCCCGGCACTGTAGGAATGCGAGGGTCAATGGTTAACACTACGGCTCTGCATGAAATGAGCCCCCTCCCCCGTGGATTTTTTTGGTACATTAGATTGTAGCGAGAAAACGATCGCTATCCTGAAAGATAGATGGTGGCCACAGACGGCCAAGCAGGGAGCAGATACAATAATCGGAACGCTTTTGTGTAACACGTGGAAGAAACGTACTGAGCGCCCTAACGTTGGAGCTGTCTCTTATAAGGAGTAGGAACGGTGCTTCGTCTCAAAAGGGGATGCGTGGCCAACGGTCAAATGACTAATGCAGGACAACAAATGAGTACCCCCCCCCCCCCCCCCCCCCCCGCCCCACCCTTCTTCCCCCTTACTCTACGGCCTCGTCCCGTCGACACAAAGTTTAACGTCCGCGCTCATCCCTGTTTGTCTAATGTTGATTTATATTTATATTTCGCCTGCGCCGCCCATGCCACTGCTGGCGACAACGACAACGACAACGCCGGAAGGTGTTCGGAACGCCTCTGGTATGCAGAGTGGTGCCCGTGACCGGACGGCAGCTGTACGACAAGCTATACCGCAGGTTTCACCGGTTCCTCAGGCTCAAGACCGGGGCCGCCTCCCCAACCGCCGCCTCTGCTGCCGCCACCGCCCCTTCCTCCTCCTTGAACTCCCCTCAACGCCGAAGAAGCGCACAAGAGGGACGTGGAGCGAGAGCAGGAGTTGGAGGAGGAGGAGGAGGCCGGACCGGGGAGGGGGGGGGTCTCTTCGGTGATGACCTCGATTTCGATGCCGGCGACAGGATGGGCACAGGAGGTGCCCAAGGGGGGGGGGGGGCAGGGAGGGCGAACGCGCATGCGCGGCCACGCATGGGGAAAGGCGAGGACGAGGGCTGCCCGCGGTCTGTGAGAGCAACGTCGGTGTGGGTTGCCGCCGGCGAGGTCAACCGATGGGGTTTCAGGTGCATCTGCGCGGAGGCCTAGGGGGGAAGAGGAGAAGGGGCGGGGGGGTTAGTCTTGTCTTTGTCTTGTCTTTCCTTGTCTTTTCTTCGTACCTTTTCTTGTGCTTATTTTTTTGGGCTTTGTCATTTACTCGTCTGGTCTATTCCTTTCTTGTCCTCGTGCCTCTCCTCGCCTGTCGTTGTTTTGCGTCACCTTGTATTGTCTTGACTTTTCCCTGTTCTTGTTTTGTCGTGTTTGTGTGTGTTTTGGCCAGATTACGGTTGGTGGAGAGCAACGGTTACAGCTGCTCCCGCTGCAAGTGGATGGAAGGTTGCGTCGGCTGCTTCATCCCTCCCGACGATCAGCTATGCCCAGTAAAGCCAGGAGACACGGTGGCGGTCGACTGGCACATCAGCGTCATCAAGGTGCTACTGTAGTATGTGATGATGGTCACCATGATTGTAGTGTTGGTGCTGGTGTTGGTGTTGGTGTTAGTGTTGGTGTGGTGTTGGTGTTAGTGGTGGTGGTATTGGTGTAGTTGTGGTGGTGGCATTGGTGATGCGTTGGGGGTGTTAGTGATGGTGTTGGCGGCGGTGGTAGCTGTTGAAGGAGTTGGTTGTTTCGTCAAGGTGGTCTTTTGATTGATGCCCTCATGGATTGGTGCGGTCGGTACGTAGCCTCTTTGGTCGCTGCCTCGGGTTAGGGGAAGGGGACGGACGTGTTTGTGGTGGCTGGGTTAAGAGCGCGCGTTTTTTTTTCTTTCCTTTCTTGGCTGGTCTAATGGAGGAAAGGGTCTATGTCCGTTTTGATGAATGAGCGCCGCCAAAGCTCTCTCTTGTTCGGTGTACGAACGGTACCAATGCATACGCGCTCTCTTAGTCTGTTAGACTATTGAGTAGTTAACGAGTGCTGCCAAAAGCACACGCACCGTTTCATGCATGAGTGCTGCCTGCTCACGCTCAATGTTTGATAAATGAGTGCTACCAACTTCACACGCACCGTTTGATACATGGGTGCTGCCGATGCACACGCACCGTTTGGTAAATGGGTGCCGCCAATTCACGGGCACCGGTTGATACATGAGTGCTGTCAATTCGCACGCACGCTTCTCATCCTCCGATGTTGCTCCAACCCCTCCTCTCCCCTGTCGCCGTAATCGCAGGAGCACTACGACGCCAGCGAGGCTTTGTCGTGCCTTCTGCACAGCAGCATCGCCATCCACAAGGATGTGGAGGCGCGGCCTTTGTCGCTTGAGAAGTGCCTGGACACGTTCACCCAGCAGGAGGATATCAAGGAGGTGTGTCTGGAATGGCCTAGGGTAGGTTAGGCTCGGCTCGGCTTGGCGCCTCCAAAAACAAGAACAAAAATCGCCTTTATTATCCGTATGATGATGTTGTAATTGCCAGGAAGAACACCCGGAGCACGAATTGTGCCGGGAAAAACAAAAGAATCGAAAACATAGGCCATAGACCGTTGCTAATGGCCTTGCGATGGTTGAACAACTTTTTCGAGTATTTTGCCGAAGAGATGATCGTATCATCGCTATGCGAAAAAAAAAAATATGAAAAAAGTATGTTTCTGGTTCTCTTTTTTTGTCAAGCGGCCCAATAGGCCAATTGGTCAACTGTTATCAAGCCTCGATCAACCTTGTCCACCAACCACGATTGGTTCTCGATCTCCAGATGGAGACAACCCACGACCATCGCTCTTCGCTCCGGATAAGGTAGCATGAGTGTAGGTAACAGCGCCGAAGAGTTCATGTTGATCCATGTTGTAGGGCGTGAGATGTTGCCCGCGTTGTCCTGTGGGCTTCCGTCAAATCCCATCAAGATTATTTTTTGCCCGTTGGAAGACGATCGGGAGTTTTTGCCTCGGTTTTCCACACACCAGCCGCCAAGTGTAGTTTTAACAGAAGCCTGGTCGGCGCCCGCCACACAACACCAGCCGTAGTGTGAGCACTGTACACCAAGGATGGGTCGGAGCCGCTAACGAGCTCGCCACGTTCAAATTTCACGAAGCCGTCGTTGATTTCGTTGAACGAACTGTGCGGAGCACATGAAAGCACGCCTCCTCTAATCCAAGTTCTTCCTGAGAACATCTCAAGCAGCTGCTGTCCAAGATCGCGGCCAGAAAGCCATTTTTTTCGGAACATTGGAAGTTCCCGAAAAAAATCTACCACAATTGAGGCCCATAGGCCTCTCCTGCAGCGGAACTTCATTTAATTTTTTTTCAATATTTTATGGGGTTGGTGAAAAATAGAAACAATAGCTTGATTTTGGTATTGGCTAGCGTCAGAATGCTTCCTCGGCTTTATTAGTTGACCCAAAGGTCAGAAAAGCTGGACATTTCGGGTTAGAAGTCTACAAAGGGACGAGCACATTACTGACGGACACAGCGTCTGTGCTGTTTTTTCTTGCAGCCTTTCTGATCTCGCATCACGTTTTTCAGAACTCTTGTCGTTTTTATTTGTCTTTTTTGTTTCTTCTAAGTTCTGGCGTGTTTTGCTGTGTTCTCGTACAGCAGGCTGGTTCACGTTGACGCCCCCGAATTTGTCCCCCGGCGAATATCCACGCCGTTTTTTCGATTCAGATCGTGACTTTTTGCACACGTCTTCTATGTGCCCTTGCGAAGACCTCACCCAATGTTTTTAATTTATTTTTTGCCTGATTTTTCGTCAGTCAAGATTTTTCGGAAAATGTGGACCACATTAGCCCAATTTTTTTTGGCGAAAATAGAATAAAATAACCCTCCCCCCCGCGGGTCAGGCCTCGGGATGGGCATATAGAACACTTGTGCAAAATTTCGTGGCCTATCTCTCAAAAACGGTGTGGATATTTTAATTTTTGTGCGTAGTAATTAGTAAGATACGTTATTTCCTGCAAATGATTTGGTTTTTGTATAGGATCCAGTTTTTTCGCCAGATTCTGCTTAATGTTGAACACAAGCAGGTCAGATCTTCGATTTTTTGCGCGCGAAAAATTCTACGGACATGCCTTAGAGTGCGTTCAACCGAGTCGTGCAAAATGCGGCGCAATTGTTTTTCGCCCCCACTGGGAAGATCCTGAAAAATTATTGAAAGAATTGAAGGCCTGCCATCGATCTATATACGAGTTTCGTTTGTCGAGACAGCCCGAGGCCGTCAAGGAAAACTGGCCATGTTACCCTCTTTCGCTGGTCCTGGGGGTCAGGATGATACCAAATATTCCAAAATGTTTTACTGTTGGACTAGACATTGCGAGCGGTATTCGTGGGGGAGAGAATTTGTGTTTTTTACTTGAACCGGCCTGTACTTGTACCCGCTTACGCGAGCGTTTCACCTGGTTTACCTTGATGAATTGAGTTTTTTTTTCGTGTTCTCTTGTCTCTTAGTCTGCGACAACAGAATTTGTCTCTTTCTAGCGTGAAGAATCAGCACGGACACTGGGTGTGCTGATGTGGTAGGTAGGGTAGAAAGAACGGTTCGATGTGAAGACAACACACACAGCGTCTACCGTAGACTAACACTACTGCTGTGGCCGTGGTGGTGTCTTAGCTCCGCACCGGTGGAGACCCGAATGTGTCCTCTGTCGAGTGCTCGAGGGTCGCTGTGTCCCTTAGCATGTGGTCGTCTATTTGTAGAGGGCTAACCCAAAATCTTCAGCTTCTCTGGGCTTTTGGTTTCATTACTACCACGGTAGTGAAAAAGAGGAAAAATACTGACGCTGGTCCATACGAAGAGCAAGTCACTATTTCCGTTTTTTCTTCCCTACCCCCGGAAAAAAATCGAAGTTCAAAAAGTGCCGCTGCAGGAGGCCTTAAGGACAACCGTCCAGGGAAGTTTGGCTGGTATCTTCAGATTAAAAAAGAAGACTAAACATCGACTAACCATGAACAACGGCCTATATTAAACATCTCTGTCTCTCTTTTGTTCATGTTGAACTTGCCACGCTCTTGCGGTGTGCAGGGGTACTGCTCCCGGTGCAAGGACTTCCGGAGTGCCTCCAAGAAGATGGACGTGTGGCGCTTGCCGCCGATACTGGCCATTCAGCTCAAGCGATTCCAGTACACGCAGTACAGCAGGCGAAAGCTACGGAACAACGTACACGTGAGTAGAAGTAGGTAGTGGTGGTAGTGGCGGTGGTGGTGGTAGTTGTTGTGGCCGCATGAGGAGTAATGATGTCATAGGTGTATCACGCCGCTTGCAAAGATGAGTCGTATCAACCCTAAATTTGTTCGAACTCACAGCCGACGTGTTTAGAATAACTTTTATAAACTATCGTGGCGTTTTGGTCCTTATTGTAATAGTAGTGGTGGTGGTTTCAGCAGTTATGGTAGAAACGGCAGTTTTGGTCTTTAATATTAATAGTAGCAGGTGGAGTATCGCTATTAATAGCGGCATGCACGATAGTAGTAGTAGTAGTAGCAGCAGCAGCAAAAATAGCGGTAGTAATAGTATTTATATTAATGGTAGCAATATAGCAGTAGGCAATGCCCACGCCCTGACTGACTGTTCGTTCCCCTCCCCCCCTCCACCTACAACCCCCTTGTATTGGAAACCCGTTGTGTTTGTGGATGAAATGGGGGTGGGTGCCTGGTGGGTGGATTGCTGGGTGGGTCGGTGGTGTTTATGGTTTCGCTCAGTTTCCCGTGAACGGGCTGGATCTCAGCCCGTACGTCGTCAAGGACCCTGGAATCGGTACAGGCAGCGGAGGCAGTCGCTCGCGACAGCAACACCAACGACAACAGCAACAACGACAACCACAACGACAACAACAGCGTACACAGAATCAACAACAGCAACAAAGCCAACAACACCACCACGCTGGAGAGGACGCGCGAGAAGCTCCCTTGGCGGCGGCTTCGCCGTCGCGTAGAGCTGGGAGTGCTTCGGCCGCCGCAGCAGCATCAGCATCAGCAGCAGCAGCGGAAATCGCAAGGGGTGGTGTAATTTATGACGCGACCACAGGTCCTACCGCGTCCGCCTATACGAACGGCGCGGTGTACGGCCAGACGGTGAAGAAGCGGGGGGGGGTGGGGGGTGAGAGTGGGGTGGGGTTAGAGGGAGAGGCCGGGGAGCCATTGTATCTGTCAGGCGGTGGCGGTGATGTCGACGACAGCGGCGTCTCGGTAACAGCGCGGGCTGCTGCTGCTGCTGCTGCTGGCGCTGCTGTTGCTAGTGGAGGGGGTGACGGGGGGGAGGGGTGGCTGGAGGAGGGAGACGAGATGCTGCCGGCAACGGTGGAGGTGGATGAGGGGACGGGGATTGCAAACGCCGGAGTCATCGGTGCAAACGTAAGAGCGTTTTGCCACCCGCCTACTCTATATTTTATGACAGGTTATATCGACAGCTGTTTTTTTGTTGTTGTGTGTGTCGATGTTTGTCTGCCCGATAAGCATTGTTGTGCTTACCGGAGCGACGGAATCATTCCTGAGTCTGTTTTTTGGGGTTAGGGCTGGATCTATGGTTGATTAATACTACCCACCCACCCCCCCACCCACCCACGCCGAACGTCATCGTGTGCATGGTGCTCCGTCTTTTTTCGCTTGTATTTTCGTTCTGTTGCTTTTGTTCGTCCTCCGCAGGGAGGCCGAGGAGGATCTTTGTACGACTTGTATGCCGTGGTGCATCACCTGGGAGCGCTCAGCTCGGGGCACTACGTGGCTTCCGTCAAGAGCCAGGCAACCAAGAAGTGGCATTACTTCAACGACGACCAGGCAGGTTTTTTTACTCGTCGTCGTCGTCGTCTTCGTTGTTGTTGTTGTTGTTGTTGTTGTTGTTGTTGTTGTTGTTGCTGCTGCTGCTGCTGGTGGTCGTTGGCGGTGGCGGTGGCGGCGGTGGTGGTGGTGGAGGTGGAGTGGTGACGCTAGTGGTGGCGTTATTGCTGTTGTCGTTGGTGGTTTTGTCGTTGTCATTGTCGTCGTTGGTGTTGTTGGTTCTGGATGTTGGTGTTGTTCGTGTTGGAGTTGGTGTTGCTATTGTTGTGGTCGTTCATGCTTGTTTTTGTTGTCGTCGTTGTTTGTGTTGGAGTTGGAGTTGGAGTTGGTGTTGCTGCTGTTGTGGTTGCTGTGGCGGTTGTTGTTGACGTCCTGTGCTCTCCTGTCCGCGAAATCTTGTCGCAGGTAACGGAAGTTGACGAGGGCGAGCTGGGGTCGTCGAGCTCGAGCGCTTACATCCTTTTCTACATGCGACGGGACTGTGCAGGCCTCCGCAAGGAGGATGTCTACCCCGCGGGTCCACCGAAGACCGCGGACGAAGTAGAGGCGTTAATGCTGCACAGGGATGCCGCGAAGTGTAGCGTCATGTAGGGGCTGGGGGGGGGGGGGGGGGGCGTAAGGCGCGACGATGATCGTGTTTGGATAGGGGTGACTCGGTTGTGTTATGTTCGGTGCGGTTAGATTCGGTTTGATTCTGTTTGGCTGGGTTTGGTGTGGTTTGGTTTGGTTTGGTTTGGTTTGGTTTGGTTTGGTTTGGTTTGGTTTGGTTTGGTTTGGTTTGGTTTGGTTTGATGGGGTTGGGTTAGGTTGGGTATGGGTTGGTTTTGTTGTATTTGTTGTTCATGTTATTATTGTCGGGGGAAGAGGAGGTTGGGGGAGGGGTTGGGGGGCAAACGAGAAAGAGGCGGTGTACGTGCACGTGCGGTCGCGAGATTTTGGTCCCGCTTGTGGGCTTGCATCTCTCGATTTTCGCTCAGGTGGATCGTTTGATCTGTTGCTTAGATCGCTCGGTTGGTCTGCTGGTTGGGGGTCAGTCGGTTTTGGCAGGCTTGCTCAACCGGCGGATTGTTCCGCTCGTGATTGCTCCTTCTTCGGCAGGAGGCCATAACTGTTGTTTAGCTTTGTTTTCTCTCTCCCTTTTGGGCTTGAGTTTCGAGACGGGCCTCTGTAACCTAGTATGATGATGTTCTCGTAGTGTTTTATTCCCGGTGTATGTTGTGGTTGTGTGTTCTTTCTTTTCTGCACAGCGTATTTGTATTGCCGCCCAAAGGTGTTTTGTTGTCCGTGAGGCACAGCGGTCGGTAATTGCACTGCAGCCCTTGATGACTCGCACTTAATTTTGTAGTGGTAAAAGCCGCGGTTAGAGGAGGGAATTTCACGCCCGCAGTTTTCCCAGTGGTACTTTGTTTTTATAGGGAATCTCTGGCTAGGTGGAAAATCCGTGATGGACCAGTGCCGTCATCCACTATAGCTCATGTATCCACGTACAAACCCCGCTTTTTCACATCTTCCTCGTGTTTTTCTTGTCTTTTCGAGTTTTTGTTTGCATTTTTCGCGATGATCGCGTTTTCAATCGCTGAATCGCGCATTCTGATGATGGGGGCGATGGAGGTCACACTATGATGCCGTGTTACAGCAAGAGAGTTAAAACGCCTTTAAAATAGTGGAAAAACCGCGTTTAGCCTAACAAGAAAGTTGAAGCGCCAATACAATAGTGAGAAACTCTCGATCACTGGATGGGATTTTCTGCCGCAGCTGCCCGCTGCGTACCGACAAATTGATGCGGGTGGATGGGTAGCAGTATTCGTGCTTTGTGCGACGCTTTGGTGACGGTATTTTTTTTGGATAGGAATGAGTCACGTACCTATTATGATACCTCTCTACTACTGTAGTACTACTACTGTAGTACAGTACTACTAGTACAACTATTACTATAAGATATTACCCCCTTGTGTATGCCGAGGGTTTTTTCATGCCGAGGGATTTTCGTCCCGTTTTTTTTTTCGCTCTTATTTTGGAGGCTAAAGCGAAGAGAAAAAAAGGATCTCGTATAATATCATGTAATGTTATTATACAAGTAGTCGGAAAAATCCAAAAGTGAACGAAAAAAAATGTCGGCAGTTATTGGTGAGGGGTCGGGGGTGGGCGTGAACACAATATGTGAGTCGGTTGTCTGGCGCGGCTCTACCGTGCTGCGGCTTGACGCCCATATTTATTACATTATTGATGAGATTGGTCGATTTCGAAGCTTCGTCGAACCTGTGGGAGTTCTAGTGGGGGGCGGGAAGGGAACGGGGGGAGGGGAGGGGAGGGGAGGGGAGGGGAGGGGAGGGGAGGGGAGGGGAGGGGAGGGGAGGGGAGGGGGAGGGCTGCTGAGATGATGTTTTTTGGCGGTTCGAAGGCTAGATCGAAGCTGGGAGTTTGTATCGGGAACGGAGGGGGCGAAGGGGGGGGGGTTGCTGAATTTGATGTTACTTTCGGGTTAAACAAGTTGCCACGATAGAGTAAGTGGATCGAGTTGTTGACGTATTCGTGCACGCATCGTGTAGTGGTGGTTGTCATTGAAAGGCTTCACGGCACGGGAAAGGGCGGCATAGTCAGTGCTAATCGTACAGTAAGTAGTAGTAGCTGTGCGTACACATGATGTGCTGTTGTTGGGTGGGGAGAGGGGAGTGTTTTTTGCCGGCGCGCTTGATTCTGATCCTCTCAATAAGTAAGTCCTTTCAAGGCGCACCGGTGCACTGCGTGTTATATAGGTGCGCAGCAAGCGGCCATGCTAAAGGCGTGGGTGACGGCTCAACCCAGGGCCCGCAACGCTGGACCCCCGGCCTGTGGGAAGCCTGGGGACGGACGTAACACGGGATGGGCCCTGAAGATGACAAGCAGCAACAGCAGCACCAGCAGCGGCGGTGGCGAGGAGTCTCCTCGAGGCCTTGATGCACTAAAATACTGTTGGTATCACTCGATGATTTTTGTGCGCATCATGCCATTTTTCACGGGCTCGTGGGCCATTCGCGCCCATACGCGTCTTTCGCTAAACCGCGCCACTTTTCAGCAGCGTTGCCTACAGTAGAAGTAGTACCTGCCCGAAATATTCCAGGTCCACGTTATCGGCAACGGCAGCGTATGCATCGTATTGTTATGTTGTTGATGCCCGCCTTGGTTCGAACGCAAGCGTATAATAATCCCGTTCACTCCTACGCCACCGCATAACGTGTCCCGCTCGAAGTCGTTGGAAATTACTCTTATCTCTTGGCTGCCACTGAAACTCCAAGAGAACCGTTCTCGCTACTCACGTGCACAATAAGCGTCCTCTGAAGTTACTGTGGTTTCAGTTCCTTGAGAGGATTTAGCCCGGACAAGCTACCTCCCACCCCGATATTGCCGGAAAACAAGAGCGTGTTTTTTCTTCGTGTTGTACCAGCATTTATCATTTTTCTGAGGTTGCCAGCTAAAAAAACGGTCGAGCTGTCCGTCCGTCCGTCTGGCCGTGCGAAAAGCTAAATACCTTAAAAAGGTATCCCATTCTTGTCTACGCCAGTTAAAGGTCGAAACAAAAAGAGAAACGTCGAAACGGGGTGTTGTATATCCCCGGGTTTTCCGGTAATTTGGGGCTAATGGGGAAAACACGCCCACGGAACATATGTCATGTCTGCGCTTTCCCCAAACCGCACCTATCATTAAATAATGTTGACGCACTGTGGCAAGACACGCGCAGCCCATGCCGAGCACGCGCACCGTTTTCTTTTCTTTTTGGGCACGGTATTGGGGCTAACGGGGGCGTGGCGCACGAGGGTGGCAAAATAGTCCCCCCTTTTGACCACAACTTGGGTGGGTATGCCCCCTCACATCTACTAGATGTATTCGCTACAGCGCGTGTTGACCATACTGTCCCCTCTTTTGGCCGGAACCATGTCCCTCTCTGACCAATTCTGACGCCCTCAAAAGCGAGTACAACAAGAACGGCTTCGTACACGTCACCGCCCAAGAGTCCGAATAATATAGACCACGAGCGGAACATCCAGTAGTGTATATTATAGTAGTAGTAGTAGCAATAATATTAATAGTAGTAGTAGAAGTAGTAGAAGTAGCAGTAGTAATAGTCGTAATAGTAGTAGTAGTAGTAGTAGTGGTAGTAGTAGTAGTAGTAGTAGTAGTAGTAGTAGTAGTAGTAGTAGTAGTAGCAGTAGTAGTAGTAGCAGTAGTAGTAGTAGTAGTAGTAGTAGTAGTAGTAGTATTAGTAGTAGTAGTAGTAGTAGTAGTAGTAGTAGTAGTAGTAGTAGTAGTAGTAGTAGTAGTAGTAGTAGTAGTAGTAGTATTAATAGTAGTAGTTGCGAGTGGTTGCAATGGTTTGTCTCCAAAATACAGGCGACGGCGCAGGAAACAACCAAAAACTCAAAAAAATGAAAAATCTTCTGGATGGACGAAAACAAATACCAGGTTTAATAGTTTTTTCAACAAAATAATATAACCCCTCCCATTAAGAAAAAACTCACCCACATAGTCTAGTATATTACAAGTACCAACAACGCAGCTTGCAAATATAGAGTATTGACCCGAAATTCGTCGAACTCACGGCTGACGTCCTTGAAAATTATTTATAAAATATAATAATATCTGCTGCATACATATCACAAAATGGGAGAACCCGAAGGCATAATAATATGTAGTGATAATAATGTGGGTCGTGGAGGTGCGTATATGCTGCTCGGGGCTCGGTCTTGTGCTCGTATCTTCACTGTCAGACCGGCTGGAAAATACGCAGATAGATATATATATATATATAAAAGCATAAACAATAGCGAAGCCAAAACTAGCCAACGATATAGCATGTATGTATGCCCATGTTTGTCGAAGACCAAAGAAAGCAATAGTATAGAGAACAAGCTTCGTACGTATGGAAAGGTTGTATGCTGTTACAACCTTCCCCTTCGGGATGTAGGTGACGTTAAATCCTGGGGGTGTCGCAAGTCGGAAGGTGTAATGGAGTGCCCTCCGTAGGAGGATAGTGTATAGATTCGACGTGAAACCATGTCGTCATGGTCGAGGTGAAACCATGTGATATTAGATGTCACACTCACGTCAAGGTCATCATAGATGGGCGGTAATGTAGGTGACGATGATGGGACAAGCAGGACGCCCCACATCTCACTACCCTGCTCTACCCTGCGCTACCCTGCAGCCCTGTTATGTCTGTCTTTTATAATTAGTGTTCAATGTAGAGGAAATAATGTATAAGCTTTTGAGTCTATCCAGCGAGCCATGAGGAGAGACAAAACAAGGGCACCGGAACCCATGAGGAGCACGCTTCCCAACACCGACCAACCACGCGTCCCCCACTCGGAGTACCACGACAAAGGGTACACGCCGGTAACCCACTCGTGGCCCGTGTTGGGGCAGAAAGGAGTCATACTACTGTACTACTACCACTACTACTACTGCACTACTACTGCTGCTGCTACTACTACTGCTACTACTACTACTACTACTACTACTACTACTACTACTACTACATACTACTACTATTACTATTACTACTACTACTACTACTACTACTACTACTACTACTACTTGTAAGGTTATAGGTGGGGACACAGAGTGCCCCCTGCAGGTCTGCCAATTGAGCAGGTCCTCGGAGAGCACTCGCTTTCTTTTCCTTCGTAGAGACGTAGCTTTATTCGATTCCACCAGAGCCCCGGATAGCTTCTGAGATCGGAGGCACGTGCCTCCGATCTCTTTCCTAACTTTCCCGAATATAAAACGCCAACCTTATCATACGAAACCCATCCAAATGATCTCAATTCGGATAATAACAGGCCTTTCGAGGCCGTAGCCCACCCTGATGAGTCGCATGTGCAGAAATATGGGAGATTCGGGGAGACTCCGGTTCTACGAAATAGACCATGAGTCGAAGTTGCGGCTCCTCAAAACCCGCTCCCACACCTCTAACCGTCTGGCTATGGAGCCAGGAACACGCGAAGGAAATCAGTTGAAAGAAACGCAAACCCTACAACAAGGCAAAAGTCACCCATCAAAAACCTGCCGCGTGCCGCCGGTGTGGCGGGGGGGGCAGAAAAGGCTCTAGAACCTGCCGCATGCCGCCGGTGTGGCAGGGGGGGGGACAGGAAAGGCTCTACGGCTAACCAACCACAGAAAAGGTACCATGGCGAGGCGAGCCCTCGTCGATATGGAGGAGAACACAGGCGCTAACACAAGGAAGAAGTCATGCGAAAAACCTCCCGCGGGCCATCGGCAAGGCGGGGGGTTAGACGAGGAAACGACAAATACTCGGGATGGAAGGTGGCAACACCTACAGCCCCGCTAGGGAGGGAAGTGTTTAGTCGAAAAACAAAGTAGAACAAATACAACACACAAAGGATAAAATATGACACACAGACCCGCACATAGCCCTGTACCACGCTACGCGCGAACAGGGTACCCTGGTCGCCCCTCGGCTGTGAGCTGAGGAGGGCGTCGGCAGAGCGAAATAGAACAATGACGAAAAAGCGACAGCCCTGCGCCTCAGATAGCGGCGTTTTACCCGAACCCTGGCCCGGCACTGAGCAGGTGGTTCGGCAGGACAAGAAGAGAAAAATAATGCGAAGAACCGCCCCAAAACCTTACGAAGACTCTCAGGACACTACCAACAATCCAAATACAAAGACTCAAACCTCATAACTCCAAAAAATGAAGAACTATCGAGGAGCGGTGGCGGCTTGAAAGTCAACTAGCCACGGCCGCGCCTCGAGATTTATCTACGTTACGTTGGATTCCCCGAGGAAACGCACTGGCGATGTGAACTTGCAGGCACCAAGAGCCTCGTGCGGCTCCCGTCGAAGTCGTGTAGGGCGCCGGGGGAAGAGGAAGTTTAATCGGTCCCGGGTCGTCCAGAAAGCGGACCAGGTATACCTTGTCCTCGGTAGTGCTCGCGCTGATTTTTCCAAGCCACCATAACCCATCGTCTCCCTTGTACCAAAAGTGGGCTCGCTTAGGAAGTACTGTGTCGTGGTGGCGACGGAGCCAATCGGCGCGGGGAACACAGGTGTAGCCCAGCGCTAGGAAACGTTCCCCGTTGTTGCGGGAGAGCTCGCGCTGTGCCGCCCCGATCCGCATTCGGCGGTAGAGGCGGTTGGTTTGGCGGTGCTGGTCCGGGGTTCCGGCTCAATAACGCAATATGTGGGAGCGGGAGAGGTGGAGGTCCATTTCCCGCTCCCAGGAAGGTTCGGAGAGTCCCGCCCAATGCGTCTTGTATAGCACCGCGATGACGCCACCTCGTCCTCGTACCGACTGATGACCAGTGATCTGCTCCACCTCCAGCCGTTGGAGGGGAGTCGAAACGTTGTCTTGAGTGACGTGGTACGGCGGGGACTTGCTTGGAAAACTTGTTGAGCACGTACTGCGTCAGCCCCGCCGTTAGGTATTTGGGCATGTCCCCGCTGTCGTGGCGGTTGGCGCAGGGTTGAAGCGCTCGATGGCCACACGCCGATGAGCGTCCGAACCGGGCAGGTCGGAAGGGAGATCCAAATAGAGGAGGTTGCTCCCGAGCGGTGAACCGTGCGGGGTCAAGGCGACGGAGCAGGGACCGACTACCAGAATCTTGTACGGGCCCGTCCAGTTAAGCGCGAGTTCGGCCTTGAGTACCTTGGCGTCGGTGTTCGCCTTCACACCCTGGCGGATGGTAGAGGCAGAACTGTACAACCATGCCCAACCATCCGTCGCGAAGTTAGGTACTGGACGCAGCGCGTCGGCGAGGGCGGAGTTTATGCGGTTAACACGAGAAACAGTGAGGGCGTGGTGTGCGCGGACAATGTCGTTCGCGCGCTTTTGCCGGTCGGTGGCCAAGTCGCAATAGGCCAGGTGGTCACGGGTCAGACTCTGGTGTCCCACGACGCCAGTGCGGTCGAAGACCGTCAGGGGGAGCCGTGGGAGTCTGCCCATGTGGACCTCGTTGGGCGCCAGACCTGTCGCCGCGCTGACTGAATTGTTGTAATCGAATTCGCCGTGGGGCAGATGCAAGCCCCAATCGTCTTGTCGCTCGTTGATGACCGTAGCCAGCATTTGGGCCATAGTGTGGTTTACCCGCTCAACGCCCCCGTTACAGTTGGGATGATAGGAGCTTGTAGCAAGCTTGTGCACACCCAACAGCTGATATACAGCTTGTGAAAGCTTGGAGCAGAGCTGCAGTCCGTTGTCCGAGAGTATGGTGCGCGGGCACCCCCACAAGGGGATGTATTGGTTCACCAGGATATTGGCTGTACCCTCCGCGGTAACCTCAGCGGCACTGACGGGGAACATTTCGGCCCAACGACTGAAGCGATCGGTCAACAGCAGGATGTAGATGTTGCCTCCTGGTGGTGTGACTGGAAGGGGGCCGAAGTAGTCAACACTGACGGCGACACCTGAACCTTCCGGTAGAGGCATTGAGATGATGGGCCAGCGGACAGTCAGCCGTGGAGTTTTCCGCGCTTGGCACTTCAAGCAGTGGCGAAGCCACCACCGGGTGCACACATTCATGCCAATCCACCAATAAAACCGCTCCAGAATGCGCAACGTGCGCGTGGTGCCAAGGCGACAAGAGGCCGTCGAGTGACAAGCTTGCATGATCCAAGGGCGCATGAGCAGGGGAAGGTAGATGCGAACTGGCTCGTCGTTTAGCAAGCAAGCAGCTCGCCCCACAGAGTTGGGTCTGTCAAATCTTGTTGGCGGCAGTGTCGGGCTACGGACAAGTAGGACGATGTCGTCGTCGGTTGTATGTAGTCGACCCTTACCCGCCAGCTCCTTGATGTCTGAGAGGGATGGACGCTTGTGCGAGGGGTAGCACTCCAAAAAGTCGGGCGGCAGGACCGATGGCCGGCCGATATAGACATAACGCATCATGGCGTGGCACGTCAGCTCAGCGTGCTGCTCTCGCTTCCAATCGGCATGCGAATAACGCGCGACGGAATCAGCGAACCGCAATTCAGCGGCGTCGCCGAGGGCGTCTGACCTTGTATGTGCAGTCGGCATGTCACCAGGAGAAGGCGTGAGCCGTAAGAGAGGAGTTCCCATATAGGCTCTGCGTGGTCGCGGTCGGACGGTAGTGGCACCGTGCGGACCGGCGAGTCGGCAAGAGAAGGATCGCGTCGGCGGGCGGATCCGGCCGTGGCCGTGGGACTTGCGGCGGGGTTGTACCTCGTCTGGAAGACGGTCGAGGGGGCCCGCCGGGCCCGAATCCATAATCTACAGCAGGGGTGCATTACCCGTTGTTGTCGCTGTTTGTCGGCGCGTCGTCGACGACGGAGGGGCTGGAGTGCCAAGCAAGGCGGCGACGGACACAGTCGAACTTGTGGTCGCGGCGGGGGCCGACTCCTGTGTAGAACTCCGGGATAGATAAGTCAGCTGTGCGATGGGCGTCGCTGCAGCCAGGGTTTCTGCGGAGCCTGTGCCGCCCTCGATGGGTATGGCAAAAACCGAAGCGAAAACGGTGTCAGCGGCAGGCGAAATCAACCCGCGGCCGGTACAGCCTTCGGTAGTGGCGACGGAGGCACAGACACGAGCGACGAATCTCCCCGGGGAAGCAGAAAGGCCGTCAATCCTTATACGTGGCTCGTGTGTGCGAAAATCGTGAAATGCGGTAGAGGTGAGGGGAAGCCCACCCAAGGCAGCATGTTCAGTGCGGGGCACGAGCCCACCCAAGACAGTGCTTTCGGCGAGGGGTTCGAGTCCACCCATATCTTAACATGCTACTACCAGTACTACTAGCACTAGTACTACTACTACTACTACTACTACTACTACTACTACTACTACTACTACTACTACTAGTACTACAACTACTACTACTACTACTACTACTACTACTACTACTACTACTGATATGAGACGACACGCGTGCTACAACAGTAACAACAGTGGATGTCCCACTACAGCAGTGCCGGTTTAGTAGTGCCGGTTGCCCGCTTAAGTGACCGTGAAATCGCTTGTCACAGATGGGAACCAGTACTGGAAGTATATGGAGAGTAGTGCCGGTTGTGGCTATTGTTCCGGCATTTCTAGTTGAAACATACCGGCACTGCACAGGGACCAGTACAGTGCCGTGGTATGTATACGGGCACTGGCGCTGTTTGCGGCCGTTGTGTTTAGCCTAGACCCTTTGAGAAGAAGTTTATCCAATAGGCTCCACGGTCCAAGCCGCGGAGGGTCTGTGCTGTGCGTTCGTCGTGAACCGCGCTTGTGTGTGTGACCCGAAAACGAAGCACCGAGCACAGCCCCGAGCACTGAGCAGTACACTCACCCACGACCTATGATATATCTTAATAAATTATGGCTCTTCTCCTATTTTGTGTATTAAATGAATACATTTGTTTCCGCCCATGAACGTTTGTTTCGATTTTTTGTTTGTGTCCTGGACCTTCTCTTTTTCTGAGACAAACGAGCGCAACGACTGGCAACTACTGGGTGTTCTGCTCGCGGTTTATTCGGGCTGTTGGGCGGTGACCTGAAAGTAGAAGCTGTTCTTGTTGTACTCGCGTTTGAGGGTGTCAGAATTGGTCCAATAAAATGGGTATAGTTTCGGTCAAGAGGGGGGAAAATGTGGTCAAAGAAGGGTAGGACTATGCGTTTAGTAGATCTGGGGGGTACCCCCCCAAGTTGTAGCCAAAAGGGGGGAGTGTTTTGCCCCTTCCTTCGTGCGTCGCTTCCCCATTAGCCCCAATGATAACCGCCCGAAAAGAAAAAAAAACGAGTGTGCTCGTCATGGGCGCTGCGGGTATCTAACCAGTGCGTCAGAATTGAATTTTAGCCAGTTTGGGGCAAGCGCGGGCAAGTTCCGTGAACACGTTTTTCCTATACCCCCAAATGACCGAAAAACCCGGGGATATAGTCTACCCCCTTTTGACTATTTACCTAACCAAAAAAATAAGTTCAAGGCAACAACGAAAAAAAAACGACCTTACACCACCAGAAACTTGAACGGTATACCGTTTTATCTTGGCGTATTTTGTCTGAAAAGTAGAAAATTGTAGCACGCATACCCCCAGTTGTTAGGTACATCCATTCTGTTTTCTGGCGCACGTTCTGATGCGGTCCTGTGTAGTGATTGCCACTATGGCTGGGATTACAAATATGGACCGGAATATATTCGTATCACCAAACGTACGGTCCATATGCGAGCAAAAACCAGCAACATGTAGGATACCATCGCGAGAGATAGATGCTGCTAATACTCGCTGTATGACACTCGAATAATTCACTCAGCTGACAGCACGAGAGCCCCAGGTTATAATACAAGCCGCACCGATCGCTCCGGCGGGCGCGACTTGTAGAGGGGTTTGAGGACGGAGGTGGGCGGCCGGTTTCGCGTGTCGACGTCGCCGGCTCGTGGAGATTCGACGGCTGGCTGCAGAAAGGGTCCTTCCGTAAGCCATAATCGACTTACTTGCAGGTACACCGCGAAAGAAGGGGTTGCGCTAGGTAAGGCCACCCGAGTTCTTCATCGATGCCCCCCGCGTCTCCTGCAGTACTTGAACCGTATTCTACAACATCGTCCTCCTCTGAGACTTCCTCTATGCTGCGCTGCATGCAAGGGCGTTCATTGGCCCCTCCTCCCCATCATCATCGTTATCATCATTCATCATCGCCATCATCATCATTCAAAATCATCATCACCAAAAAGAGGGCTTGCCTCTTCACGCCAAGTAGACTAAGCAAGAACAAGACCGTGAACGCGTGGGCAAGAACAAAAACAAGAAAAGGAGAAACAGAGAACCAAATAACGGGGATCGCTCTGCCTAGAACAGTACGAGTAGCAGAAACAAGTCAAGCATGCAAGCGGCGACAGGCACGGAGCATTAATTTTCCAAAGTCCACTTTTTAACTGATGACCCAAGTCTACTCCTACAGTTACTACTAATATTAGTGATGGCGATGGTGATGACAATTATGACATTGATAAATTTTGAGCCCATGTTACCAGTTGAGGTTCTACAGGGGATCTTCGTTACGCGGCATGTTGTTAATAGCATATCCCCTGGCCGCATGAAACATAAGAGTCCAAAAATAAACATGAGGTGTTTTCATTAAAAAAAACGGGTGAAAAAACAAACACAACAACAAAACACAAAAGCCTGCTCGTATTATACATATATTTACTAGTGTACTGCAGAGACAAAACGTCTCGCCTCCCGTATAGCTATGAATAGCTGTTCGTAAAACAACACGAGTGTCAATGTTGCATCTACCAAACAAAATGGCGCCGACAGCATAAAAACCAAACCCCTCTTTCTACTTGAGCCACACCACGACGCAAAATCGTCCACTAAGCACACAAAAAAGTAGATAAAGTACAATTCGGCGAAAAGTCACAAAAAAAATGGGGACATCAGGTCTCGCCAATACCCCCTCACGTCCCCACTCCCCACCCTTCCCGTTACTCCCCCCATAACGCTACAAGGCCAAAAGCAGCTTAGGGCGACGATGCCATGCTTGCGGCATGCCGGGACATATACCAATGCACCAGTGTTTGCCGCAGCCCCGGTGGCTTAAAGCTCCGCCTTGCAAGAACAGCAACCACAAAGAACACAACACACAAAAAAAAACGTCGCCGGGGAGGGTATCGCGATCAACCAATAAATCACCCAGCACAGCAAAGCGCACGGCAAACACGTCGCCCACATCTGCTGAATGACAGCCTTCGCGATACCTCGACTCCTAACGGTCACAGAGTAAGAACACCGTGCAATGGTCGAGCGTGGGGATACATAAAGCTGTTTTTGCGGGAGACAACCGCAACTTTTCCACCCGCTTACTAAGTCACCGATCGATCCATTGATCCCATGGATCCACCCATCCATCCACCGATCGATCCATCGATCATTCCAGCCATCGGTCCATCCATCCCGTCTAGCCAATCTACCCATCCGTCCACGATATCAATCGGTCAAAAGATATCTATGACAATCAATCACTCGACGAAACAGTCGAACCTTTAAGCAATCGACGAAATGAACGAATGAAGGAATCAAACAACCAATGGAGCTCACAAACGCTTTATTTTACCTAATTCATTCATCAGCCAGCCAGCCAATCAATCTAAATCAATCAAGCATTAAAACAATCATGTAATCAATCAAGCAACCAATTAATCCATTAAATGGGCCATTAGGCAATTCACCAATGAAGTAACGAATCAACCAGTTCTTCAGTCAGCGCATCAGCCAACCAATCAGACAGTTGATCAACACCTAAATCAACCAATAAAAACAATCGATCAAACAACCAATCAATTAATCAATCAAACAAGCCAACCAATAAACAAAATCAGTCAATCAATCAATGAGCCCAATCAGCAAAAAAAAACACCAACAAAATCATCCAATCAACAAAATCGACCAATCAACAAACCTAACCAGCCAGCAAAATCCGCCAACTCAACTTAATCAGTCAATCAACCAATCAATCAACACAATCTACGAACCAACCAAAAATCAACCAACCAACCGACCAACTAACCAATGAACTCAAAATCAACCACTCAGTCAGCCATCCTGACGAGGCCGACACGGCCCTGCTTGGTGCCGTACGCGCAGCCCATGCCAGGCTCGGGATGGAAGCAAGCTATGTTGACATCATCATCGGCCGTAGTCATCAAACTCTGCATGTGTGATACGGCGGGTTTTCGAGGAGGACGGGCGGGCGGGGCGGGGGCGGGGGGGTGTACTCAGTTTGTGAATGGCTGTAGTCGTATGACCATAGACCCTCGCATATCTGCTCTGCCGGGACGGAGCACGTCGGGCTTTCACCAACCAGGCAGGCATTGCTTGCACCAAGCGCGAAGCACCGTGAGGTATTCGGCGAGTCGCACGAAGGGTGGACTGCATCCTTCCAAGAACCGCTCGTACGACAGACTTCGGCACCCTGTGCCTACTTCTTGCTTATGGATGACAGCGCCAATTAGCTACTTTGTTTTCTGTTGTGGCCACTTCAGAAACCACTTCAGAAGCAGCAGTGGGTATTACTATGTAACTGCCTCGTGGGTGCCTTACCATATTCACACTACGTTATGCCATAATTCCCCTTGCGCGAACTTAGAGTTCTCCACTCCGCACAATATGATCCAACTCGATAACCATTATGGTGACCGCAAAAAAAAAAAAAACGGCACCCTGGTTGTCTGGTTCGCGCAGTGATTGGCACGTTTTACAGTGTCGTTGCCAGCCAACACCAACCCCAATATACCTATGATGTTTTACAGCGTCTGAGCCAACCGAGGCCAACTATTTATTGCGGGGGGGGGGGGGGGTAATAATCATTTCATGCATAGCCGTTGTCGTATGACCATAGACCCTCGCATCCCTACACTATCGGGAAGGAACACGTTGGGGTTTTCACCGACCAGTCAGACAGCGTTGGCGGCACCAAGTGCCAAGCGTCGTGGGATAGTCAGCGAGTCGCGCGAAGCGTAAAATACATCCTACTTAGAACCGATTGCGAGGCGGACTTCGGCACCTTCGTGCGCACTTTCTTGCGTATGAATGGTAGCATCGAATGGCTTGATATATTTCCTGGTGTGGCCTTCCAGAGACAGCAATGGGTTTACCATGCAAATACCGTAGTCATCAAACTCTGCACGTGCGAGACGGCGGATTATCGAGGAGGGAGAACACTGAAACTTCAAGAAAAAGGAAAAAAAACTCGTCCATCAAAGCCAGAAGCACTACATCATCCGTGCCGTCGGTCCACCGGAGACTGTCCGGCTCGTCGGCGGGCACCAGCACCTCGAGAGAGCGAATCTACGAGAGAAACTACTGGCAGTCCTTGGACTGCAGCTCTTAACTGCAGTCCATACGCTATTCCCCTAACCCCAACCCTAACTCTATAGTTGTGCACCTACGAAGTGGGAACAGAGCGTCAAATGGGATCCGGTCCGGGCGGGATAAGCCTAGAGGTATTGACCAACTAAAACGGAGGAGGGGTCTATTGGGCACTCCATTTCAACCGTTTCAACCCCAGAAGACAAAAAACACAGCAGTAGTACAGTGTTTTATTTAAGTTAAGCCCGCAGTCCATGGGTTGTAATTACGCCGTCCGAATCTATAGCGTGGGGTGCTCGATTTAAGAGCCCCTCGGAACAGGCCTCGTAGTGTAACCGCTCTTATCTCCGTGCCGCCCTTGCCTCAGATTGGACACTATGCAGTTTTTCGCACAGCCGTCAAAATCATGGAGGATATAGAGCAGGCGTTACAAAGGCGTGAAAAATCGATTTGACCGCTCTCAACGCTGCTTTCTCTTGTCTTGAACGCTCTTAACTCTTGTTGGGCCTTGATAATATATTGTTTTAGTGTAGCGAAAGAGGACTTTGCGGTATTTTCAAAGCGTCGACGAGTATAGCGTGAGCGCGCAGCAGCACGGCACGAGTAGAGGTCATGCTGCACCCGGCCCGTGAGAGTATTTTTGCACTTGTTGTACTTGTACTTCGGACGCTACCTTTATAATCGCCAACCAGCAGCGGCCGATGCCGTAATAGTCATTTCTCCCTCTCAAGTCTCAAAGGGGTCAAGTCGGGTCACCCACTGTATCAGCTACTCCTGGCGCGGCAACGCCTACATCGACAAAAATATTAACCCTGTTGAGACTTTGAAGGGGGGGAACAAACCACAGCAGTAGACTAGCCTCCACTTGTAGGCCTATCAATCGTCTCGGCAAGGAAATTTCGTTCCGCTCGTGTGCTCAGTTGTAATCGCGGAGCTATGCACGTGAGACGCTTGATGCCTCGAAAGTAGTGATCGTCACTGCTTTCCCTTTACATCCGATCCTAATTGCCCATACGTCGGTAGGACCCTCCAGTATCGTTCGTACAAGCATTGAATTGGCTGGTTTCGAACGAAACTGAAATTTTAAAGACACATACTGATTTTGGGACTTGGCCCATTTCCAACACCTAAAATGATCCTACTCTAACTCCAAGTGTTTTGTCCCCATGTCGGGAGTGCGGTGCTAAACGGGTAACCCCTTTAGAGCCCCCAAACCGCTCCCTACACGAAATCCAAGTAATGTTGTTCCCAAAACGGCTTTTCAATTGTAAAGGCGTTAAAGGGGGGAAAGTGCCCAAAAAGTGTGTCCATTACAGCAGTATTGACCACACGAAGCAGCCCGTGCTGCCCAGAAAAGGGCTGCGTCCGAGCGGCAGCGTGACACACACGCTACTACTGTACATATGCAGCCTTTTTTTTTTTCGAGGCTCCTAACCACTCGAGAAGCTCCATAAATTCTCACCCCAAACCTGTTTCTTGAGCAAAACTGAAGGTGTAAACCCGATGAACAAACCCGTGGCCTAACTAAGCATACCAAACAAATAATTTTGATCATTTTGAACAATCGTTTTCATCATTTTTGACAAACAAGAACGCCATTACCGACATTTTGGGGTTAAAGAGCCCCGTCCTTCACAAAACCTGTTGGCCAAAAGCGTTGCCTCTATCGTAGCTCGCGTCGCAAGGAGAGAATGCGGGGGGGGGGGGGTACTCATTTGTTGCTTGCCTTAGCAATTTAACCATTGACCACACATCCCTTCGAGACGGAGCACCGTTCCCATTCCTCGCAGAGACACCTCCAACATTTGGGCGCTCATTACGATTTTTCCATATATTAGGGGGGGGCAGTGACCGAGGGAAAGCAAAACACGGATGAAACGGGCACGTACTAGTTGTATGTGCTCTTCGTTGTTGTGTGCCACTCTGTCCGGAAGCGTGATGACCATTGGGATGTTAACATGAACGCCGAAAGGGCTCGTCATTTCTGGGCAGGGTGGATACAGCAGTAGGTACTGCTGTTACGAATTATTATCTCACCACCGGTCGAAGGGTCGAAGCACTGTAGATGGAGGTAACTGGAGGAGCACGGGGAGCGGCGACACCTCCGCCGCCGCCGCCGCCGCCTGACCTGCAAGTACAACGCGTTCGGCGTAGCGGAACACATTATGTGCCAAATAAGATAGTAAAAGCTGTCGCTAGGAAGACGGCACCTCAGGATCTTTTTGGCAACTATCGCTAACTTGTCTGCGCTCGTGGTCGGTGGAGCTTCCTTCAGGCAACTCGAACAGAGTCCCTATTTCGTGGCGCCGTCTCAAGTGGAAGCTCGCAGTCGCTCGGAAATACATTCGTGCGAGATGCGCGAGAGAAAGTACTTACATTTGTTGATATTTTCCCCAACACTTTGCTTGAGTGATAGATCTGTCGTAGACTTTTCGTGTTAACGTAACGCTTAGACCGGGAGGGCGGCCAATATCGACGCTACAGACGGCTATGGGCCCACGTCACAGCTTGCCGACGAAAACAAGCATGTGCCCAAAAGACGATTATGCAAAAAACAAAGCACGAACGACACATGCAGGTGATGAGAGGAAGAGCGCCGCATCCTAACAAAGTCTTCGTCATCAACCACATGCATAACCGGAACGTCGAACGAAGCAAACACAAAAAACGTGCGACGTAAGCAGAACCCTTGAAACAAATGTTACAAACAATTCGACTGACCGCGCGGGCAAGATGGCCTCTCGCCCCTTTGAACTGCATCCACTCCTTTTTTTATAAGCAATTTGGATTGAGTGTCGGATAATGTTTGCAGTACAACAAGGGTTGAGCTTCGAAGAGTCACACCCACACCTTGGGCGATACTCTGCCTAGACTTAGTTGTAGGAAACTCTATGCCGTGGCCAGACGAGTCTCTTACAACTCTGTGCCGTGGCACCATTTCTACTCACCCATCGGAAGAGGTGGCCAGATGAGGCTCTTGGCGGGCGCGCTCGCTGAGCACCCCCGCTCCGAGCAGAATGTACCGGGCAGAAGGGGAAAGTTTGACGGAAGTAACCTGAATCGCGTGGCGCGCACAGCACGGCATGGCACGGTATTGGTATCGGTGACGACGGCGGTGGCGGCGGTAGCAGTAGCGGTGAGAGCGAGGCACGGGACGGTTTTGATATGGTGACGGTGGTGGTAGTTGCGGTGGGGATAAGAGTCATGCTATCGATAGACGAGGGCAAAATAATAACATGTGGTAAGACTTTTTTCAAGTATGCCAAGGGAAGCAAGAATAAATAGGGTTAGCAATGGAAAGACCGCTAGGGGTAGTATTGGAGAGAGAGATAAGACATACCTGGTAAAAACGTAAAAACGGGGGGGAGGGGGGGGGGCGCAACAGAGAATGATAACAATAGTGGGAGAAGGACGCAGATGACGCACCTGCTTGGCGCTCAAGCTATCCATCGCCGCCGCCCGCACCACCCGCGCGGCCCTCCCTCGCTTCCCTTCCGCATTCAAGGACACCAGTACCAAGTGGGGCACAAACTTTCCCACCGGCTGTGGCGGCGGCGGCGGCGGAAGCACACAGCGACGCCCATCGCTAGAAGCAGCGCGGGTGATATCGCCGGAGGGTTGCCCAAATCGTCCAGCCCCGCTGCCGCTGCCACTGCTACTGCCGGCACCGCTACCACTACCAACGCCACTAACGCTGTTGCTGCACCCCCCCTCCTCCCCAACGCAGCGTCTTCTTCCTATCCCTCTCTCCGCGGCGCTACCCTCCTCCTCTCCCTCTCGCACGGCGCTCGCCCCTCCCCCCCTCTCGTGTGCGACTGGCGCTCCCGTCGATGCACCCAAGGGCGGCAGAGACAGGCCTTCTTCGTTCGTTGTCGCCGCCACGCCCCTGGGGACTTGCAGAAAGAAAATCGGCGGCGGTGTTGGTAGCTGCAGCGCTTCAGACCCTCCTCGCCGCCCCATACCTCCCTCTCGCCGTAGCCGCGTCTCTCCCTCCCTGCCAGATCCGGTTTGGAGCTGAAGGTGACCACCATCGGTGGTGGCGGCAGTGGTGGCGGCGGCCGCGGGTCCGAGTAACGCCGCAGTTGGCGTCGGTGAAAAGGACGTCCCTCCAGCCCCCCGAGACGCCATCGCTAGCAGCGGCAACAACGACGGCGAAGACGTCTGCAATCCTTCCGATAACGGTGCAGCCAGCGGAGGCGGCAGCGGCCGCGAGGGCGCGGCAGACGATGACAGCGACAGCGACAGCGACAACGACGACGACGACAAAGAAAACGAAGACGACTCACGGTGGGCAATAATTGGCGGCGGTGGCAGAGGCGGCGGATGGCCTCCTTTCCGAGCTAATTCTCTCCCACCGCCCCGCGTATCTCTCGACGGTGATCTTCTCTCCTCCTCCTCCTCCTCCTCCACCCCCTCGACCTCCCCCGATGCCGTGACCCTAACTCCCGAGCCAACTGGCGAGTGACAGACGTTCCGACCCACGCTGACCCCGTCGCTGCTGCCACCCGCGCCTGCACTAGCCCCCCCGCTGTCTACCCGCGTCCTTATCGACGCTTCCACCTCCGCTACTCTACCCATCGCCCCGATTTTTTTTACTACCGTTCCTTGTCGCTTCCTGCCGAAGAACCCGTCGCTTCCGCCCCCCCCGCCGCGAGATCCCGCGCTTCCGCACCACGGACTGCTCAAGCGCCGCTTCAGGGATATCCGAGGGGACGGCGTCTGCGGTGGCGGCGGCGGCGACAACTCGTTCCCTCGTTGTCGAGCTTGACGCGCGCCCCCCGACCCCCCCGCCACTGCCATCGCGACGACGGAGCCGGAACCAACGACGTGTTCTCCCCCCAACGCGCCAGAATCTCCCGCGACGCTAAAATAGCGCCGGGGCCGCACGCGGCTCGGCCACGGAGAGAGCGAGATCCGCTCCCCTCCCGACCGTTCTCCTCGTTCCGTCTGCCATTTCCACTGCCCGCCGCTGCTACCCCCGCCTGCTTCCCCTCCTGCTGTCGCTTTAGGTCGATCTTCTGCTGCTGATGCCCCTGCCGTCAACATCTTTTGAGGCAGCGACGCCGGCGCAACGGCAGCCATGCTCACAGACAGCTGATGATCTTGGCCGAGTTGCGACCCATGCCGGGGCGCGCTCAAGCCCCGCTCCTGACCCGCACACTCTTCGAACGCGGTCGCGGTAGCACTTGCGTATCGCTTCGCCCATCCTTGGGATGGCACCTCCTCCACGCCCTCCGCTCCCCCCGACCCCACCGCCGCCACTTCCCCCCCCGCCGCCTCCACCTCCTCCCCAACCTCCACATCTACCTCCATCTTTGTCGCGGTATCAGCCCCCGCCGGTCGCGCCAACTCAAACTCCTGCCCCCCCTCGGCCCACGTTGCAGGCACATTGTCCTGTATACCACGCCACCGGGACAAGCTTGCCCCGAAACTTTCTTCGCCGTCGCCAGCCTCAATTCTGATGCCCGCCGCGGGAGCCGCTGCTGCTGCCACCGGGGTTTGTCGTCCGGATATTGCTGTCAGGGAAGCATCGACGCCTCCAGCAACGGCAGCAGCAACATCAGGGGCAGCAGCAACAGGAGCAGCAACAGCAGAAGCAGTAGCAGTAGAAGCAGCACCAGAGGAAAAGGAGGACGCCAAATGCCCCCCGCGGGCAGCACCGGCCTCAGTACCGTCTGCACCATCTGTGGATCGGACTGAGCCGATGCGTGGGGCATCGAGCACAGCAGCAGCAGCAGTACCAGCAGGGGCAGCAGCATCAGCATCAGCACCAGGAGCACCAGCAGCCTCGGCCGCTGCCATGGCAGTGGTTTCGCCATCTCCGCCACGAGCAGCGGAGGAGGAGGAGGAGGAGGAGGAGGGACGCGCAGCCGCCACCGTCACCACCGCCGTTGTTGCTGCCGCTGCCGTTGCCGCCGCTGGATCGCTTGTTACTTTCCAGAGCTCAGCAATCACGCACAGCCAGAGACCGTCCTGTGAAACGTCGAAGCCACCGTCGTTGTACAGCAACGCTTGGTGCAGTACAACCCGCGGCTACAGTAGATGACACGGGCGTCGGAAAGGGGCACAAACAGGGGAAAAAAACATTAAACCCTATCGGCGGACACAAAAAAAAATACCGGGTTGGAGGGTGGGGCAAGGATACCTATAGCTGGTGCAGTCATCGCTCCGAATTTGGTGCCGTATCGAGAAAGACTAGCGCAACTTGGTTTGGCGTACTCCACCCGAGCTAATAACTACCAGGTACCAAAGTACCAGACACATAGGAGTCCCCCGATAATGCGGTATCTCTATATAAGGCGGCATCCCGAGATAATGCGGTCGAAATCGTTTCGCGCGACCGGGAAATCGCGCTCACAACCTGGAACAAATAAGGCGGCTTCCCCCGATGAGGCGGTCACATTTATTCTGGCACACAACCGCCGTACTGAGGGACCTCTGCTGTAAATCGTTACACCCAGCCAACAAAAAACCCACAGCGCGGCTACTATCGAGATAGCACTTTTTTTGCCCCAAAAATGTTCTGAACGACGGGGTCGCTCCTTAACCCAAAATCGTCGGGACGCCCATTTTGGAGTTTCGCAAATAGTTATGTCTTGTATACTTACGCCACGAATTTGTCAATCGGGTTTGCCATTTCAGTCTACTCAAAAAAGTAAGCCAAGGCCTCAGAACGCATACTTGTAGAGCTCCTCCTCAAGCGAGGAAGGAGCCTCAGAAATGAAAAGTGGTGCACCTCAACGGTAGGTAGCACATGTGCAACGAAAAAACAGTTTCGCACGCCCTCCACGGCAAATACCCACGGCAGAGGTGTACCTTTTTTGGGCTTGAGGATTCTCTCGTCACTTGAGGAGCTTTTTGAGCAAAATTAAAGCGGACCCCGATCAAACGTGCCATGGTCTACGTTAGGTATACAAAAAAGTAGGTTGCAGGAAAAAAAATCGTCAAATTTCGACAACTTTGGGTTAAGGAGCCCCGTCGTTCAGAAAGTCTTTTAGCCAAAAACGTTTTACCTCATATCGTAGAACGCGTCCCACTCCCAACTAATACCTACCAGATAGCCGTCAAGTCCGGTCAACCCACCGCCCTACAAAAAAAAAGTGTCGCACCCTCGTCATAGCAGCTGCGCTGTTCTCCGCCAACGCCGCGTCGAGGCTGAAGTCCCACACCTGCAACCGAAACGTCACCTCCGCTTGCCCCGCCGCAAGAGCTTGGGCCGACGCCGTCGGCACCGCTCTGCCTCCCGCAGCCCCGCGAGTCGGCTCGCGCGCCGACCCGCGTGGTGCGCCCTGCTGCAACACACAGAGGGACGACGCATATACATGGGGAGGAGGGGGTCAACATAGCATGTCATACGGGCGGTGTCGCAAGTCACCATGCGCTACAGACCCGCGTGGCGTGTCCTGCTGCAGCGTACAGAGGGACCACGTATAGACGTGGGGGGGCGCTAGCAGCAAGGCGAACTTTGTATATACAGCAACCATACAACCGTTCGTGGGCGGTGGTTGAAGGGAAGTTCCTCACGTTGTTGTCCCGGGACTGGGGGGGACCATTGTTGGCGGCTCCCACGATGATACCGGTGCCGTCGGGGGTGAACCTGACACATCGGAGGCTGTGCGCGTGACTCCATACCACGTACGGCTCCGGCTTGTTCTGCGCGGTACAAGCAAGCAATAATAGTCGGGGCGAAACGCAAGCGGCCAAGCTAATTCAGGCGGAGGAGGGAAAGGCATACACGGGTGCATGCGGTGCGGTCAGTCAAAAGGGTCTTCGCCCGTGGAGTTGACGCGATTTGTGCTGTGTATGCTGCGCGCCACGCTCCGCGCTGTGCTGCGCTAGCTCCCCGCCCATCTACCTTCGTGTTGGTTTTGATTTAATTGGGGTAGCCGAGACCGCCTGGCCTACAGATCTGCACCACAAGGCGGTCTTACCGGAGAAGAGGCCGTCAACCAATCAACCAACCACTTAATCCAATCAATGAACCGCTCAATTAACCTGTCGACCCTATCAAAACGACTGTCCAATGCATCAGCAAAATCTTCGGGGAGGAAAATGGAGACAACGAGGGATAATGGTGAACAAGTACCAGGATAAGTGTTTTCCGGATTCGGAGACTCGACAGGACATCTCCTGCCGATCACCTCTCACCTTGTAGTCCCAAAGGTACACCGACTGGCCGCTGGCAACGGCGAGAACGTGCCCAGAACGGTGAAAGCTCAACGAAATTATCGCCATGCCGAGCTTCGACGAGTGCAGGCACCGTCCCGTCGCTATATTCCACACCCTCACCTGGCCTCGACAAGAAGGTTTACAGTAGCAGAGGCGGTGCGCGGGGGGGGGGGGGGGGGGACAAGAGTGCGAGACGTTGCAACGCCCCATCATCTTTTAGCGACCGGGAGGATACGTTAACGCAAGTCAAGTCAAGGCGATGAAGCTCCAACGCGTCGTTTGTCGACGCATGCATGGGTGAAGCTAAAGATTCCGAGGCCACGCGCTTGCTTGAGGAGCTCTATGCCCCCAACCAAACCTGACCCTGAGAAAAATAGCATGCGAAAATCCGATAAACAGTGTCATGGTCTAGGTATCGCGTGGGAGGGTACGGCCACGCAAGCCAAGGCGATGAAGCTCCACACCTACAGCTAGAAGGTCGTTGCTTACCGACACGCCGTTAGTTCACCCTTCGCGCCAAGAATACTCCTCTCTCCTTACCCATCCACCCACCCACCCGCCCACCCACCCACCCACCTCGAAGTCGAGGCATCCCGAAGCCACGATGCTCGAGTCCGTGGGGTGGAACTTGACCGTCCACGGTGTCCTGGGGTGACCTCTCAGCGTCTGCACAACCTTGCCCCTCAAGAAGCTCGTTATTTTTACAGTATGGTCGCCATGCGTGGAGGCGAGCAGTTTCCTGTACCGTGAGTGCGTCGTCGTTGCCATGGTCGTCAAGACGAGGAGAGGAGAAAGGCACTTACATAATATTTTGTAAGTTGCGCGTGATACTTCGACCGCGCGTCCTAAACTCCGGGGCGTACGGTCTATATGGTCTAAAAACGCAGAGGAAGACCCAGCTCAAGATGGATGTAACACCAGGATGAGCCTGGACGAGCCCTGACCACTACAGCCCTCGTGACAGGATACACGGTGTAGGTCGGTGTTTGAATAGATACATGTACGACATTGTTGATGGTGTGCCCTGAGCGCTGCCCGGCTATTGCTGAACGATTGTTTTACGCGTTTTTCGTGTTTAATCGCGATGAGGACCAACTCTCGGTCCATGTTTCCCTCATCGTGCGTCCCGATCCCTGCTGCGCCGGGGGCGCCTCGACCGCGCTCGCGCTGTGCCCTGAGTCGAACGGGTTAACCATTCAAAAGTAGGCCAAACTCTATTTTTGAACCGGGGAAATTCCAGGGTTTTCTTAGGTAGATGGATACACAAATCACCGGCTCCGATGCTCCGCACCTCTTCCTCTGCGGAACTGGACTACTGTACATTTCCGCGTGCCCGCCGAAGCGTGCTTGAATATACCATTGGTAGTAACAACGTACGAAGTGTGGGCGAGGCAACTCGACACCGCTAAGCCAGGGCCCGGGCCCCACAAGCAGTTCAGAAGACAACGCAGCATGAGTGGGACCTCGGCCGGGGGGGAAGGCTTCATCCAATTCAAAACTACTTACCTCAAACGGTCGGCGGCTAGAGAAAACAACAGACGCATGGCATTATGAGGGTAGCCTAACATCAGCCGCCGACCGTCGAGGTAAGGTCCAAGTAATGTAACTTAAGCTTGTTCAGACGCAAGGTTTTCCGGTCGATCACCGGTACTAAAACACAATTACAGCAGTATTCATACTGCTGCTGTAGTATAGTACGAGTGTGCAAATGCCAGGTGCCCTACTGAACCAACATGCCCATTCACATGATACTTCGAAAAAAACACGGAGGGCCTGTTACGTACGTACGCTGACTTCCGATTTCACTTTTTTTGTATATGTTTTGCGGATGTGCGACTTGCTTCAGCTATGGCATACATACGCGTACATATTATAAAAATAAAAATACACTCCAGCTGTGAGATCGAAGATTTTGTCGAAACTCATCTTTGCAAGCTGTGTGATACTCCGATCGCGCGTATTACGGGTTGTGTGTCCTCATTTAAGGATATATTATACCACCTTCGGTGTGTTTGCTTTTTCCCCGGGTGTTCTTCCACCTGAGAGTGACTGGAGTCTGCCCAGTGACCACGGACTTGACTATACGAGTTAATGTGAGAACAGCAATAGATCGTGCATTGCGGTTGGCATTGCATGGTCAAATCATATTGCTGTATTTGCCATATGTATCTCTGTCTCGTAGTTTGCGACCACAGAGCTCGTCCCTCTATGAGGTATTAGCACGGGCACTTGTTGTACTGGATGTAGATGGGTGCAAAGATCAGTCTAATGTGAACACACACACTGCCATATGATATGTGAATGCTCGTACCTGGCTCAGCTTTTTTTGTGCATATACGAGAGTACTAATACTCTGTATACTCGTACGATATCAAGGCACGAACGTTTTGAACATGCCACACACCCACGGGGGCAACCTTGGTGGTGGGATCTTCCCGAACACAACACAAAGACATACTGCTGTACTCGGAAGTCGTGTATGCGAGAGACTCTTGTGGTGGGAGAGGGTGAGAAGGGCGCCCCTGCAGCAAAGTCATAATTCAAATCATCCGTCAGAGTGCGGACGAAATCATCACGGTTGCGCCAACTACAGTATTATAGTACAACCTACACAGCGTTCACAAATCGCTGCCGTTCGTACTCTATGTTACGCGCATCAGCCATCACACCCACTTCTTCCTCTGATTGCGGGGGGCGGCAGCGAGAGACACAAAATAACTACAGCAGTACGAGTACAACGGCACGAGCTATCATATATGATGTGCTTGACTTGCGGAAAGCGCGAGAGCGTGAGTTAGCAACACTCGATGAAATATCGACGAGCAGTGGGATTGCTGAACCCTACGCGCGATAAAACTTGAAGGCAAGAACCGGGAAGAAAGGGACGACACCTGTGACCACGGCTTGTCCAGAAGCTAAAAAGTAAATTTGTGTGAAAAAAAAAATGCTGAGATCTATAAACTGCAAACAGCAAAGCCCGCGTATCGTACATACCCGTCGTTGCTGAAGGCAACCGCAATCGTAGACCGAGTGGTGTCCTCAGCCAGGTCCAGATACTCCAGGCCATGGTGAAACACGCTCTCATCCTCCGCCCACAGCTTGGTGCCCCTGGGATCTCCTGTCAGGCTTCGGTGGTTAAGCGATCGCACCAACGAGGCCTCCGGTCGCCCGCGCCCGCGGCGAGCCGTCTTCTTCCAAAACCTCTGCATACCTTGCCTTGCCCAGGCAACAGGCAGCTAAAGCACAAACGGTTGTTTTTCGAGTTTTCTGGCAATAATTTTCAAAGTATCAGGCAAGCCAAAGCCAGGGCCGCGCTACCCTCGGGTAAACATTGAGGCAAGGCCAACAAAGCCTTCCTCTCTGTCTCGGAGGAGACAGTCCGCCTAGCGTCTTCGATAGTCAGGCCAGCTCCTCGCTCCCTACCCTTGTACCTTGCGTACCGCGATCATAGTTTTCATTGCTTTCCGTTCGAAAGTCGAAAACAAGAAAACATGCCTCCTGGATTGATGGAAACCCCATATGTTACGGTTCGTGCTATGAAAAAAAACGCCCCACCGACAAAATGGTTGGTATGTTGGTACAGTAGTATCTGTTTTTGTGATCCATGTATCTGCGGATATTTGAAATATTTTGGCGAGAAATGTAGTTTTTTTCAGCGCGCAAAACATGCGGGGGGCGTAAAGGCGCCGACGCCGACGCTGGCTGTGACCGCAGTCGGAGATCGGCTCTCCGCTCATGGGTACCAGGCACTGTAGATGAGAGGGAAGAAGGCAAAACCGCCAAACTCGTACCGGGTATTAGCAGTGAGCTACGAGCGAAGGCAAGCACTATCACCCGCAGGAGCGACCACCAGCATTGCTGTTATTCCTCCGCGTGATGCCAGGGGTGCTGATGCTCTTCGACAAGCACGTGCTTGCAGCAGTGGGCCTTTTGGTGCTGTTGGTATTAGGCTCCCATGCCAATGTCTGGCCCGGGCACGTGGAGTACCCGTTGGAGCTGTTGGACGGCACGGACGGTTTTCGGATAACAGCCGAAGCTTCGGACGGTCGGCTGGGCTACTCTGTCTCTGCTGCAGGGGTGAGAAAGTGTTACAGTAACTATTAGACCAATACAGTACTGTATGAGTGTGACGCGTACAGGTAGCGATATATCCTTTGCACCAGCTTCCAAGCATGCCGTCTGTTAGTATTCCGCACACTGCGTACATACTTCGTGTTCGTATAAGTCTTCGTCTTGGGTATACACAGCAGTAGACCTACGGGTACTGTTCGGAGTACAAGTGTGCTCAGTGCTGATGATGCGTGCTCAGTGCACGTGGGAGGCCAGGGTACGAAGAGGTCTCCCGACCGCAGTAGTAATCACAACTCCCATCGACCTTGACGAAGTGCATGTATCATTGCTGATGTATATAGACCATGTTCTACATGTACACGAAGTAATGGTACGACCTTTCGCGAACTTCGTACTCGTACATACACGACCTTGCGCCAGCATGACGATACACGCGGGCCAACTTGAGGGGTTCAGCATAATTCTACTATAATTTTGCTTCGTCCTCCAACTCAATTGGACTTGGGACCCGTTGCGTTTTCTGCTACATTTCAGGACGTCAACAACGATGGATTCCAGGATGTCATCCTTGGCGAGTCCCCCGCGTCTAGCTCTATCGCGGGAGCGGCATACGTCGTATTCGGTTCGGAGATATTCTCCGCGATCGAGCTGGATATCTCCGCCCTCGACGGAACCAACGGCTTCAAGATAGAGGGCACCGACGCCGGAGATTATGCAGGCACTGCCGTAGCCGGCGCGGGGGTGAGTGTAATTGCTCAAGAGGTGTTGAGCATGCGTTTTCTCAAGAAGGGTGTTGAATGTAATTCTCGGATGCGAGGATAGTTCGGTTGGGGAATCAGACTAGTCTAGACTAGGTCTAGACTAATAGCTTTTGACTGCATGGTGTAGCGAACGGCTGTCTTAAGGATAGGACATACCGATACCGGAGGTGATGCAGGCCCTGGAGTAGCCGGTGCAAAGATGACAACAGGGTTCGAAGGATAACAGATCTCACGGTCCGGGATTTGAATCCAGTTACGCCCTACTACTGTATGTGCTGCAATGCGTAACATTGCCCTATGGTGGTGTTTCCACCAACTACCTGGTACGGCGTGATGCCCTTCCTTGTTGTTTTATTCTACTACACATTATTTTCGGTCTTGCCATGGACCAATAAACTCAAAACTAAACCACACCAACTACCACTGAGGACGGTGGTCCTCCCGCGTTGTCAGCGTGCAAGAGCACCACGCTTCGCAAGCTAGGCACAACATCGCAGGAATGATGCTGACGAACAGTTTCCCCACTATTGGTAGCAATGTGGCGGTATGTTTGGGTCATGTGCGACATGTTTCTAGTATGGCCCTCAAGCCTGATAGAGCGGCACCCGCGTTTTTCGTGAAGAATTGCTAAGAACTAGTGTGGGTTATTTTTGCGGTAGGCAAAGGGTTGACCTAAGAACGTCAGCGGACAACGCGTGACAATACCGCAGGTTGCGAAAACCAACAACCCATCCACGAGTATCGGTTTAGTCTATAGTCTGACCTCACACCAGTACCAAGCCAGTTTTTTTTCCCGTCAGCGTGTGTCTCCTTCGCGTGGGATCATTTTTTACTGCGCAACAGGTTATCAACCCAACTCCTATCCACACAAGTTTGTCGCCAAATGCGCAGGTGGAATAAGTTGGGGTTGACCTAGGTTCGTAGTTCTTCCCACTACAACACCTCCCAAGTCACCCGAACAAACCACGCCTTGGGACAATGCAAACCCTTTTCACAGGACGTAAACGGCGACGGGTTCGACGATGTAATGGTGGGAGGGTGGGGGGCATCCTCAGCAGCGGGAGAGATTTTGGTCGTGTTCGGCGCAGAAGAGTTTTCGGCGGTTGTGGTCGCCGGCGACCTGGACGGCTCCCGAGGGTTCCTGGTTCGCGGCGCGACAACCTCCGACGCGGCAGGCTTCGACCTTGCGGCGGCGGGGGTGAGCTTGAATTTATTCTTCGAAAGTAGGGGTGTGCTTTGTCCAGCTCTTGGTTTTGTCGGTGGACGTTTTCTTTTTTGTTGTAACGCCGTTTTTGTTTTCCTCCTCTGGATAAGCCGCGGTCAAAGCGTCATCCCGTCCCCCCACCCAGTATACATACGTGCCTTCGTTATTATCCCGCGGAAGGCTCATTATTCCCACCCAGTATACATACGTGCCTTCGTTATTATCCCGCGGAAGGCTCATTATTCCCACACTTTTCGACGATTTGCATCGAGTTAACAGCACTTTGCTCTCACGGACGTCGTTTTTAAGAGGTTTACATGGTACATGCGCGGCGGCGCGCAAAACATGCAGAGGTGCCATCAACGGTCGCCCGGGCAAAAAAAAGGGCATGATGGGCGCGAATCGATTAGTTGTCATCTCGCCTTCATCTCCGCCAGGAAGCCGCTCAAAGGAAGGCTTGGCACCTGTACACGTGCCGTCTACCCACGCAAACACCAACGTACCATGTGCACATTGTGTCCGCGCACTTCTTCAGCGTACAGGTACCGTTGCCGGATTTAAGCTACGGCAGAGAGAGGGGGGGGGGGGGCACCGCAGGGGGGGGGGGGGGGGGGGGCACCCCCAACTTCCACTACCGGATCTGAGCTATCACGCTCGTACGAGGTGCTGGGCTACGATAGAGAGAGCAGTTTTTTGGCTGAAACGGTTTTCTGAATGATGGGGCGATGGGGCTCCTTAATAACCCGAAATCGCAGGGAATAGAGGTGTTAAGGTATACCTTTTTTTGGCTGAAATGGTTTTCTGAATGATGGGGACTCCTTAATAACCAGAAATCGTCAGGAATAGAGGTGTTAAGGTATACCGTTTTTGGCTGAAAGGGCTTTCTGAATGATGGGGTTCCTTGATAACCCGAAATTATCGGGAATAGAGGTGTTAAGGTATACCGTTTTTTGGCTAAAATGGTTTTCTGAATGACGGAGCTCATTAATGACCCGAAATCGTCGGGAATAGAGGTGTTAGGGGATAATGTTTTTTGGCTGAAATGGTTTCTGAATGACGAGGCTCCTTAACAACCCGAAGTCGTCGGGAATCGAGGTGTTAGGGTATACCGTTTTTTGGCTGAAATGGTTTTCTGAATGACAGGGACTCCTTAATAACCCAAAATCGTCGGAAATAGAGGTGTTAAGGTATACCGTTTTTTGGCTGAAATGGTTTTGTGAATGACGGGGCTCCTTACTGATTCTCGTTACGTACCTAAGCCGTGGGGGGGGGTTTCATCCGGTGTATGGCAGTCTTGTTTTTTTTCTTCTCCTGATCAGTTTTTGCCTCAGAGAGGTCTTGAGCTCCCAAATAGAGGAACGTAAAAAAAAAAGTGGCGCTCACCTCTATCGTAGAACGCGTCCGAGTGACTGACTCTGTACCTCGCTCTGGCAAAAACACGTTAGGCGGTTTTTGTGCGGCGCAAGCGTAGCCAACTGTACCACTGGGAATGCACATCGAGGGAGAAATTTAAACAGCACGAAAAAAGCCTTATGGCTGCATGGAACAGGGGGCGGTCGCTCGCGCGAGCGACCCCGGGCCTCTACAGAAAGAAGGGCCTTAAAAAGTGACCCCCCCTATCTCCCCTAAAGGGACCCCACCCTCCCCCTGCCGTAGCATTGCATTGCTATTGATAAAAAAATCGTCTTGCTGTCCACCCTGGCAACACCCATGGTCCCGAGTCACATGCATACACATATATATATAAAGCTACACTGTAGTTCCAAGGGGAGCCGCCGACCTATGTCCTTCATGAGGACACGCAACCCGTAATACGCGCGATCGGAGTATCACACACAGCTTGCAAATATGAGTTTTTTCTACTAAAAATCTTCGATCTCACAGCTGGAGTGTATTTTTATTATTACAATATGTATATATAGATTCAAAGAAATCATACAATTGTAAAAAACGAGCGGCCGGCCAAAAGCACGCAAGCTTTCAAAAAAGATGAGTACCGACCCTCAAATTTACCGAAGTCGTATAGCTGACGTACTTGAATAACTAAGTTTCGCCGCATCTCGTGATTTTTTTTTCCGCGGGCGCATGCATCCCTGTGTGCGCGAACCGCCCCGCTTGAGTTCATTCAGGACGTCAATGGCGACGGCGCTGCTGATATGCTAATCGGAGCTTATCAGGCCGATCCTTCAGGATCCATGTCGGGGAAAGCCTACGTGGTGTTCGGTTCGGCGGATTGGACCGCCGGGGCTGTGGACCTTGCGGAGTTGGGGGTGGGGGGGCTGACGTTCGAGGGGTCGGCACAGCGCTCGTATTTAGGGCACAGTGTCGCCGGAGCTGGAGGTACGCGCTACTGCTGTGGTGTTACGGTCGCCCGACATCGTTGGTCGTTGTTACGGTTGTTTCGTGCAGGGCTGAGGCGAAACACACAGCAGTAGCCGTGTTTCGGCCGCAGTTATGGTTGCCTCGTTCAGTGCTTATAAGCGATATGGTACTAACTGCCCACCTTTTGGATACAACCAAACATAGCAATGAGAACACCCACTGCGGGTTCTTTTGGTTTATGAATTAGGCCGATACTCACACTTTCCATTCTGACGTTACGGAAAGGCGGCGCAATAAGACGAGGGCGACACCGACAAGGCGGTTATGTATCCCTGTTGGGGACTCAGAAATATTGATCCAACATGTCTGAAGCTGGGTTGAAGAAAAACGACGTTTGGCGGAAAATGTTCCCGGCGCACAGCAGCATACGCGAAGTCTTCGCACCGTTCAATCTGATAGAATTAGATGAAGAAAGACCTTCATTTCGATCAAAAATAAACGCATTTTACCGAATCGCTGAAGTGTTTGAGAAACCGCAGACCGCAAGAAGAGTTTCCTCGCCGTCGTTTTCATAACGAGAGTTGCTACGGGAGCAAGGTTTAGACACGCGCACTGAAGAGCCGAGAGTTTTTTTTTTTCTTCGTCGGTGCTCATTCAAATGCTGTCCAGCACATGCCCGTCCCACCCTTCCCTACCCTACCGTACGGCTGTTTCTAAAAGACGTGAAAAAGGATAGTTACTATGACCGCCTTAAAACCGAAAGTCTGAAAGGAATTTGTTTTAACCCTTTTCGCCCGCTCAAAATGGCGCCCGCCGACACGTACACCCCTCATGCCCGCCGTACCTCCCCCTCCCTTACCGTGTGGCACTGCGAAAAAAAAGACGTTAACGACGACGGTTACTCTGACGTCATCGTTTCTGCCTACGGCGCCGACGAAGCTTACGTCTTTTACGGAGCATCGACGTTTTCGTCGAGCTCTTACGAGCTGAACACCTTATCGGGCATCGACGGTTTTGTCGTCTCCACCGGGAGCGATGGGGACGCCCTCGTCGTTGCGGCAGCAGGGGTAAGGCTAACTTAGCTTTTGACGCAGGAAAAAAAAACATCCCACTTTTTAACTCTTAACTCCTTCGTACCGGAATTTAGTCGTGTGTCCCAGAGGGGTCGGTGCAGTAAATAAAGGGGTTTTCGTGGAGATACTCGCGGGCGTAACTACAAATTCACACACAGAAGTAGATAACGGAGGCGAGAGACCAAGCGGGAAACGGCCAGCGGGCACTGGCCGGGGTGACTCTACAACCGCACACAGAAGTAGGTAGCACGGATGAGAGACGTAAGAGTCATCCCACGGTGGGTAACCAGAGTGACTGGAGCCTGTCCTGTGAGCACGGACTTGATTATGCGAGTTAATGTGAGAACAACAACAACAACAACAACAACAACAACAACAACAACAAAAACAACAACAACAACAACAACAGCAACAACAACAACAACAAACAACAACAGTAACAACAACAACAAGGTAAGGGGTGGCAGCACAAGTTTTCTGAGCCTCTTAACACGATGATCTCAACATCTCACGATCCGAAGCATGACTTCGAAGGCATTCATGTGCGCAAAACCTCACCAACACTTCTATGCACTATATATATATTTAATTTATGTACCAGGTATATACATGTGTATCCTCCGGCGGATGCGCTATTACTCCTGAAGAAAAACATGCTCGTAAAAGTGTCAGACTAACCGGTAGCTGCTCGCTTGAGGAGTCCAACCGGTCGGAACGTTGGGCCCCAAAAAGTGCACGAATCCTAACGGTGGATGCCTCCTGTGGGAATCCTTACCGGCACTCTGTGTTCATTCGCGAATTGGACACTCTGTCGGACACGGACGGTTTTGTTAACTCCACCGGGAGCGATGGGGACGTCTTCGTCGGTGCAGGAATGAGGGTGGGACTAAGCCAAGCGGGAAAATCCTTGACCCCCTCGCGGGCAACCATGCCAAAATTGCGGTCGTCACCAAAACAATGAAGCATCGGTCACGGGCGTAATCTACACGAAAAAGAAAAAGAAGTTGGTGTGTGCGGTGTTTTGGCAAGCGTCCGGGTCACGTCTTCTTTTTTTTTTTTTTTTTTCACTTCTGGAATTATCGTCTCCCACACTGCTGACTTGCCGTCGATATAACGTATTTGCTCACGGGTGTAACTAACAAAATTCACAGAAGGGTGGTGCGAAAATATGTTTTCGTTTCTTGTCACCCTTGACGTTGGCAACTGTTTTGACGGTAACTGGTCGCTGTAATCCAGCCCGTTTGGAAACGGGACAGTCTCGAATCACTCTGGAGTGGAATAACACCCAAGGAAAAAGGAAACCAAACCACACCAAAAGTGATACACTGAGCTGAAGCAAGTCGTACCATCAATGCATGCCGTGGGAGAATTTCCCATTTTGTCCAAGACAACGGACAAAACCACAGCTTTGTTATGTACGCCTCGCGCCGTTTGGCCTGCTGCCTGAAAATTGCGAGCATGCCGCACGTACACCTTTGTACATAAAATGTGGTCTCAAAAGGAAAACGTGGGCCCATCAAGGACAGCTCTTGTTTTTTAGCTCACCCGTTCCATTAACTTCGCCCTTTTCCTGTCTCCTTTTCCCTCCCTGGACATAACTCAGATCCGGGGGTCACCAACTACGCAGGCTCTTTCTCCCCCCACCGTTCCCCACTACGACACGTGTCTTCATTTTTCATCGCGACAAAGATTCCAGCAATTTCTTCCCCTCGTCAACCTCGCGTCGAAATGGTGCCTTCAATGTTTTTACAACATGCACTGCGGTACCTACTGTTCTATTCGTAGCACACCTACACCGACTGCGTACTGTCTGCGTTCCCCAGCTTGTCAGGGGTACGTATCGGATCGCCGATCACTTTCGAGCAACACCTGCTTGGCGTCCGAATTGCACCCCACGATATGGTGCAGGACCTAAACGGTGACGGTTACGGGGATGTCGCTATCGGACACCCCCTTGCCGACCCCAGCAGCGATAACTCCGCCGGCGCAGTCCACGTCATTTTCGGAGGAGCCAACATGCCGTCCTCGATCGGCGTTCTGATAGATCTGGATGGCAGCAACGGCTTCACGCTCGAGGGGGCTTCGGCGGGAGATCGAAGCGGAACGTCCATCTCCGGAGCCGGGGTGAGAAATTGCGATACCTACTGAAGTTGCTGGTCATGTGTATACGGCCCTACCCACTAGCTCGCATTTAGTAGACTTGAAGAAGCAGTGCTGTGTGGTCGATGGCCAACAGTAGCTCGTGCTCATCCTATTCGAACAAACTTAGGGTTGGCGTTGAAGGCCGTGGTCGTATTGTCGACGTAGGCTTTCTTCAACAAGCGGCCGTGCGGACTAGGGGGTAGTGCTACACAACCAACACCGCTACTAACTGTACTCAAGTGTAGGTTTATAGGGAAAGTTTGGCGTTTCTCGGTCCAGACTGCGGTCGCCATCATCAATCTTCTCCGGTGTTTTCTCCGGTATTATCCGACGGCTCGTGCGCGGCAATTCCTGAGAGAGCAACTATTTACAGTCCACGGGCTGCAGCTCTTAACTGCAGCCCGTACGCTATTCCACTCACCCCAACCCTAACTCTATAGTTGTGCACCTCCTAAGTGGGAGCAGAGTGTCGAATGGTATCCGGTCCGGGATGGACGAGGGTAGAGGTGTTGACCAATTAAAACGGAGGTGTGGTCTATCGAGCACCGCATTTCAACCGTTTCAAGCCTAGAACACAAAAAACACAATAAGAGCGTTGCGGTCTGTACTTTAAGTTCCGCAGTCCATAGGTTGTTAATAGTCGCCGTGAAACTCCCGACCCCAGCGGCAAAACAACGTTTTACGCTGAAAACCTGCGTGCTGCCACAGCCTTCGTTCACCTTTTCACCGCAGCAAAAAGGATATCTAGTTCTAAATTAAGGTAATCTAAGCGATGACGGTTACGAGGATGTCGCTATCGGACACCCCCCTGCCGACCTCAGAAGCTACAACTTTGCTGGCGCAGGTGCCTCAAACCGTGGGTGCAATTCCCAAGGGGGTATATACGGTGCTACCCCCCCTGTAGTGCCTGTATGTGCACTGTAGAGGGAAATACCGGCACTATAGCGGCAAAACCGGCACTACTCCGCATACTGCCACCGCCGGTTGTTCCCATCTGTGCCGAGCGATTCCACGGGCACTAAAGCGGGCAACCGGCACTGCTCAACGGGCACTACAGAGGGGCCACTGCTACCGAATGATAAAACCCTTAAATTAATAGGAGCCCATCTAGTTCGACCAAAAACCCGATAAAGTGCTATCTTATGTTATCAACTGTCAAAATCGCAAGAGAGAGAGGGTGCAGCGAGCACGAGCGAGTATACCATCACGCTCCCTGCGCAGGTGTTGTACAGCTCCTCGCCATGGTAGCTTCCGGGGGGAAAGTATGACCCACCTCCCCCCCCCACGGAAACCCGGGAAATGCCTGATTCGTGTCGCCGACACCGTAATCAAAGTCACCTTATTTGTTCGACTCTTTCCCCCCCCCTCTGAATACGCTCCAGATGCGGGCTACGATGGAGGTACATGATGATGCGCTTTCTCGGCAAAAAAAAAACTATTCTTGTATAAATGACAGGGGTCCTTAATTCAAAATCGTTCGCAATTTTCAATCTCAAGATCTTGGTTTGCAGTGTCCATATTTTGTAGCAGGATGCTTTCCTTGGTGTCGCCGACGCCGCATGATTCAGTCACTTACTTTGTTTTGTTTTTTTCGACGGAGGCTTCTCAAAAATTCAGTAATTTTTACTTTTAAACAAAAAGAAAGCAGCGTTTTTTTTTTCTTTTTTTCTGAAACGACGGATCTTCTTAATTAACCTCCCCAAAAAAAATCGTCGGAATCTTGACAAAATCCTGAAAAAATATCTCGTTTTGCGATGTCAACATTTTTCTATAACCTAGACATTTGGCTGATTTTTTTTTTTTCATGTTCATCGGGTATGTAGTCTAGCATTTTCAGTTTTTTTTTGTCACATATGTATATATATATATATTTTGGGGGGGGGAGAGGTGAAGGTATAATAGAGCTCCACCACAAGCGAGGAAGGAGCTTCAGACAACAAAAAAGAAATGGTTCATCTTTTTGTTACCGTAGCTTGTGTCCGCAACCACCCATCGTACGATATCTTCTGCATCCTGCAAAATTGTCTTTCGTAAAAAAATGTTCTCCGGTGTTGAGCAGGACATTAACCAAGACGGCTTTGAGGACATCCTCGTGGGAGCGCCCGGTGTCGGGACCGACGCCGGATCAGCGTACGTAGTATTTGGCGGCGCAGAATTTGCTGCCGCTTCGTACACGCTTGGTTCTCTTGGCGCCGCCGACGGTTTCGTCCTGAACGCCCCCTCGGACAACGGCTACGGAGGCTTTTCGGTGGCGGGGACAGGTGAACGAGATTCCGTCGTATGAAAAAATCCGATCGCCTGATTATCACTATGAACACCCCAACCTTTGCAAATCTGCTCACCTGGTTATCACCATGAAAACTACAACCTATATACAAGATTTGCTCGCCTGTTTATCACAATTAGTACATAAATGCCCCTTTCTACGCATACGTCTAAATACGCCCGCACAATTGTCACAGTTTCAACAAATTTTACGAGCAAGCGCAGGAAGCAGCGCTTGGCTGTTGCTGTCGAATTGGTAATACCGTTGCACCAACAACGGAGTTCCGTGCTTTGCGCCCCGCAATAGCATAAGCGGTCGGGGTCTTTTGAAGCGATAACCCCTGTTGACGCAAACGTGGCGACGTAAATGCATCAAAAGGTTAAGGGCCACCGGTGGTCCAGAAATTTTTCGCAGCTCCGTGGGCCACGCTTGCTCTTGCCCTTCATCGTAAGCTACACACACACGCCTCCGGAGAGTGGGCGTGTCGTGTTGATGCCTCATGCTCGGACGATGTGACAACAACGATACATGGAGGGGGCCGAGTCGTGACACGGGTAGGGGTGGGGTGGAGCAGGTTCCAAGGATTTTCTGAGCTCCCAACATATGGAGAGCAATAACTCACTCGAAACCGACTCTTGAAAGGCGCTTGTTTGTAGAGCCCTACCGCTAGATATACAGCGCTATCCACTAGACCACCAAGTCACGTGAATGGCTAGGTCAGAAGCGGGTAGTTCTATATAACCAACAAAATATATGTTTCTGCGAGTTCGTCAATGGACTCACCGACGTCGTAACAGGAATCTCCGGGGCTCTCCCCTTGCCACGCACTACAGCAGTAATCAGGGGCAAAGTATGATTACCACTCACGTCTCCAGCGAGCACGCTCGCAAAGACGTTTTTATCCTTTATCCCTTTTTTCCCCTTTTTTCCCGGAAAAAAGTGGACATATGAAGTCGGTGGGATTCGAACGCACGACATATCTTCTGTTGGTTATATAGAACTGCCCACTGAGCTACTAAGTCACGTGACTCGGTGGTCTAGTGGATTGCGCCACATAACTAACAGAGATCGAGTCGTGGATTCGTTTCACACCAACTTCATATTTGCCGTTTCCCAGCGACTTCATATTAGCTATGATAGTGTATTCCTAAACACTAGTCTCGTGGCGAGGGGTGAGATGCCTCGGGATCGGTTAAACGTCGGTGGGATTCAACGAACCCGAAAAAATTCATTTTTGTTAGTTAAACAGCGCTATCCACTAGACCACCAAGTCGCGTGACTTGCAGTAGCTCAGCGGGTAGCTCTATGCTGTATAACCAAACACCTTCGTACCAACGTTTATTTTGGTGTGCGCTAGCCCTAAAACAATCACGCTCCCGAGTTTACCTTGCAAACCGCCGATAGTCCAACACTTGGTAACTTAAGGAGAGGGGCTCAGCCGGTTCAGAAAAGTTTGGCCCAAAAGAGCCGAACCCTTGGCGCGGGATGACTCGGGAGATAATTCAGACGAAACTCAGGGCATTTATTAAATTTCCGATTTGCGAGTGAGACGATCTACCAAGTGTAGCTCGCCGGAGAGAGGCTCCTCCCTGTGCCAAGTAGCCCGTTAACACCCTGTCGCGTCAACGCCGACTCGCCAGCACAGCCCATCCCGAGCGTATCCTCGCAAAATAGCCCCCGAGGGAAACAAAATCTACGAAAATGCGTCACAGTATTGCACACGTTGAGGCAGATAGATGATCACCGATCCCCACGTGATGATCCAGATATTTCGGGGGGAGATCTGCATGATCTATTAGGTATAGCTCGTGTTGCCGGGTGGGAGCTGTTCGATCTGCATAATCTAGCAAATGTATCCTGGGTTGGATTTGTACCTTGTTAATACATATTAACTTATCATCATGGCAGATACAGAATAGACACAATGTAGATTAACTAGATGATCTAGATGATGTGTATGATCTGTGTGATCTGTTTGAACAGTTTGATCATACAGATCATACCGATCATACAGACCATACAGATCATACCGATCATACAGACCGTACAGATCATACAGATCGTCATCTGTTCGAGGTGTTCAACTTCACCGTCCTAAATCGCCTGTAGCTTTTCCAGGGTTAGAGCATAGAATAATAATCGCAAGAGACCAGTGACAACAAAAGAAACTGCAAAGCATGTTAGACCTGGCGACAAAAAAATGACATGCATACAGTACCAACGTACACATGGACCTCAAAAATTGTGAGGTGACTTAAGTGCAGGTGGTCCTTTCTCCTAAGGGCCGTACCACAACAAATCCGTACGATATTCCGATACGTTATCTTTATGAGCCATTCGCGTTGAAGCTCGTGCTGCACGTTGTCGGAGGGCAAGCACAATAGTACATACATGCATGCTGTGCTCTCAACCCCCTTCATCATTCAACCCCAAAACCTTCCCAACCGCCCCCCAACAAACCAAATGCCCCCCTTCCCCCCCCCCCCCAAAAAAAAAAAAGGCGACATAAATCAAGACGGGTTTCCCGATCTTATCGTCGGCGCTTACGGCTCGGGGACGGCAGGGGAAGCCTTTGTGGTCTTCCCTCACCTTACAGGAACGCCACCTCCAACAGCTTCGCCCATCGCGTCCCCGGTAGGCGGAGGCGGCCCGACACCTTCCCCCACCTTGACCCCGACAAGCTTGGTGCCATCGCCTCCCCCCACCCTCGCCCCGGGCGCTGTGGGCCCAACACCATCGCCAACACAAACACCGATCGACCCGACGCCTTCAACCACCTTCACCCCGAGCACCCCGGCGCCTTCTTTTGCCCCGGCTCCGATAGGCCCAACACCTTTTCCAGTTACACCGGCCCCGTTGGGCCCAACACATTTGCCCACCCTGACACCGGCAGGCTCGGCGCCGACGCTTGTTCCGGCGTCGGTGACCGCAACACCTTCGCCTAGTTCGAGTCCGGTAGTAGGGATAGTAGGTCCGATGACGTCAGCACCGTTGTCTCCAGCAACGGGAGCGGGGGCGGCGACGCCGGCCCCAACGACGAGTTTCTTGTCTGCGGGGGTTGTGGGCAGGGGCACGGTTTACGATTCCCCGGGAGTGTTCGTCCAGGCGGAGGAGCTCGGCGGCATGGTGCGTTTTTGTTCCTACGTTCTTGCTTGCTGACTGAATGAATGAGCAGAGTAATGATGCAACGCCTTGAAAAGCTAGGAAGCCTGTTTTGCAAGGCGGAATACGAATGATAGCGCTTTCGTAAGCGAGAGCCTGGCGGGTGGGTGTTGATGGCTGCCGTGCCGTTTCTTTTGGTGCTGTTGATCTCGCACCTGATGACGCTTGGTTCTGATGGCCGTAGTGGACCAGGGTGGCAACAATTTTAGGCGCCAAAAGCGTACACGTCGGCCAATCACGCACAAAGTGCGTTTTTACGTCGACTATGTGGAGGCTACGCTTAGGACAGGGAGTCTTATCCTATTCGTCTCCAAAATAAAGCCGCCGGCGAGTTCAGCATCTTTGAAATGGTACAAGACACGTGTTGGATGCATCGCCGGGGGCGATCTACACGTTCCGTCACGTGGAGGAGACTCGCATTGCCGTGTGTCGCACCTAAAAGGCACTATCGTCCGAGGCATTACCTTATGCTGTACACGTTGGAACTTTCCGCCGTCGCTTCAATCCGTGTCTAGTGTGGGATCAATGCGGCCTGCCTGCTTTTGTAATATATCAGGATGTCTCCAACCACGGGGGCACACTTGTTGTGTCCCCGCTTTTTAGCTTCAAGATTGCTGAAGCCCCCCATTTTCCGGTAGTGGTCGTCGGGTCATCTTTCATTCTTCCTCACGCTAAGGTGTGCGTCTGTCGCGTGTGCGAAAACAGGTATCGCTCGGGGAAGACCAGTCGTTCGACGAAGATACGCGGGTCTCTATCGCTCTGGAAAGCCTGCAAGAGAAGGTATAGCCCTTGTAGAAGAACGAATAGCCCGTGCCATCGAAGGCGCGTACCCCTTGAAAGAGACAAGATACATCCCTTGCAAGAGAGTATCCTGCCCTTGCAAGAGAGAAGGTGCAGCCCTGCGACAGAATGCAAGCAAGAGGAAAACGGCGTCAATCATGTTTTGGCCGCAGTTTTACCCGAAGAGGAGTGTGTCAACTATGAAGGTATCAAGCAAAAAATGAATTGTAATTTGTACGAAGGTGTTCATCCTCTAGTGTTTTTCTTTTGACGCTCGGCACGAGGTAAGTCGTTACCTGATAGTTCGCATCGCAGACAAAGAGACGCAGGTGCTTGCTTCGTCTACAGTATTAACAGTCAGTTGTTCGTTCGACAATCACCAGAAACGATGGGCCGAGTTCCCTGCGTGGCGGCGTACTTTCTATTCCCTGCACCCGACGGTGCGTTTTTTGCTGTACGAGATGCCACACGACGGCATTTTAGGAGTGCGACGGAACGTCGATATTAGAGACAAAAATTGACGGGACGGACCGTTGCTAATATCATATCTGCTAGGCTTTACAGCGGAATACGTCTGCCGTGCGCCCCAGGACCGGTGCTCGTGTTTTTTATGACGGACCGTCATTTTATACATTCATGTCGCCTATCAAGCACGTATACCCACCTACGACGCTCTTTCGGTTGGATGCATGGGGGGGGGGGGGGGATTCGCTCGCCAGAAATAAACAACTGACGCATGGGGCCAAAGACGTGCTCCAGGGTAGATGTCACAAACCAATTATCGCCACCCCCCCGCTCACCCTCTAACCACGTGTATCCCTGTTCAAATACTGCGAGGATGCCTATATACGCTGGCTCCAACGTTGAAAGTCTCGCTACGCACACGATAACCCGCGCAATAGCCTATTCGATAGCCCATGCGAAAACCCAAACACTTCCCCGCGCGATAACGCACGCCATGGCCCACGCGACAACCCACACGATAACCCACGCGGTGACCCGCGATAACTCATGCGATAACCCACGCCACAACCCACGCAATAACCCACGCCAAAACCAACGCAATAATCCACGCCATAACCCACGCAATAACCCACGCTACCAACGCAATAACCCACGCCATGACCCAGCAATACCCACGCTACCAACGCAGTAACCCACGCCATAACCTACGCGATAACCACAGCGATGGCCCGTGCCTTGACCCTCACGATAACCCATGCGATGACCGACGCGTGCTACGACAGAGAGAGGTAGCAGTTTTCGTCTGAGACGGTTTCTGCACGACGGCGCTCCTTAACCCAAAATCGTCGGAAAAAAAAAAAATAATAGGCCATTTTTTTGTTCTGCGTGATTCTTGCTGTGTGCCTAGGCCACACGGGATTTTTCATCCGGTAGCAGTCTTGCTTTTTATCTAAATCAGTTTTTCGGGAGGGACACGTCTCAAGCTCTCCCAAAATCGAGCAACATCAGAAAAAAGGTAGTGCACCTCTATCACAGCACGCCATAACCCACGCCATAACCCACGCCATAACCCACGCCATAACCCACGCTATAACCTACCCGATAATCCGCGCGATAACCCACTGGCAAAAACTGTCAGAAAAAAGGTGGTGCACCTCTATCGTAGCACGCGATAACCCACGCCATAACCCACGCCATAACCTACCCGATAACCCGCGCTATAACCCACTGGCAAAACCTACACAGAGCGCTGAAGGAAGTCTAGTGGGGCTGGGTGCTGCCACGCCCCACGTGGTCAATGGCGGTGGTCTCGTGTACGAGGCGTCGGCGACGACCAACGTTAGCGTCGGCGGTGTTGCTGCTCATGAGGCGGCCATGACGACAACTGTCCTGGGAGGGGCGTCTACGATAACCGTGAGTGAGCGCTACGGGTACCGGCCCTTATGATGAAAAAAAAAACCGATACCACTCTGTCCGTAAATATAAGGAACAATTTAGTTCAATTTTAATGTTCAATTATTTCTTTTTTTTACGGACACAGTGGTACAGCACAGGGCACCTAATAATGCGTGTTTCCTTCGCATTAACCGCTTTTACAACTGGAAACCCGTTTTGGGGGGACAAAATTACTTCGATTGAATACAGGGAGGGGTTCGGGGGCTCTAAAGGGGTTAAGCTGATGTTTCCACCCATCTGTTACGGGGGGGACATAGTAGTTAGAACCAATTATTGTGATTAAAAATAGTAGAGCCGAGAGTCGGCACGACTTAAGTCACCGACCAGTTATTAGTCGGATCAATACTTAGCAGGTTCCCGGAAGTGCCGACTATCCGGCCTATTGGGTTTCCGTGCTTGTAGGAAGGATTGTTCTATGCGGGATGATGCATTTCATTTCTTTCTAGGTCGGGGGCCCTTCCGCCGGGGGAAGCTAGTTTTTAGGCGAGCGCCGGCAACTCGGCCGGCTATAAGCTAGCTGCATCCGTCGACTTTCCGACTAAGGTTCAGCTAGTTGGCTAGCGGCACCTACCGATTAGTTATTTAGTCGTGAAACGCCTAACGACTCACAGATCGAAAAACTAGGGGAATGTACGTAGAGGGTTCTGGCCTTTGTCGGGTTCTCTGATTATTATGGTCCTCCGCAACACTATACGCCCAGCACAACCAGTGCCGATGTTAAGCACACGCTGTCCCACCCACGCACGGCAGAAGATGCTGCAAATCACTCCGCCCACCCACCCGCCCGCCCGCCCGCTTGCTTTTGCTTGCACGCCTCCGTCACGTGAACGCCCTCCGGACCCAGATAACCATGCAAGTGTTCGAGGAGGCCGGCATGATCACCAATGGCGACGAGCAGATATACGTGAGCACGATACATACCGTAACCTCGTTTGGGTTGGTCGGTGTTCCTTCCCCGGTTACCTGGGTGGTGGCTTATTGTTTCGACTGTATTTTTTTCTAGAGTTTTGTCCCCCTTTTCAGCTTGCGACGCCCCCCCCCCCCCCCCCCCCAACCTGGGGATTTTCAAGCCAAGCGCACCCCGAAGCGGGGAACCTTGTGTTGTACATAATTGTAATCAATCGATCTCAAAGATGTAGTGGTATCTCTAATTTTTTTTATAAATATGTGTGTGCCGAAAACATTGCCCTCAAGCTGCGGCTCCTCTGACTGATTCCACGATACCCCCCCCCCCCCAAAACCGGTGATTTCTTCAACGAACGTTTTCATGGCTACTCGACACGAGCAAAAACGCTACGAAACAGTCATCTCCATGTATTTTCTTGTTTGCAAAGGACGATCGAATGACGACGTCGGGGTGGCAAGGGGAAGGCACCGTATTTCAGGCGTTACGGCCGGGAGCTGGTTCCAAAACCGGCGATTTCGTTAAAGAAAAATTGGGGGGGGCTATCGTAGAACGAATCCTCTCCGCATTGTTTGCTCTGTTTGCATAACTTCGTATATATATTATGTTGCGCTCTGAGCTGATTGATACGATGTTTAGTTGTGAGCCTGCTCGGCAAAATTGCAGTCCGTAACGTTTCGGGGGAAAAATACGTGGGGTTAGAGTATCATATTTATTTTGGTTAAGTGAACTTCTAGAACAGGTGGGGCGTCGGTCAGGGCTTTTGGTCCAGACCCAGCGCGTAGGGGCGGGCTCAGTGAGGAGGGGTCATCATGCTTGTCGTAGATGATGTTTGCTTGTCTTTTTCTTCATTTTCGTCGAGAAAAACAGAGGGAACTATAATAAATTTAAGTTTAGAAAAAAAATCAGGAAATATTTTTACAAAGAAACAACAAATCAGAAACGCTTCACTCGCCTTCTCCTGTTTCAGGAAATTTTACGGCGAAAACTAGGAGAGAAAAAAAAAAAAGAAAGTCAGGACGCCTTGTAAGCCAAAAGTTCTCCGATGTTGTTGATGGCCCTGATTCGCAGGCGCGGGAAAGAAATTACGATCTATTAATAGGTGTGTGTGACAAAAAAAAAAGCGCTTTTACCGGTGTTTTTTTTTCGTTCGCGTTGTCCCGGATGAAGACAACCGCATCGTTTCTTGAGCTGTGAGTAGGCGGCAGGAGTTCACGACTGTTAACAAATCGGTAGGTGCCGCTAATCGGCTAACTGACTTTAGTCGACAAGTCGGCTGGCGAAGCAGCCAGCTGATGGCTCGCCTGCTTGCCGACTTAAGTCAGGCGAGCGAAGCGAGCGCCAAATAGCCCCTCCTCCCGCTGGGGGGGCGCCCGAAAAGAAAAAAAGCGCCCCACATTAAGCAATCCCTCCTTCGTATGTGTGGAGACCTAATTAGTGGATAGTCGGCACCTTCGGGAAGCGACTAATTACAAGTCGGACTAGTAACTAAATAGTTGGCGACTTGCACCTCTATCGTGGCGCGTGCTACGATAGAGGTACACCACTTTTTTTCTTAGTACTACCCCTCAATTTGGGAGCTTAATACCCCTCCCCAAAACAAATTTCGGAGAAAACCGAAAACTGATTTGATCCCGGATGAAAAAATCCCATGGAGCTTTAGGTACACAACGAGAGAATCATCGTGCAAAAAGCGAGAGAATCATCGTGCAAAAACAAAAAAATTGCCTGTTTTTTTTCCAACGATTTGGGGTTATGAAGGAACCCCGTCATTCAGAAAACCATTTCAGCCAAAAAACGGTATACCTTAATACCTCTATTCCCGACGATTTCGGGTTATTAAGGAGCCCCGTAATTCAGAAAAACAATTCAGCTAAAAAACGGTATACCTTAATACCTTTACTCCCCACGAATTGGGGTTATTAAGGAACCCCGTCATTCAGAAACCATGTCAGCCAAAAAACGGTATACCTTATTTCATCTATTCCCGATGATTTCGGGTTATTAAGGATCCCCATCATTCAGAAACCATTTCAGCCAAAAAACGGTATACCTCCATCGTAGCACGCGTCTCGTGGCGACTCACAGGTTTAATCGTTTCAGGGAGAAGTTTCGTGCTGCGGCAACTAGGTGCATGCTCCCCCCCTCCCCTCATGTCTTTAGTTGAGGACCTCTCTATGAACACCAGGGGGGCTTCGCCGAGGCGGGCGGCCGCCCGCCTCGGCGCCCCACTCCAAAACCTGATCATGAGAACACTGAAAGAGCTATGATATACTCGTAAAAACCCGATAAAAAAAAATAGTATGCCCTATCATGTGTACGTATATGGTCTAGGCTATTATTAAAAAAAAGAGAAGAAAAGAAAAAACAAACACATACACAGAAAAAAAAAAAAAAATGCTTTCCAGCGATATTGGGTTAATGGGACTTTTTTTCAGGGAAGACACATGCAAGCTGCATTAAAACCCCCTTTAGCGCCCCAAAATCCCTCCTTATACTGATTCCACGTAAATTTGTCCCCAAAAGGGGTTCCAGTAGTGAAGGCGTTAAGTAAGGGGGCATCCTTCCCCCCCCCCCCGAATGATTCTACGATAGCCCCCCCTCGAAAAAAAAACAGCGAATTTTCTTTAATGAACGTTTCATGGCCGCTCGGCACGAGGAAGGATACTGTGAATAAAAACTGTCTATCAAATATATTTTTTTGGCTTGCAGAAAGGACTATCGGATGACGGCGGCGGGGTGGCAAGGGGCGCCGTATTTTCAGGAGATACGGCCGGGAGCTGGTTTCATAAACCGGCGATTTGGTTAAAAGAAAGTTGGGGGGGGGCTACCGTAGAACGAGTCCCCCCCTCATATCCTACCTTGAGGAGCTCTGTGTGACCCGCGTACCTTAGCTTTGGTCCTCCTTAAGGCCGTCCATGATGATAATCACAACGGGACCCCCCCCCCCCCCCCCCCCCCAACACCGCCCCGCCGCCCCCCCCCCCGCGCACGCCATTCTTTTTTTTGGTACTCCTAGGTGACAACGGGGGAGCTAAAATTCTCGATATCAGTATCAAACTGGCCGTTCTGCGACCCTGCCACTGAGCCCACCGATAATAGCAGCAGCAGCAACCAAGACACGCCTTCCACGGTGTGCCCTGGCGCGTCTTCGACCCTTGAAGACGGAGCGTATCTAGACGCTGTGCTGGTGGTTCAGGGGCCTTCGTCCTCTACTCCGATATTGCAGGAGGGAGAGACGACGACGAATGGTGGTGGTGGTGGTGAGATGGCTACGGGGGGCGGTTTGAAGTATTGCATGTCTGGGGGAAGCGCGGATGGGACGCTGGTGATGTCGGAGTGGGTGAAGACAGACGACTATGGCTGGGCCAAGGTATGGCTCGCATTCAGATGGCGGGTTTGTTTTTCTTCTTCTTTTTTGTGCTTTGGGGGGATTGTTTAGGGAGAGAGGGAGACAGAGTGCTGACGTGCGCTCCGGTGCGGTGCGGCGTGGGGTGGCGTGGCGTGGCGTGGCGTGGCGTGGCGTGGCGTGGCGTGGCGTGACGTGGTATGGTGTGATGTGGTGAGGTGTGATATACTCTGGTATCTGTTTCAAACAACTGCCCCGAAGTAAGAGGTACCTGTTTGGACCCAGACGGGTAGCGAAGTGGCTTATGTTTTGGAAGCGGATCTTGGTATTACAACTTGGTTTCGAAACAAAAAAAAAGAAATCATTTTTTCACACCAGACAGAGAAGCACGGGCAGTCAGTCCACCGCGACAGTCACCATCATCACACAACTTTCTCCTCTTCTTCCCCAATTCTCAGGCGGAAAAAATAGCCCTCTCGGACTCTTCTTTTACCGTGCGCTTCCCGGCCTCTTCCGGAACTCTCTACTACGACCCGACCTTGGAACTGATCCTCACGCCGGGCGGACGGATCGGATTCTGGAGACATGCCTGGTTTATTTGGGTAGCGTCAGTGCTCGCGGTGTCTGTGAGTGTTTGTGTTTTGGTTCGCCACGTCTTTTTTGCAGTACTTGGACCTTGTAATGCGCTGGGAGACCGCCGGGTCAAGAGATCACCCGAGGGTGTTTGTGCAGTGTTAGAAGGCGTTGTCGCCTGGTCTCCTTTCCCTGGCTCCTCCGAGAGCAATCGGAACCACGTGGATCTGACACGTCCGCCCTGTATATATCCTGCCGGTCGCCCCGGTGGCGTATCAGGTTATCCTCGAGCCTGGTATAGATAGGTCAGTTTCGTGAGTTCGAATCCCCCCGAGTGCATACATACTCGTATAAATTCGTGGGGACTTTTTTTTCTTGCGCACATATTGACTCTCGCGGACAACGCGAAAGCGTGAGTTAGCCACACTCGATGAAAAATCGACGAGCAGTGGGATTGCTGAACCCTGTGCGCGATAAAAGTTGAAGGCAAGAACCGGGGGGAAGAAGGGACGACACCTGTGACCACGGCTTGTCCAGAAGCTGGAAAGTAGAAGTGTGCAAAAAACTAAATAAATATATATATATACCCGGCCGACCTGTATCCCGCCGTTTCAGGGGCGGGAGGGAGGGAGAGAGTTGCAAGTATAGTTATAAGGCTTAGTTTGGGTAAGTAATTTTGGGTTGGTGTTGCAAGTAGCTAGTTGTAAGGCTTCGTCTTTGGCAGGTACTTGGTTCTTTTTTTTCAGCAGCATAAGTCAGGGGGACCAAACAACAACACCCTTCAATGCTAGGACAGCATTGCAAACCGCCACGACGGGATATCTCCATTGGAACTTGGGGCACCCGACACCACCCGTACCCTTCGGCATTTTTTCTCGTAGAAAGCGGTGGGGTGCAACCGCCAAAAGGAGTGCGCTTTGATAGCGCACTTGTTGTTCCATTTCGGTTTTAGTCTCCTGGCACTTGGCGGGGGGGAGGGCAAGCCGTTTTTCTCTGTCAACACCTTCCTGCCGTGCCGTGATACCGTGTTTTTGAGGCACTCGCCCGCCGAGAGACTCTGTTGCCTCAATTCCCAAAAAAAGACTCTAACGTAGGCGATTCTGTTTTTGGTGCGGCGTAACTACTAGCTAACCGCTCCATGGCGGTTTCTTACGGGCAAAAAAAAAAGAAGAAAAAAAAACCGGCACTTAAAAGCTGCAGGCCGCAAAAAGAACTAGTAGGGGGGGGTGAATTCCCTCGCGAGAGAATGTGACCCCCCGAGAGCGGCCGCGAAAAAAGTGAGGCCCAAGAAATCACACACCCTGCCGCAGGTCACGGTCCGTTGTTATTTCGTGCTTGAATCGCGTTGCGCAGCAGGGGGCCGCCGGGGTAAGGGGACGGGTTAGAAGACATGCCGGTAACGGAGAGGTGGTGTCTTGAATCCACATCTTTCTTTCCGCCTACGTATTTTTTGTACCCACCTTTTTATTGGCTTTTCCACTGCTGCAGGACGTTGTTGCACGAGAAAAACATCGTGAAACACTCAGTAAAAAACAAAACTTGCTTACTCTCCACCCCCGCCCCGGCTTCCGCCCCCCCCCCCCCCCCCCCCCCCCCCCCTCCCCGCCTCCCGCCTCCCGCCCCCAGCACGCCTCCCTCCTTCTGTATCCCGACCTCGACCTGTTATTCAACCTATTATGGAAAAGATTGTCGTGCTTCTTACCACTGATTAGCCTTTTCGTTAGGCATGGTCAACGTCGTGACGCGAAAACACAGCATAAAATCTGACCATGGCTTCCGCCCCCACCCGCCCCCCCGCCCCCGCACCTCCCCTTCTCTATTCCAACCCCGGCCTATTTTCCAATATTTTTGTGGAAAAAAAGGTTGCCATCTGTCTTCTGTGCTTCATCGCTCATCGTCGAAGTTGGCTTCAAAAAGAGAAGGTTTCGCCTAGATTCGAAGGCGTTGCGCCTGCGGTCGATGCCAGCGTTGGCAGCGACAGAAATAGCGAAAACTATGGAGGCGTATTTACTTGCTTCCGAAATAGGAGCAGGAGAGATACACCGGTGAGGTTTTTGCCCCCGTTCAGATGTCAAGGGTACATACAGCAGTTGGATTTCTTTTCGTCCAGTAAGGGTTGAATCATAAGTTGCGAGCTTGCCTGCCCGGTACAACCTTTACGGCGCCTTGGCTGTCTGAAATTGGAAGGTGGTACATATATATAGGATACTTCATTTTTCTTGCCGGTCATGGTGCGTGTGCACACACCAAAACCGCTGTGATGCGAATACACCAACAACAGCTTTCGGATTACGAATAATATAGAAACGCGACTCGCATGCGTGACGTCGTTGACCTTCTCGCTACCCGCGCCCCGCAGTCCACCCCACCCACTCCACTCTACCCACCTACGGATTGGAGTATCCCCTTTTTTATCCACAACGTTTGTTTTTCCACGAACGGGTGTTAAGATGCGGAATCGAATAAAGCTACGAACGTCTCTACGAAGGCAAAGAAAGTGAATACTCTCCGAGGACCTGCTCAATTGGCCGACCTGCAGGGGGCACTCTGTGTCCCCACCTTGTAACCTTACACGGGTGCCTGCCTGCCTATAGACTTAGGCAACGATGTGATGCAGAGAAAACAGCACCAGCGTATCCAAGTTCCGCAGCAGTGTCCCCTAAGTTGAAACCCTCCAACCAACCTCACCCCCACCCCCGGTCACGGCAGCGCGGACGAAGGAAGCGCCCTTCCATCACCCGCAGGGCGGCGGTAGGAGTCGAACCACCAGTGGCAGGTGGTGGCGACGAAGGAGGCAGTGGATCCGCCGCGGCAGGCGACCACAACACGGCAACACCGGCACCATCCGAGGGCGCCACTGCTGTAGACGCCGCCGCCACCCCCGACTACACCAAGAGCCTCAACGGTAAGTCAGGCAAAAAACAAGGGGGGGGGGGGGGTGTCACGACGCGTGCTGCGATAGAGGTATTAAGGTATACCGTTTTTTGGCTGAAATGGTTTCTGAATGACGGGGATCCTCAATAACCCGAAATCGTCGGGAATGGAGATATTAAGGTACACCGTTTTTTGGCTGAAATGGTTTCTGAATGACGGGGCTCCTTAATAACCCGGAATCGTCGGAAATAGAGATGTTAAGGTATACCGTTTTTTGGCTGACATGGTTTCTGGATGACGGAGAACCTTAAAACCCGAAATCGTCGGAAACGGAGGTATTAAGGTATACCGTTTTTTGGCTGAAAGGGTTTTCTATATGACGGGGCTCCTTAATACCCCGAAATCGACGGAAATAGAGGTGTTAAGGTATACCGTTTTTTATTGTAACTCGTTTCTGGATGACGGAGAAATCGTCGGAAACGAAGGTATTAAGGTATACCGTTTTTGGCTGAAATGGTTTCTGAATGACGAGACGGGCTCCTTAATAGCCCGAAATCGTCGGAAATAAAGTTATTAAGGTACACCGTTTTTTGGCTGAAATGGTTTCTGAATGACGAGGCTCCTTAATAGCCGGAATTCGTCGGGAATAGAGATATTGATGTATACCGTTTTTTGGCTGTAAGGATTTTCTGAAAGACGGGGCTCCTTCATAACCCGAAATCGTCGGAAGCGGAGGTATTAAGGTATACCGTTTTTTGGCTTAAATCTTTTTCTAAATGACGGGGCTCCTTAATAACCCGAAATCGTCGGAAATAAAGGTATTAAGGTATACCGTTTTTTGGCTCAAAATGTTTCTGAATGACGGGGCTCCTTAATAACCCCAAATCGTCGGAAATTGAGGTGTTAAGGTATACCGTTTTTTGGCTGAAATGGTTTATGAATGACGAGGCTCCTTAAACCAAATTCGTCGGGAATAGAGGTGTTAAGGTATACCGTTTTTTGGCTAAAAGGGTTCTCTGAATGACGGGACTCCTTAGCCAAAAATCATCGGTATTTTTTTTTTTTTTGCAATGATTCTTGCTCTATTCCTAGGCCATGGTGGGATTTTTCAATTCGGCAGCAGTTTTTTTTTTTTTTTCTTTCTTCTCCAAAATCAGTTTTTCGGGAGAGGTGCCTTGTCTTAAGCTCCGAAAATTGAGGAACCGTAGAAGAAACAAAAGTGGTGCGCTTCTATCGTAGCACGTGTCTTTTGCCCTGATTGGGACCGGCCAGAAAAAAGAAACGACGAGCGCATTTTTTTTTCGTCGAACGAATATTTTTCGGAGGACCTATAGAAATCAGAACACAGACGATATAGACCTATCTATATCTTTAATGAGGACACACAATCCGTAATACACGCGATCGGAGTATCACACACAGCTTGCAAAAATGAGTTTCGACAAAAATCTTCGATCTCACAGCTGGAGAGCGTATCTTTATTTGTATAATATATATAATTTATAAGCAGAAAAACCTATACCTTTCCCCTGCTTTTTACTGGCCATAGTTGTGGTTCTCGTTGCTAGAATCTGTTTCCCCCGATGATGCTTGGTAGGATAGGGGCAGCATTGTTTTTGGTGGCTGAAGCGTTCCCTTCAAGAACAGGGTTCCTTCTTAAGCCTTTGGTAGCACCTTTTCCCCGACATGGGGGACAAAACACTTTGGAGTGAGACTAGGATCCTGTTAGGCGTTTGGGAATGGGTTAAATCCCAAATCCGTCGGACCAACGGCAACGACCGACGGCAATTGTCCAGCAATTTATCTAGACTGACGCCAAACTACCTGTCACAGGTTTTTAGTGCGGAACGATCGGTTTTGCACCATGACGGCACTTACTTTCACCCCTTGATCGACGGCAATTTTGCAGTAATTTGTCTTGACTGACGCCAAACTCCTTGGTTTTTGTGTGGAACGGTCGGTTTTGACCCCTTGACCGACGGAATTTCCAATAATTTACCTCGACTGACGCCAAACTACTAGGTTTTTAGCGTGGAAATATCGGTTTTGCATCATGACGCCCTTGACCGACGGCAATTTTGCAGTAATTTGCTTTGACTGACGCCAAACTACTTGCTTTTAGTGTGGAACGGTCGGTTTTGACCCCTTGACCGACGGCAATCTTCCAGTGACTTGAATTGACTGACGCGATGGCGTCAAACTACTAGGTTTTAGTATGAACTATTCGGTTTTACACCATTGGCTGCTGGACGTGTTCCCTTGACTGACCGTCTCCTGGCATCTTTGGTTCGGACACACACCCTTGTTAAGATACGGCCTCGAAAGGCCTGTAATTATCCGAATTTGATATCATTTGGATGGGTTTCGTATGATAAGGCTGGCGTTTTACATTCGGGAAAGTTAGGAAATAGATTGGAGGCACGTGCCTCCGATCTCAGAAGCTATCCGGGGCTCTGGTGGAAACGAATAAAGCACGTCTCTACGAAGGAAACGAAAGTGAGTACTCTCCGAGGACCTGCTCAATTGGCAGACCTGCAGGGGGCACTCTGTGTCCCCCCCCCCCTTAACTCTACATGTGGCGTCGACGGCAGTTCAACACGAGTCAACAACACGGCACACCGACCGACCGCCTCGACTCGCCGGTCGACGAGGCCGAAAAACTCCTACCGGGCGCGGAGACATCACGTCGCCGAATATCCCCAGCCTCGAGGGAGCATCTCCAGCTGTCCTCAAAGCACCACCGCCGACATCTGACCTCTCCGCGCCCGCCGCACCGGTTGGTTCGGGCCTGGTTGCTCCCTTGGCGGCGCTGTGGGCCACCACCAGTACCCGACGCTCCTCCCGCGCTTCCACCACCCTTGCCACCCCCGCGGCGGTTGTGGTGGCCACCACCCCCACCATTTTTCCCGTTTCCCCCACTCTGGCCGCCTCCACCCCCGGAGTTACCACCTCCACGGTTGCGGTCCCCCCGATCGCGGCTGCCACCACGCCGCTGTTTGGTGGAGCGCCTTTCTTCCAGCGCTTCCTTTGGAGTCGGCCACAGGACTGGGTCAGGGGCGTCGTCGTGGGCCAATCTTAAGGCTTTGACCAAGGCGAGGGTAGGTGCTCGCCTCATCTGCCCGAAGGCGGACGAGTTGTCGCGGCGGGCCCAGACTGCTCCGACCGAAAGGCCTTCCGCCTTGAAATACGACCGTCGCTCTGACGTTAGGAGGGCCGTGGCTGTTGCTACCACCGCCTCCGTCAGATGCGCCGAGATTTCGACCCTCGGCGTGGTAGCCGTGTACTGAATGCTGCCAGACATGAAAGCGTCGTCTCCGGGTCGTGTCTCTTGGGAGGCAACACCCAGCGGGCGCGCCGGGGAAGGGATAGCTCTTGCCGGAGTCGATGTAGCTGAGAGGGCAATGGCTTGGCGTGCCCTCTCCACCGCGCGGGACGCCTCGCGAGCAGCGGCCCTCGCCTGGTCGAGGGCTTGATCCTCGCGGCGTCGACATCGTGCCGTCTGCGTTACTCTCGACGAAGCCGGGTGTTGCTGTAGGGTCTGCGTTTCTTTCAACTGCTTTTCTTCGCGTGTTCCTGGCTCCATAGCCAGACGGTTAGAGGTGTGGGAGTGGGTTTTGAGGAGCCGCATCTTCGACTCATGGTCCAGTTCGTAGAACCGGAGTTTCCCCGAATCTCCCATATTTCTGCATGTGCGACTCATCAGGGTGGGCTAGTGTTAAGATAGGGCCTCGAAAGGCCTGTAATTATCCGAATTTGAGATTATTTGGATGGGTTTGGTTTCGTATGATAAGGTTGGCGTTTTATATTCGGGAAAGTTAGGAAATAGATCGGAGGCACGTGCCTCCGATCTCAGAAGCTATCCGGGGATCTGGTGGAAACGAATAAAGCTACGTCTCTACGAAGGAAACGAAAGTGAGTACTCTCCGAGGACCTGCTTAATTGGCAGACCTGCAGGGGGCGCTCTGTGCCCCCCCCCCCCCATTAACTTTACACCCTACCCCGGCTTTTCGGTCTGGTTCTTGTGGCCGCTGCTGAAATAAAGTAAACGTGTTTCGACCGTTTTTCACCCCCTGTACATCAGGAACGTTAGGCGGTCCTTCTTCTTCCCATTCGAAAATCAAAACACTGCTGTCTGTTTGAAAGAAAGACCAAAATCTCCATGGCGCATTATCATTCCCCGTTAGTATCGTCCTCCACCTATGCCTTGAAGGTGAGTTTTGTTGCCGCCGGGCGGGAGACATCCGCCAACAATCACGTAGGAAGCCCGAGCCCGTTTTTGCATTGTACTTTTTGCGTATTAAATTAGGTAAATAGTATCAAGTACATTAAAAAAAATGTCTCTTAGCACAGACAATAAAATGTGCACGTATAGTCTATGGGTATCAACATTTCCGTACGTGCAAACTATGCACAACATGAAAAATAAAAAGTTAGCTGATGTAAAAAACCGCAACTTCTCATTGTGTGCCGCTCACCCAGGAACACTCTGTGACGGCGCGAACGCAGACACCGCTACTGAAGCATACGACGGTGGCCATTCTTATGACCAAGAACATGACGGATACGAGGGATACCCGGGGTATGCGGACTACCGGGGATACGAGCGGTACGGATATGACGGGTACGGATACGACGGGTATTACTACGACCCAGGATACTATTGGCAGGGCGCGGCTTCCGCCAACGAGGTCACCAACAACAGCAGTCCCCTTGCCGCCGCGCCTAGCCTCCGGGCCTCTCCTTCCTCCCCTTCTGCAGCGCCGGTGACCGGTAGTGGCGACGATCTGAGGAGCTCGCCGTTGGAGGAGGCCACAAGTCTGACGAATGTCCGGAAGGAGCGGGAAATGGGAGCGCCAGTGGCCCGCGGTGGCGCAGATTTGAGGGGCTCGCCGTTGGAGAAGACCGCAAGTCCGATGAATGCCCGCAAGGAGCAGGAAATAAGAGGAGAAGGCGGCGGCGGCGGAGTCGAGCGCCAGACGCGGTCGGTAGGACGCGGCGGGACTGGCGCGGGCGCCGTGCGCCTTCTACCCATCGTCGTCGTCGTCGGCGGCGGCGGCGGTGTCACGCGCGCGGGCGGAACGCTGCCGCCACGGCCGGCATCGCGGTAGCTAGTCCCTTTGGGTCTGCACCCACATGTTTTGGGACAAAACTGTTTTGGAAATAGATTGGGATCATGTGTCTGCAGCAGAATGAAAGGGTTTCATATATCTCGCTGACGGGATGGGATCATTAGTTGTGTGATGGGTTTGTTTGATTGCCCCGCCACCTTGGGGCATTGTATTCGACGCGGTTTGTAATAACTGTTGGTTTTGATTGACAGCCTGGGGGCACCGTGTGACGCAAGCGGTTGTCTATACCGTGCGTACCAGGTAGAAATCTTTTGAGTGTCGAGAGAGCTTGTGAGGAATTAGACTACAACCCTCACCCGGTCAGTGTTCGATATATATATTGTGGGCGGGAACATGGCTGATAGGCCCAGGTTGTGCCACCTGATATTGTGAGCCATCGTAATACCAAAGTATGTAGACTATGCCTGATGTGATGTGAATGTGAAGCGAGATAATAATAAGCACGTACTGGGAGAAAGATCAATGCCACCGTGATGTCTGGAGGCCGTTTAACGCATCGATTGACAGACTTCAAGAAAAAAAAGGGGTTGCGAGCACGAACACGCGTTTGAGTCAAAAGCTTATTGGTATGAAAATATCATAAATACGTCAGCTGTGACGTCGACAAATAATTAGGGGTCGATGTACTCATCTTTGCAAGCTGCGTGATACACCGGCCGCTCGTCAGATTAATATTCCTTCAAATGTATATATATATATATGGCACCATGTTGCCAGGGTAAATATCAACAACATCGTTAATGCCTTCGCGCTGTCGGCGCGGCGAAAAAAGGCGGCGTCGAGGCTGTCGCGGCGTCCAAACAATTTCACCACTCGCTCGCTCCGAAGAAGCAGAGTTTGGTTTCATCTTGTAAGAGGTCAACAACTAGCAAGCCGTCCGCATTTCTCCCCCCGCCCTAACAATTGGAGCAGCGTGCGTTCGAAACGCGGATGGAGCTCCAAAAGGGCAAAGTGGGGGGGGGATTATATTTTCGTGTCCACTCGGCCGACAAGATGAAAGGTGACCACCTATTTAGACGCGTGCCATAATAATATGATACCTTAAGAGGTACAAGGGTAGCAGTTTGGGGTGAAGGCATGAGTCGTCATCCCACGACGGTAGGTAAGGGGTGTGCAGCAGATTCTAAGAATTCTCTGAGCTCCTAACATGAGGATATTGCTATCCCACCCGAAACATGCCTTCGAAGGCACTCGTTCGCGCAACCCGACCAATATTTCTACGCGTTATTGCCAAATAATAGTACTAAAAACAAACAGTTTTACAAGCAATGTAATACAATTAGTCTAATGAAATCTCTTATATTTAGGTCCTGACTCATGAAAACTTGACTTAAAAAAACGGGCGGCCGATGTAGTACGCAGCTTGCAAAGAAGAAGAAGAGCATCTCGACCCCAATAAGTCGTCGAACTCACCGCTGACGTCGTAAGAAAAATTTTGTAAAAAGGTTGTCATAAAATTATCACACTGAGTTGCACACTTGCGGAGCTCATACCGGTCAGAACCGTTTGGCCCCAAAAACCGCAAACCCCTATCCTATGGCGAGATGACAAAAAAGAAAAGTTCCGAAAATCGATTCTTGATCAAAACGAAAGTGCAATTCGATGAACAAAATAAATATTATAAAAAAATGAAAATACACTCCAGCTGTGAGATCGAAGATTTCGTCGAAACTCATCTTTGCAAGCTGTGTGTGATACTCCGATCGCGCGTATTATTAATACGAGTTGTGTGTCCTCATGAAGGATATAGGTCGGCGACTCCCCTTACAACTACAGTGTAGCTATCAGGGTCAACAGGGTGATGTTAGTCAGTCTGTGTGCGAAAACTTTAAAACCCGTTTTTGAGGGGGACCAAATCTGATAGCTGGGGAGGGAAATGTATCCGTTTATCAAGTGAATCCTGTAAGTCGAATAACCGGTGAGGGGGGAGCGGAGTTTTGAAGGACGTGGGGGCCTGGTTTTGATCAAAAGCGAGCGGGGTTGGAGGGGGGGGGACGGGCGGGCAATTTGTGCGTGGAAGCTATAAATCCTTTCAAGGGGATAAATCTGACGGTTTTGACAAAGAAAAAAAAAAAAATGCACCAGTTTATCATAGGGGGGGGGGGATTGGGGCGGGGGTGGGGCGTGTGGGGCAGCTCAATCTGTGCGTGGAAACTATATATTATTTTGAGGGGATAAATGTGACGGTTTTGAAAAGAATGCATCAGTTTATCATGTATATCCTGGGGTAAGTCGTACAATCAGTGAGTAGAGAGAGGGCGGAGTGTTCGAGGGGGTGGGGGTGGGATGGGGTGGGGGGGTTGGGGAGGTGGGGGTAGGGGAAGGGGGAGGGGGGGGGGGGGGAGGGGGGGGGGGGGGGGGGGGGAGGAAGGGTTTTAGGTGAGGGATTTGTTGTACGTGTGGTGCTAGGTTTAGGCGATGGTGCGGGTGGTGGGGAAGAAGGGGGCGTTCGGGGCGGGGGGGGGGGGGGGGGAAGCAGCGGCATGGATGGCTCTAGAAAGATAATGAGGTGATATCCAGTGCGTGAAGTGTTTATTAATCTGCGGATTTCGATATTAGGTGGGGCGTTTGAGCAAGGGAGAGCGAGAAGGGAGGGGGGGGAGGTTAGGAGGTTTAGGTCACAAATAATATTCAAATACACTCCGGCTGTGAGATCAAAGATATGTAGGGGCTTGTTATACGCGTGGTGCTAGGTCTAGGCGACCGTGCAGGTGGTTGGAAAAGAGGGGGCGTTGGAGGGGGGGTTGAGGGGGGTGGGGGGAAAGAATGAAAACTACGTCATGGATGGCCAGAAAGATAATGACGTGATATCAACTGCGTATAGGTGTTTATTACTCTGGCCGATTTCGATTGTGAGTGGGGCGTTTGGACAAACTAGGCGGAAAGGGGGGAGGGGGGAGGGATCGGGGGAGGGGGGGGGGGGGGGGGGAAGGGGTGGGGTTTTTTTTAACATGAGGGATCGGGGGAGGGGGAGGGGAGCGGGGGGCGGGACATTTAAATATGTGCGCGGAAACAATAAATCCTTAAAGGGGACAAACCTGACGATTGTAGCAATAAGACATCCCTTTATATCATCTGCCTGGTAATGTTTACTATTCTAGAATGTTTGATGTTAGATCCAGTATGCAACCCAGTGTTTAAGTGTAGTAAATAACGTGTTAAATCTTCATAATTTGTTGTTGCACATGGATCGAAAGCTAGAATATTTTATAGTATTTTTGTAGTTACGTTTATTTTCTGACATCGCTAAATATAAGAAAGAGATACGTATTGCCAAATACAACAGGCGAGGTGATGTGGTCATGCACTGTTTGTCACCACCATCATATAGTTACCATTATTTCTGACATCGCTAATTATAAGAAAGAGATACCAGGTACGTATTGCCAAAATAAATATTATGTGGGGTCTAGCTCAAAATTCACCGAGAGCAAAAATACCGACACGTACCATTATAGTGAAGAATATATATATATTAAATACTGCTGCATGTACAAAAAAAAAATAATAATAAAAATAATAGGGCCCCTCCCATTTAGTGAAAAAAATAAAATAAAATAACAGGACCCCTCCCATAAAGTGAAAAAAACTCACCCACATAGTATGTATATTACAAGTACCAACAACGCAGCTTGCGAAGATGAGCATCGAACTTAAATTCGTCGAACTCACAGCTGACGTCGTTAGAATGATTTTATAAAATCCCCCATGGCCTAGGTATATCTACAACGAAAAATCAGACTGAAAAAACCAAAATGGCGTTCCGAGGCTAAGATGGGTTAAGGAGTGCCGTTAGTCAGCCATAACTTTTGCAACAAAGTGCTATTGATATTAATAACTCTATCGTAGCACGCGTCGACCATTATGAAGGTACTACATACAGTACATCATGTACGTGGTAGCGTTCCAAGTCTCATATGCATATGCCAACACATCAGCAGTAAACCCGAGGATATCCCAGGATGTCCCCAGACGCCACACCCCGCTGTTCCTGTAATTTGATTTCTTCTTCGAGGTTGAGGTTACACGTTACCAGGTGCAAGGGGTGACAGGGGCTACTGCACCTGCCGAGCGCGTTATTTCTAGTGGAGGTGTGAGGCAGTATGGACCTAAGGACCGACTACTCGCGCTGCTATCTATGCTAGGCTTTGCCTTCGGCTTTGCTCTGGTCACTCACACGAGGTATTTGACAGAAGATTGAACGTAATATTTGTTGATAGCGTCTTGCTCGCCGGACGCCTTCTGAACCAAGGGGCTAGCAAACCCATCTACAGATAGGCAGGCAATAACGACTGCCAGTTATGATGCGGGGATGCTCGCTACAAATAATAACGCCGAAACGGGGGAGAGGGGATACCATAACCGATGTGACAAAATTCGCCTGGAAAAAATACCGAAAACCCACAATCGGTACTTAAAGTCTTGTCTGCCGCACACTCCACCACAATGAATTGCGTGAGCTGAAACAGGACCAGCGGCGCGCAATACCCACACGTCTGCTCTCAATCCACAACTTGACGTTGAAGTCACCAGTGTCAACAGCAGTCTACCGTGGACATTGGCCTGGGAACCAAACCACGAACGTAGCAAGCGTTACATCAACATGGACACCAGCAGCACATGACCCGACACGGACCGCCATCCGTCACGACCGCGCGCCGCCGAAAAAACAAAACACGAGCACAACAGCACACCTCCATGAAGACGTTTAAAAATCTTCCAAGACGCATCCATAGCATCGACCTTGTCGCTCGTGCAGCACAGCACCAATACCCACCGTAACTTAGAGCAAACCCCCATAAACAGGCATCCCCCCACCGCAACCATGATCGAATGCCTACCTCACCCCAACCCTACCGGCAGCATACAACACACAACGAACCCTCTCTACCAAACCACGCCTCCCCATAATCACATCGTCGCTTCATAATCTAAGGCCAGCCCCGCGAGCATCGCGTACGCCCCCTCCCCGCCATCCCTTGTCGCCGTGAGTGTTCTTCTGTACATAGACTTAAAAGCCGTTGATTTTTTCTTCGCCTGTTCACTACCTACCACCCTAATCCCGCTCAATCCCTTCAGTTCGTTCGAGCTAGAATTTACTCCACCTCCTTTTCCTCCCCCTCCCCCCCCCTGCACGCAGCGCCCAGCAGCAAGTGGCGCGCTTTCCGCTGCACCGCCTGCAGCTGCTGGTGCGGACGACCTACCGGCAACACCCGCCGCCGTCCCCGCCGCGGCCACGACGCCCCCGCGGGGGGGGAACGACGACGACTGCGTCTCTACCGATGCCCGCAAAAGCGCTTGCATAACCTTGGGGAGGCGTTCCGTGACCGACCCAAGCAGGACCAGCATACGCTTACCCCCTGGCGTCGTCGCCTGTGCCGTACTCGCCTGCGGCGTAGTCACCTTGGCCGTGCCCGTGCCCACCGTGCCAGGAGCCCGAGTCGTCGCGGCAACCGCGTCCGATTCAGCAAACACGAACCGAGTGTCCAGGAGGGAGCGCAGAGCCCCCTCCAGGCACTGATACCGCACCGCCGTGGTAGGTCGGACCTGATCTCCCGCCGTAGCACCGTCCGCTTCCACTCCTTCGCCCCGTCCGGAAGAAGCCGGGATCGGGATAGCCGCTTGCATGCCCCCCGCTCCGCGACCGGCGCCGCCGCTCAAAGGAGCCGCACTCTGCCCGGCAAAAGATCCCGCCGCCACCGTACCGCCACCTGCGTTGCCCATGTCAGCCAAGAAGAGATATAGGTCGCAGAGGTCGAGGGCAAGGATGATGGACGTCGGGCCACGCTCAAACGGCGCGAAATAGGCTCGAGCAGCGAGGTAGTGCCTCGCTGCCCGCTGCCCCGTCTCCCACGCCTTAGAGGCCTGCAGCGTCGCCGAACGCGCGTCGCTTTTTCTGTAGGAAATGCTGCTGTTGCTGTTGCCGTTGCTGTTGCTGCTGTTGCCTCCGACGGCAGAAGGAGATGCGCTTGGGTCGGGTGAAGAAGCACCCAACCCGACGTACGCTGGGAGTACCTTGGCGTAGTATTGACCGATCTGAAAACGGGACAGGGACGGAGAAGCGGGGGGGGGGGGGGGGGGGGGCAGGGGGGTACTTATTTGTTGCGTGCCTTAGTCATTTGACCATTGACCACGCATCCCTTTCGAGACGGAGCACCAAAGCGGGGGGGGGAGGGGGTATTAGTGAAAGTTAGCGGTCAGCAATTGGGCGCCCATGGAAACGTCCGTGAGCGACAAATCGGTGTCATTTACCGTACTACAAGTGCGCGCGTGATAACACACCCCCAAGAAAGGTTTTCGTCGAGATTTGTCCATACACCCATCGCTCGGCGTAAGCACCTTTCCTCATCTATCAGAGATCAGTTACTCATGGCAAGCAGTTCGAGCGGCTACGATCATGAGTGAAGAGGGTCGGCGGTGTTCGGCGTTGTTCATAGTGACCGCGCTCGCCAGACGACGAAGCAACACGCCAGGGGGTTTCTCGTCAACCATCGCTCGGCCTGAAGAATTATACCGTTGCAGCATCACAGTTGCCTGGCGGCTGGCCATCGCGGAAAAAAAACAAAAGGCTACACTTGCAGGAGATCGTGATTTCTGGTGCCAAAACGAGGATGTACTCGTACGTAGAGCTTTACTGTTTCACTTGCAAGAGGTCGTACCAGTCCGACGACACATACAAGCTCGATATGACTACCGCCTGAAAATTGTGCGAAAATTCGAAACCTTTCATGAAAGGGGATGATAAATAAACATCCCCCGGTCAACCAATGGATGTTTCCATTCTGTGATTTATCTTCACGACGATGCGATTATAGACGAGTACTAGGTTTACGATAGCAGCGCGGCGTGGCCTCAATTCCATATCGAGCTTATATTTTTTGTCGGATTGGTATATTCCGTGCCGAAATGAGGGATATAGAACCTACCCAATTATCCTTATGTACAACTCCAAACACGTACGCGTTAAACATCGTGAACCAAGCAACTTTTCCTCTCCCACGCCTTTCACCAGAGAGTGAAGCAAGATATGCAAGCGGGTGGCTACGCTTTACAGCGGGGAACACTCTTAAGATAAACACGTAAAGAAGTAACGGGCGACTCCCGCAACTCGACCATGTGGTTGTTGTTCTCATATTAACTCATCGCCACGATTTTGGTCTCTGGCCATAAGACAGGCTCCGTTAACTCTGGCGCCGGACATGATAATTCCTGCAACGCACCGAGACGACCTAAAACTCGACAACCTCCGACTCTGGGCTGCTCTCACACCTGGTAGTGACACGCCGCTGCCTGTGGAGCATTCTGCATGTCCGTGTATATCTGGAGTGCTCGTTCTAAGGGTTCTACGACGCCCCTGGCTTGCGCAACGCTTGGACCAGCAGAAGGCACCGATGCACTCGGCGCCCTTACTGCCGAATCTCGCTTGGCTCTTGCCTGCTCCGGAGCCCCGTTTATTATTGGGCCTGGACCCCGTAGCTTCCTCAGCAGTTCTTGCCTGTAAGGAAAATGTGATGTGGAGTGCGGGCAGGGGGCATTGCGAAGTCTTGATCGACTTCAATTTTTAAGCAGCTACACTCCAACATCGGCTTTTTTTTCCCGAGCAAAACAAGCGCTGCCCCCAAAACAAGCTGTACAATAAATCGCGGATGCAGGGTAACAAACATTTCTACGTCTGCGAGAAACTGGATAGTTAGTCGCCCTGGTAGCTCTGAGCCGCCGAAAAACCAGATCCGACAACGCGATTAAAATAGTACAACAATACCGTACCATTGGTCTACCGGTATGTCTTTTTTTTTGTAAGTTCGTCAATTTTTTACTCTCCAGCTCAACTCGTAAGAAGGTTTTTACCCTCAGCGACTTCTTGGACAAGCCGTGGTCACAGGTGTCTTCCCTTCTCGCACTACCCCCTGTTGCGTGCCTTTATTCTTATCGCGCATAGGGTCCAGCATTCCCGCTTTCGACCTTTTTCATGCTCGTCGATTTTCATTTAATAGCAACCGCCGGCATCACAAGCGAGAGCAGATATATGCGCAGCCACCCGAACATTTCGGTATAATTTACAGTCCAATATTTTGGCGGCAGGTGCGAACGATAGCCCCCCCCCGGAATCCTCCATCATGCTCCCAGTCCAATCGATTGTGTTCGGGCAAGGCATGCGAAACAAAGATGACGGCTAACGGCCGTCTTGTCCCGTGTGGGGGACAGCGGTCAAGGAACCCCAAACACTAAACCTGGTGTCTTGCAGTAGGTCTAAAGAGGCCTTGACGGGTCAAAGCTAGACCGTCAACTGACCTCTTTGGCGCAAAAAGCCATTCGTGACACACGCACACACCTTCGTTCCACACCAAGGCACAAGTAGGCCATAGCTAACTCCCTGCTCGCGTGGTCCCACGTCCGAGCGTCCGCGTCTCGTCGCCCCAGCACGGCGTGTGCTTCCCCGCACAAGTCTACAGCTGCGGCAGCACCTGGTCAGGGAATGAGGCAAGATTTGCCGTCGTTTTAATTATGCAGGGGGAGGTCGATGAAAGCCAGTGCATGTTACATAGTAGACCATACCTCAAACTAGTCGACACTATGGCTGACGCACAACGCGTACGAGACGAACAGGACTATCCTTATACAATGGTTATTTGGGTTGGGGTTGAGCCTTTTAGACCCCCAAAACCCCTTCCTGTTCAGTATAGGTCCGCCAACAAGAACCTCCTATTGTGTGTTACAAGCCTCAGATTCTTATTGTGACAACACCCTTAAACAACCTTGAGCATAGGGTATTACATACGATTAGTGTAGCTCTCGCCGCTGAGAACGATTTCTCGGTCTAACTTTCTTAGCGTCCGCCCAAAAGTGAGCATCACTTTGGTATTGGGCACTTTCCTATTGGCGGGCCTATGCTGTACTAGCTCCAAGCAATTTCCCCCCCAAAACGGGCTTCCAGTCGCAAAAGGCTTCAAGGTTACGGGTAGGGCTAGTGACATTCGCATCGTACACAGCCTACATTCGTAGGGTCGAACATAGCCTCACGAGTAAGTGGTAACACGCCCTCGGGCATGAGGCAAGAAGCTTTTTCGTGAAAAGATGCAGAGGAAAGGTCGACGAAAACAAACAAGCACTTCACCTGATAAGATCGAGGATTTTGGCGTACCTCATATTTTGCCAGCTGCGTGATACTTCTAACGCACGTGCTACGGTATGTGTATGTCCTCGTGAAGGACACAGGTCGGTTACTCCCCTGAGCGCTACAGTAGTACGCAGAGTCACTGCACGAGCTACCGCGAGCTAAGCTACTTGACACCACAACCTACATGTGGAGGACATAAGGCACTACAGCAGTGGCACAACATACCTGGTATACACTTATCAACTCTTATCTTACTCCCGAGCTAAGCATCGCCCTACCGTAGGCACACGCGGTATCTGAAGGCAACAGGTCTGGTGAAACCTCACCCTTTTGCCGGTTGTCTGCCCGACAACGCTGTCAAAATATTTCAAAGAAAACAGATTGATGCGAGAATGAAGCGCGCAACTTTACGAGTCGAGAACACACCCAACACAAGCTCGAGGGCTCCCCGCTACTGACCTCGCGCAGGTGCCAAGTCCCCTTCCTTTCCACCACCGGTTCTGCCCCCGCGACCGCCACCGTCGCCGCCCGACACCACCGCCCCTAAGCTCGACGTTACCATAGGGCACGCATCCTTAAGTCGAGTTAAAGCACGGGACTTCAGCCTTTCGACGCTTGCTAGGTTGCACAGCAGCAGCGCCGTGTTTCTAGCGTCATCGATTGCCCTAAAATCGACAAGGCTCCGCCGGAACCACCTTTCTGCGCACGCCACGCAAACCGCACACCCCAGCCCCGGGTGCGGCGCAGAACGAGATTTATTTTTAGCGGTAGACGTTGTTGATGCGGGCGCTGCTTCTCCTACTCCAGGAGACAAGGACGGGGGCGTCGGCGTCGGCGCTTGCGCAAGCGCTCCAGCGCACTGCGCCATTAGCTTTCCCAGTTCGTTCGAGGCATCCCCCAGCTTTTTCCGCAGCCGCGCATGCGCCTCGGGAACACCACCGGAAGCGTACTCCCCCTTATCAAGCGGATCATCCCCAGGACGGCGATGGTTCACAACCGCAGCAGCCGGTATGCCGGGATTCGATTCCACAGCTCCACCCCTGGCGACATAGAGAAGCGCTCGTTCGTAACAAGCCTCCGCCGCAAGACAAAGCGACCACGCCGCGGCGTCACCGGGGACATGGCCCAACCTCGCCAAGGAATGGACACACGTTCCGTCGAGCGGGGGAGGGTCTCCCAGTTCAGGCGGATCGCTCGTGCCCGCTACCGGCGGGTCGATCGTGCCCACGGCAGGCGGATCGCTCGTGCTGCTGCCGTTCGCTGCGCTTAACTTACCGTCCTCTTCTTTCCCGTCGGGTACCACGTTCGCTACTACCACCTCCCCCGGCGAAGACGTTCGAGGTGCACACGCCGCCACCTCGTTCACTTCATCGGGCGATCCACCGCCGCCTCTAGCTCCCGAAGCGGTCCACCGTAGTGGAGCACTGCGACGTTTTTTTCCACCGCCGGGGGTACTATTCGTGTTGCGGTGGTCAGTTTTACCATTGCCGGTGTTGCCGTTGAGAGCCTCCAAGACGTGCCCGTGCAAGTCCTGGCACACGTCAAGATCCTTCAGTGTCAAGGGGGGACATGCAGCCGATAGCAGCCAATCCAATCGAGACAGCAGACTTCCCTTTCGCTCCGTCTGTCCGGTGTTCGGTGCGAGTGCGCCACCGCGGTCAACGGTAGTATCCTCCGCGGTTTTGGGCCCTGCTGCTCCCGCACGCAACACGACGCATGCATGGGCGACGTCGCCACAAAGCTCGAAAAGCTCGGCTCGACGTGAATCTAGTTGACGGCGGGCGGAACGGTTCCAAGCCAAGCACCCCATGGCATCATCCGCGTCGCTCAGCTTCGACGTGTTGACCCCACCAAAGGCGTCAACGGTACCGACCGCGTCATCCGCGAGCGTCGGAGCATCCCCATCCAGGCCGACGGAACCGTGCCCGGCGCCGTCGCCGGCCGCACTTCCCGAACGAGCGAGGGCCTCGCTAAGCGAACCTTTCCATAAAGATCCCAGCCCCTCCGCCGGCTCCTCTTGTCCACTCCCAGGTTGCCCTCGATCGGGCGTGAAAGTAGACCTCACTTTCTCCTTAGATCGCGCGCCATCAGGTCGAGTAACGCCCCCTGCTTCGGTAATTTCCACGCTTTGATCATCGTCGGTTGTTGTCTCGGTGCTGTCTTCGCCCACCTCCGCCCCCTTGGGCGGAAAAACTGCGGCGGAGCGGCGATCGAGTGTAACCGTTGCATCCTTCAAATGCTCCCACGCGCTACGCAACGATTCCAGAGAGAGTCGGACGAGCTCCGTGCATGTCTCCTCATCAGGACCGTCTTCCAAATCTTCTCGTCTTGCAAGTCCGGAGGGTATTCCACCGCCATTTCCTGCTGTCCCTTTCCGAGAGCCGCCGCCGGAACCGCCGCCGTTAGCCCCCACGACTGATCGCTGGGAGTGCTTCCCACCAGGGGAAGAAGAAAACGAGCGTTCACTGGTTGTGATGGACGGGCCGGGGAACGCCCTGCCTAGCCGGGCACGCGCAGCGGCCACGTACGTGCCCACAAGCTTCTGCTGGAGGCCCCAAAGCTGCTCGGACACGACAGACATCGCAGTCGCCGGGTCTTCGCTCTCGTCTCGTGACCCGCGGCGGCGGCGGCGGTCGCGGCGTTGGTGGTGGCCTTGGGGCAACGCATCACCACCACGACCACCGCCGCCGCCGCCGCCTCCCGCTTGGTGATCTACTCCTCTATCAGTAAATCCGTCTTCGTCTTCTTCATCTTCGTCGTCAACCGCGAGCCATGGGCTCTGTTGCTGGCGCATGATGGCCACCGGTAGTTGGCTCTCTCCGACTACCACCAAGTCCGCCGCCGAGCCGTCTTTCCCCGCTGCGGCAGACTCCTGCCTAGCCATAACGCCGCGGAGGATGGCGATACCGCTGGTCAGGTGGTCCTGAAACACAAAAACACGCCAGCATTGGAGGAAACAAAGCGGGCGTTGGATATTGTTGTGCAGTGGGACCGATGTAACACACTCTGTCCAACCTCAATGCGTAAATCCTATCAGGGTTTCTGATGATTAACCGACAGAGTGTGTACGTAGCATAAATGTATGTATTATCACTCTTTTTGTCGGGGATTCGGTCAGGAATTTATTTTCGTCTCGGCCTCAGCATGCGATTCGCAGAACTGGAATTCTCGGTCAAATAGATTAGTTCGAGCGCCGTCTTCGGGGGGCGGCTCAAACGCCCCTCGCCCTGCCGTATCCGTTCCGCACCTCGACGTGAACGAGGACGGATGCCGAGCGAGACAAGCGAGAAGTTGCAAAAAGATTGCAGGTCGAGGAGAAATTCCTGATATTTTGCTTGTATCTTCACGTCTGCAGCGCCTGGATGATTTATAAAATTGGCATCATTTCCAATCGGTATTTGCTAATGTGTTGAATTTTGCAGTGGCATACTCGCGAGCGTTTGTTTTGCTTGACGTCTGCAGGGCTTGAACGAATGAAACACGTGAAAGTCTTCGAGGGGCGGCTCCAACGCCCCTCGCCCTTCCTTATCCGTTGGGCACCTCGACGTGAACGCGGATGGATGCTGAGCGAGAAAAGGGAGAAGTTGCAAAAATATTGTATTTTGATGAGGTAATCTTGCGACTTCGGTTGTATCTCAACGCCTGCAGCGTCTGGATATTTCCAAAATTGGCATCATTTCCAAACGGTAGGTAGTTGCTAAAGTTTTGAATTTTGCGGTGGTATACTCTTGAGCGTTTGTTTTGCTTGACGTCTGCAGGGCTTGAGCGCGTGTTATAATGCCAGTAGTAAATCGCTCTAATTCGTCTTTTTATATTGTTGCGTTTGGTGCTGTTGAAGTGTTTCTCATTTCGAGCGTGCTTGGTCTGCACGTCAACCTGATATAGGCTCAAAATCATTTTTTTGCGCGACCTTATCACGCAAATAATGTCTGCAGGAGGAGTTGTGAAGAATGTGTACAACTTCGGGTGAATACGCACATGAAAAAATAAAAAAATAATACCTGATAGAATATTAATTGGGTACGCGCCAACGACAACGTAAAACAACGATGGACAACCTACAAGAAGAAATAAACAAACAACGCGTGAGCCATGACGTGCTTTTCGTACACGTATACACTACGACGTCTGCGAAAGGCTCCCTACGGCCGGGAACGAAGGCGGGGATACAACTTTTTTTTTTAGGAAGTAAAATTCTAGACGGACACCCTTCTTAAACAAAGAAAAACATCCCCAGATAACGTACATGATGCAAATGACCAGCCGAATTGCGACTGCGTAAATAATTGCGAGCTTAGTTAGTAGGCTTTGACCCAATAGGCCAAGGTTTTTTGCGCGACCTAGTATGCAAGTAACTAGCCAAACTGCGGTTGTTTTGCTTGACGTCTGCAGGGCTTGAACGAATAAAACACGGGAAATTGCGAGTAGTTGTGAAGAATGCCATGCAAGATGAAAAAGGCTGCAAGACCAACATTATACGCCCAGAAGAACGCGTGTTATACCAGTAGTAGATCGCTCTGATTCGTCTTTTATATTATTGCGTTTGGTGCTGTTGAAATGTTTCTCATTTTGAGCGTGCTTGGTCTGCACGTCAACCTGATATAGATAGGCTCAACACCGTTATTTTGCGCGACCTTATTGCGCAAATGACGTCTGCAGGAGGAGTATGCGATTCTCGGAACTGGAATTCTCGGTCAAATAGCTTCGTTGGAGCGACGTCTTCGGGGGGCGGCTCCAATGCCCCTCGCCCTGCCGTATCCGTTCCGCACATCGACGTTAATGCGGATAGACGTTGAGCGAGACAAGCGAGAAGTGCGCGTTTTTTTGTATTTTGGGCGGTATACGCCCGAGCTATTCTTGCATCTTGGCATGTGTAGAGCTTGAACGAATAAATAAGGGACAATATTTCCAAAGTGGCGTCATTTCCAAATTGGCATTAAATTTCTTCACGGCGATGCTTTTTTCATGGCCGCCTTGAAGCGCTTGCCCTATCGTAGCTATTACTGCTGTGTGTCGCTTCCTTTCGGCTCAATGGGTATAGTGCTATATAACCAACGAAGGATGTGTCGTGAGTACGATTCTCACCCAGATCATATTTGGTATTCAGGAGCGTGCGCGCTGGAGACGTTATGAATGGTTATGATAGTTGTTAGTGTTCTCCTGAGTACTACTAACTGAAGTACGTTGAGAGGGGATAGCTCCGGAGATCGCTCTTACGAAGTCGGTGAGAATTAATTAACGAACTCAAAAGCATATTTGGTTGGGTTTTTGCATAACCCATTCACTGTGAGTGTTACTGAGTCAAGTGACAGTAGGTAGTGCTATGTGTCGTGAGTTCGATTCTCACCGATTTCATATTATTATTTTTCAAGCGTGCGCGCTGACGACATTATGAATGGTTATTTTGGCAGTTTAACATATAGATGTAGTAGCACTACCCACTGAGTTACTGAGTCAAGTGAAGCCCAGTGGGCAGTGCTGTAGCATTGCTCGGTCAAATCACTTTGTTCAGAGGCTGCCGTCCAAGCGAGAAGCGCGCAAAATTTGATATTTTGAACGCTACTCTCCAGTTGTTCTTCGGATCTTGATGTATGGAAAGGTTGATAAAATAAAACTTGGCAAGAGATTCTTTCCAAATTGGCATCATATTTTGTCCCAAAACAAACAATAATATTACTGTAAAAAAATCCCCATGGTACTGCGGTAGGGTTTATAGTAGTAGTGCATTTGTTTATTGAATTTCGGTAAGTACACGTACATACATACATGGATATAGACGTGGCAAGCGCACGCATGGCTAAACGAGGAGGAGGTAGTAGTGATTACGATTACTGAGCCAGGAAAAGCCACACAGCAGCATTGCGAGTGGCTGCGTCCCTGGGGCCTCGAGGGTTGTATTATACAAGTTCCTCCTGTTGTTAAGCTGCGCCACGTTAAGGTGGTAGTAAGTAGACAATATCCACGGAAGAAACCAGTGGTGGCATGCATTCGTCCCCGTATCGCATTGTTTGGTGTTTTTTTTCCCCGAGAAGACTATTTGGAGAAATGTATGTGGATGGCGTGCTTTGTTGTTGCTGCGGTCCCTGACTCCGTTGCTGTGGTCGTTTGCCGGTCAAGTGCAAGCGGTCGTGCTGATACGTAACTGACAAATGAGTTTGTGTTGCCTCGTACTGGACGTGCTCCTTGCTGCTGATTGCTGATTGGTCATCTCTTCCAGCGTTTTCTTTCACTTCTACTTTCCAACTTCTGGACATACAAGCCGTGGTCACAGGTATCGTCCTTCCATTCCCCCCCCCCGGTTATTGCCTTCATTTTTCTTGGCGCATAGGGTTCAGCGCCCACTGATCGTCGAGTTTTCATCAATCGTTACTAACTCACGCTCTCGCGCTTTCCGCCAGTCAATTAGTGCACAAGACGAAAATTTATACGAGTACGCACTCGGGGGGATTCGAAGTCACGAAGCTGACCTATAATACCAGGCTTGAGGACGTAACCTGATACGCCACCGGGGCAGTGAGTGATATAGAGCCGGTCGCCCCGGTGATCTAGTGGGGTTACACTCGAATACTACTACTATCAATACTAGCGTTGTTCCTTGAGTTAAATAAACACCGTTGTAAGCTCTGTTGGCTTTATTTATTTGCAGAAATAAATGGGAAAAAAAGGATCAACTAACTGCTGAAATCGCCTAGCAGCGTGGGTAGGTACAAATCGACGCGAATCGACGAGGCAAGAAAATGCTGAATTCTTCTCGCGATAAAAAACAGGGCAGGTACCGTAGTGGGGAGGGGGAAGGGGAGCCCGCTATATGACCCCGGACCTAAGTTATACTACTGGGAGGGCGAGAGTAATGCGAGCATCACCATAAATGGGATGGGAAAAAGAAAAGAAGTCAAGTGTATTACTGCTGTTGTAATAATACGATACCCAAGCAAGTTGCACCGATCGACTCGATCTGGACTGACTGCCGTATTATGCAATTGGTCCATGTCCAACTTCTCTAATCACACGCAGCGGACATGGTCAGTCACGTTACTGGCCCCGGATGCTTGATTGAGAAAAACTATCATAAGAAACGCACTAAACACGTTTCGTCGCCAGACTAAAGGGTCAGTCGGCGTGTGCTCGGATTTACCTGATCGAAATTTGATTAATGAAGCTCGGAATCGGATTCATTTCAAAAACCGTAGCTATTAATAGTAGTACATTGTTATGATTGTTAGTCTATATCGAACTCTTGGCATTACCTTACCTACTGTACGCGCACACTATGGTTGTGTGTGATGAATTTTTTTACTCTACCGAGTATTAAATAGAATTTCGAATTCGAAGTGCTGCCCTGCCCAACCCGAAGCATGGGTAACCCATGCGGAGCCCTTGTACGTCGGTTTTACGCGGGTCTGCACGGCGCATGCAAACAATCTGTTAATGGGTACTTATTACCTAACAGCACAATGGGTGAGAGGGTACCAGGAGGTACACACAGAGTCATCGCACACGGTCGGGCTACGAGTAGTCAATTCGCAGGATGGTGCAGTTATACACAGTCATCTTGGAACACGGTCGGGCTATGAGTAGTCCATAAGGTTTTCAAAACGGCAGGAATTTCTTCAACAAGACCAATTAAATCGTCGACAAGACAACGTGCGAAGCTCCAAAGACTGGTTCCAACGACTGATTCTTCTTCCCTCTCTCGCGTCCAGTCAATTCTACCTGGTACCTCCTACCCCGGTACTTTGTGCTATGACCCGTGGCATATGCACTTTGACGGAGAGAGGAAACGAACAAGGCTATGAAAAAAATACACGTTCTACGATCGAGGTAGCAGTGTTCGTGTGAAATGTTTCGTCTGAATGACGGGGCTCCTTAACCCAAAATCGTCGGAAAATACGCCCCCTTAGTTTTTGCATGATCCTATACCTAGGCTATATGGGATTTTTCATCCGCGATAAAGCAGGTTTTTGTTCTCCGAATCAGTTTTTTGGTTCAAGAATGCCGTGTCTTAACCTCCTAAAGTGAGGAACCTCATAAAAAAATGTGGTGCACCTCTATCGTAGCACACGCCATTGGGCCTAGGCGACAAAAGACAGCATGCTGAGAAAAAACGAGGTCCTGCGCTGGGCGGCAAATCTCCAGAGATAGATAGTAGATCTATGCACCCATTCCTGATAGTGTTGCAGAATTTTTCCTAGCGGATGCAAAGGGCTCCGACAAATCTGCGTCCGTCTGCCACACAACATCTGCCGAATTGCCAATGATAAAGGGCATCGAAATAAAAAGAAACTCCACAACACACACCGCACCACACCTGAGCCTTGTCGAGGTAGTCTTCCCTCTGCTGGCCAGTGCTCCTCTCCCCTCCTTCATCGCCCGCCGCTCTACCCGCTGCTGCATCGCTACCTCCGCCACCATCGCCTAGTCGTACGCTCGCAGGATGCAGCCCCCCTCCTCCACCCTCACGTCCGGCTTCAGGCTTGCCCCCACGAGTCGCTTTCCCCCGCACGGCTCCCCCGTTCGCCGCTCCACCCCGACGTTTCCCTTTCTTGTGCGTCGAACCCCCTCTGCCAGCAGGCGGTGGGCGAACGGGGAGCGGGGAGGTTGAGACCCTTCCCTCCGAATCCACCGTCCACGGCTGACGCAATCCCGGTTTTCCTTCGGCCACTGCAGGCTCAGCAGCAGCAGAAAAATCGGCCGAAGTACTAGCCTTCGCCCCCCGCCCCCCCCGTCGGTGGGCTCGGCCCGCCGCGTGATCACCATCACCGTCACCGACACCAGGTGACATAAGCGTACCGTTTACACTCCCGTACCCCAGGTAAGTATCGGCGATGTGTTCTTGCACTGAAGCGCATATGGTCTCGTGACCGCCGCCACCCAGCTGCGCTAGCTCCTAAGCGAAACAAACCAAGCGAAGAGCAGCCGGCAGCATCGGTTTCGGTTAGCTTTAACGTATTTTTGCCCCTGAGGTGTTCTTCCACCCGCACTTAATGGAGCTTATCATGCGACAAGGAACACTTTATGGCGACGAGTTAAAGTGAAACAACAATCATGGCCGGAGGAGTTCAGGGTTGAGATATTCATACAGAAAAAATACACATTTCAAACGCGTCACCCGTGGGTTCGACCGGCTGAGTAGGTGGTGCGAACACACAGCTTTGCAAGCCGCGTGATACGACGGCCGCACGCGTTCTACATGTCTCATAGTTTTTTCCAAATAGGTTATCGGTAATCGTACGTCAGCTATGAGTTTGAGCGATGAGACAGTGACTCAACAGTTTTCTGATTTTTGTGCGCTAAACTGATTCCTCGTCAAGCGTATAGATGAGTGGAAAGCACAACCACGCCCGCGATATGATTACCTACCAGAGCACGACCCTTCTACGCATAATAATAGCAGACTAGGAACCGGCTGCGACGCCAACATATACCGCGCAGACAAAGCAACGGCTGTGCCTTTGAGAGGGGAGTGCCGACTCGATAGACGTCGACGCGCTGAAAAGAAAAACGTTACTCAGTGAAACCTGCACAAATTCAATAACATAAATTCCTCGGTGCGACCGCGAGCGCACGAAATCGAGAAGCGGAGCGTACCTCCACCGAATCAAAATTAACCAACTAGGGCAACAGGCACGTTTGAGCCATATCAACTCTGCACTTCTTCCACAGTGCCAGGTATTGGAATAAAACGCCGAGGTTCAGCCCCCTTTTTTGCCTCAGGCGTTGTAAACATCGATTTTCAGTTCAGGACATGATACCACCGAATTTCAGTCCACTTAGTTCCAGGACTTGAAAAAAAAAAGGCCAAGGTCCGTTCCCTCAGTCCCCTCGGGGGAAAAGAGTGGCGCGCAGCGAACGAACAACAAAAAAAAGCCAGAGGGTCGGACCCCATCCGTACCGCCAAAAGCTCCAACGAGTTTTCCAGCAGCTGTCGCTGCCGTCGTTGCAGGTGTCGCACTACTTCCGGCCCAGGGGCAGTAGTGGTATCGACAGGCCCGTCAGCAGAAGCAGCAGAAGACGATGCTCCCTGCCCGCCTGGACCCGCCGGTCGACCCCCGCGGCACCAGGGTTGGCGTGTGTGATGGGAAATGCGAACGGCAAACCGGTAGCACAGCATCGCAAGGAGCCACTGGTGGAAGAGGAGGAGCGTCCAGGGAGAAGAGCGAAAAAAAGGCGGCAGAAAAAAACACCAACCGTTGGTCAGGCGGGTTGTATCATATGTATGGTACATTTCGAGTCTCTGGCGTTGCGTAACCGGGGGACGGCCGCTGAGAGCACGATGGATGCCTTGCATTGGCGTTATCAAACTGAACAAAAGGGTTTTGACATAATGAGTACCTGGTACCTGGTAATATACAGGTAGTAGCGCGGAGGGATGAAACACCTACAAAAAAATAAAATTCCAAGTCAAAAAATTAATTTCCACCTTCGAGGGAGGCGACATCGGCCAAGTTATCTACTGCTTTGGAAACAAGAATGCACATATCGATTAACAACCGTTGCACACCTCGGACAGATGACGATCTACAGTAGATCATACATATCATCTAGAACATCTAGATCATCTAGACCATCTAGATCATCTAGATCATCTAGATCATCTAGATCATACAGATCATACAATTCATATAGACTATATAGCTCATGTAGATAATATAGATCATCTACAGTAAATCTTGTATCGGCCGTTATGAGGTGTTGTGCAGGATCTGTGTATGTGTGAATCCAGATCCAGGTCCAACCCAAAAACATTGGCTAGATCACACAGATCGCACAGCTCCCAACCGGAAACATGTGCTAGGCCACCATACGGATCTTCCTCTGCAAGATCTTGATCATCAAGTGCGGATAGATCATCTGTCTGATGCGTGAAAACTTGGCTTTCAAGCTCTTGGGGCCGGCTTGGCACACCCAACCTCTAACCCTAACCCTAAGAATACCGTCAAAAGTTTGCTTTCAAGCTGCGCGGCTGGTGTGGCACATCCCCAGTTGCACGTCAACTACGGCATGTTTTTGCGCGCACTGCACTTTCTGCGCCATAATCTGACGTTTTGTGTTGTCGCAGAAGGTTTGCCACACAGCCGGGGCACCCCGCCATCAACATGCACCCTCCAGTTACGGCAGTGAATCTTCCATTAACATGGCCATATCTCCGGATCCGAACCCTGCATGCCAAACAGTGCTCGTACACAACCTGACACCCGACACCGAGTAGTGATGAAAAATACCCCCCCCCCCCCCCCCCCGTCAATTATTATACTTCCAAGCGTCTAGTAATAGTACCAAAAACACGGGCACAGCTGAAAAAGGGAAAAAACCTTCCAATTTCCGGCCAACACAATCGCACCTTCCACCGTCGGTGTCGTTGCCTGCTAAGTGCGCTGACGTCGTACAGCTATGCTCAGCAGCGGAAATTTACACGAGGGAGAACAGGCCGAGGGAGGGGGTGGGGCAGCGTGCAGCGCGGCGGGTGAGAAACGATCGACGTACCAAAGAGTCACTTTGTGGGGATAGTAGGGCCGGAGGGGGGTGGACATGGCAGCACGGATCCATCCATCCGCATATTCTGTAACCTACCTTTAGTCTCTGTATCTGCCTCTGCCACGGCGTGCGCGTACGTTCTGCGTGCGTTTTAATGTTAAACCGCTCACAACTCGCACGTAGGCAAGGTCAGGTTTTCCACGCAAGGGTCTCGGGAAATGCGGCTCAATGGTAAAACTGCACCACCGCGCGCGACACGGCCAGCCGGAGAAAGGATCGCAAACACCTCTTAACTCCAACAAGCAAATCCACCTGCAAAACTAAACACACGCGCGGAACATTAAAAGGCGCTTCGTTTGTGGCAACATCATCATACGATAGCAACTGACAGCGACACTGCTGGCTGCTGCGAGTCCTTCTAGCGCCTTAGAATACGCGCCTTGCGATCCTAGATGCATGGCCGCTTCGGCAAACGCTTTGGGCACAGCATACTCGCACTCTTGAGCGTTTTCATTGACGCGGCCACGACATCGGGGTGTGAGAAAGGCCAACTCGTAGCAAAACACGTGATTCGAGGACGCACCTGCACGTGGGCCGCCCCCTCGCTACGATGCAAGAGGTAAGTCCCGCCCTCTCGCGAGCAGTTTTCCTGAGCAGGACGGTAGTGGTTTTGCACGACGGCGAGGGGGTGGGCTGGGTCAGGTGTAGGAATTTACGCTTTTACAGAATATCTACATGTGTTGCATGAAGCTCATTGTCTAAGGTTGCACCGCAATGTGTCAGGTTGCACTGCATTAGACAGGGAGCGACCGCGAGGCGATGGGTGGAACGGCGGCGGGGGGACGAATTCGGATAGCAATGTGGACCGAAACATAAGGACAGTTGGTGTGTAAAAATATGAATACCTAAACGGTCCTCACACTAACGTTCAGAGCGGTAAAATAACGCAACTACTGTAGGTGGATCATGCGAAAGCGCGTGGGCGAGACCAAGCCACAGAAACACTCGACGCTAACCGAAAAAGAAATATCGAGGGTCGGCGGCTTTCATCGCGATTGCTTGACGCGTCCTTCACTCGAAATCGCTCACTACACATAATATCGGAGCGCCTCCAGCCGATCGAACCCGCATACGCTGTTACATTGCCGTCGCCAGCGAAGGCACGAGCCGTCATCGGGGTGGTGAGCAGCTATTCCCTCCCCGTCCTGCTGCCGAAGGGTGCCGTTTCTTCTCGTAAGCGAAGCAAGGGTCCCTCAACAAGGCGGTCTGAGCAAGGTGGTATCCCGGCATAAGGCTGTCAGTATTGCTTGGCACAGCCGGGGAATCGCATTCATAACCAGGGATGAATAAGGCTTCTGCCAATGAGGCGGTCATACTGCTCTTGCACACCACCGACACCTTGCTGGGGGACCCCTCTTGTTATGGCCATCTATCAATTGTCTCTTGTTGGGTTCAATACTGAGGCTCTACGCGGACAGTACACTCACGCGTGCCGGGCCTTCATACGCCGCTGTGCTTCTTAGGATCAGCGCTAGAATACAGCAAGCACGAACAGTTGAAAACATTTCCATAGCTCCACGCACGCCTACACTAGTGACACAAAGGTCGCATGGCACATGCCCCACCTGAAGAAAGCGAAGCAGTATAGTCGCATTGAGCTCAACCACCACAGGATCAAACAGCGGCACAGACTTGTCCACGTCGCGGCCCACAACCTGCGGCCTGGCCTCCTTGGATGCCGTCTCTTGAGCGGCCGCTGCCTTTCTCGTTAGAGAGCCTAGGTACGGGATGTCTTCCGTGCTCACCAATCGACATCCCTGGCAAGTTTGGGAACACCACAAATAGTTAAAACAAGAGAAGAAATGAAGTTAGAGGCGAAGAGCATGATATAAGGTAGGACACGTAAGAAAGGACGCCAGCTAGGGCACGGTGTAAAATGGCTGGATTCAATTCAACGACGGATGGGTGGTGGTGGGGGGCAGCCAGTCTTCCCGTGCTCACCTATCGACATCCCTGCTAACATTGGGAGCACCAGGAACAGTCAGAACCGAAGAGCAAGGCGCAACTAGGGAAGAAAGGACGCAGGGTAGGTCGGGCCGAGAGTCGATGGATTCACGACAGCGACGAGCGGGGGGGGGGGGGTGAGATACACGAGCCCGGACAACACACAACGGGGTGTAACTTCTGACAGTTGATCCCTCCCAGGCACGAGTCGCCCCAGCGCACGGATAAAAACATCAAGAAACAAACCTGTATGTAGCCCTTCTCCCGCATGCAAAGAGCCAGCTCCGGCACGTTTTCCATGACGTTGTCTAGGTAGTAGTCCAAACACGTGCACAGGCTAAGGTCTTCGTCGCCGTCGTGCAGTCGGACGGCTACTTGCGGGTGCTCGTTCGTGCTGCACACCTGTTAAACAAAACAGCCGTAAAACGAAATTGGTGTCACGTTCATCAACCACCAGACTTGTATATATGAAAAAAACGACAGATGTGAGTTCGACCATTTGAGTGGTGGTTCCTTAGCTAGGCAAGCTGCGTGGTACTTTGACCGCCCGTCCTTACGTATTACTATAAAAATAAAAAAAGAGCCCTAAGCTATGGACTCTAGAGGGGGTTCATCCAAACGAAAAAATATACCTTATCTGTGAGGTCTAGAGGGATTTTATCAAAATATAAAAAGGCACCTCCGCCATGAGTGAGATGGAAAATCTCGTCGGATCTCGTCTTTGCGCGCTGCGTGTGATACTGCGATCGCACGGGTTTGTAAGGCCGACGGGGCAGGTGGGGGCATCGCACCGACAGGCACCGTATCGCCCGTATCGCCCGCGATCGGTTGCGACTTGCTGTTCGAGGGCACATACAGCCCACGTGTGCCTCGGCAGCGACACCACATCAAGAGGCGGTCCATCAGTCGACGGAAGCGGCCGTTCTGAGGATGCAGAGAGACAAAAAACGTTGCCATTGCTTGCCAAATGCGCAGAGGCCACCGTAGGCGCACGGCTCGATTCAGTGGGAGTTCTGGCTACGATAAAGCGCCGATTGGAATCGTGCCACAGCGCCGATTGCACACGCAAAGCAGTAGCATCGACCCGCAGCATGTGTGATTCTTGTCTCCACATTCAACCGTTCATTCTACCTAACGACATCCGGACAGCCAGTGCCCGCCCTGGTTCTTCATCCCAGAGCGATATAAGTTATGTGGTGTTCCCGCTACAGCGCCGATCGGAAAGGGGGATGAAGCGATCTTGTGGGTGCACACGGTGGGAGGAAAACGACGAGGGAAGGAACGAGCTCGTCTTCCTACGCCGCCTATACATAAGCCGTGACCCGATGGCTGTGGCGGAATGGAAGCCAAACAGCAACGAGCTCGTCTTCCTACGCCGCCTATACATGGGCCGTGACCCGATGGTTGTGGCGGAATGGGAGCCAAACAGCGCAGGCATAAACATGCTGCCAGACCACGAAAACACTGTAAATCCATGCCACTAGAACACAAAAACATGTCGCCGCACGCCACAGGGTACGTACGCACCGGGAGGCTACTTCCAAGCATGAGGTGCATCCCGCCGAGCTCCCACTGCACCGCTCTCCAGAACCCGGCCGGTTCCGGCGGGCGGACTCCGAACGAGTCTACCCGGGATCTGCTTGGCACGATTGACAAGATTCCACCGCCGGGATGCGCGCTGCCAACCATGTCAGAAGCAGAAGCTCCCAGAGTCGGCCAGCTCCCCTGCTGAATTGACCACCCCGCCCCCGCTCCCACATTTGTCTGGGCCTGTTGCTCCCGTCCACCGACCCCGCCAGTGTCTTCCCACCCCCTGCCCTTCCCATTCGATCGCTCCGCCCCTCCTCCTCCTGCTTTTCCCGTCCCCTCCTGATCTCGCGCAAAAGCAGCAGCGGCCACCCCACTGTCGGCAACCCGAGCTCCTTCCGCCTCGTGCTCCCAACCTTCTTCGTCTCGCTGGGGTTTACCCCCCCTGCCCACCATCACCCATCGGCCTTCCTTTTCCCCTCCACCGACGACAGTGTTACTGCTCATGCTGCTGCTCCGACCTGGTGGCGCGGATCCCTGCATATTTATCGTGGCTGCGCCGCCGCCGGGGTTAGCCGTGGGTGCTACACCACCGCGGGAAGGCGGTGGTGGCGCGGGTGCCGAGGCCTTGGTGGCGTCGGCAGTGGGAGCAAGCACCTCGCCGAGATTGCCGTCGAGGACGAGGGTTTCACCTACTCTGTGCAGGCCCACGGTAACTGCGTCACTGATAAGAAGCGAGCGAAAATGATCGGGGGGCGGGGCGGCGGAGTGGGGTGGGGGTGAGGATGTGGGGGGGGGGGGGGGATGGGATGGGGGAGGGGGGGTGGGGATGGGGGGAAGGTTCTAGGTAGTCATACCCGTGTCACGAGTGCCTCATACATTGACCACTGTTGCACCCCACTGACACTGAGGAGCAACGTACGACAGGGTGTGGGGATGCCTAGAGAATGAGGGAACCTTACCATTTATGCGACAAATAAGTTGCTGGGCGCGTGACCGACCCTCAGTTTGCTGCGACTAGGCGCGAGGGATGACGGTTTGCGCTTTCGCGTTCTCTGTCTCCGGCGACTCCTGCGGCTACTCATATTTCTACACGTGCCAAAGGGTATCAGGCTCGGATGGGATCAGGGTGCCAGCGCACAATGGTATGTGCGCGTGTGTTCACCGATGAAACATCCCGAAATCTGCATAGCTGACCAATGAAATGATCTCTTAAAAAAGTGGCAAGCTCCATTCTTACCGTAGAAAACGTCCAAGAAGATGGACGTTTTGTGATGATGCTCGAAGCAGATTGATTTTGATTGCTCTATACATGCTATGCCATAATACTCCGTGTTGATAGTACATCTGGGGATCGTGCCACGAACTGTAGCGTCGACGCCTCACGGAGAGCCAAAGACGCTTTGTCGGAAAAAGAGCATGATGGGGCATCACTCTCTTCGGTCGCAAGGCGTCTTTCTTTTCTGAGGCTCACTCGCTGCAGGAGCCACCCTAAAACTGGCTCTTTTGAGTAAACCGAAAGCGCAACACGACGACCAAACCCATGTCCTACGGCAGTAGGCATACTAAATATTCATACCGCAAAAACAAAACAAAACGAAAAAAAACAAGAATAACATATTTTCCGACGAGTTTGGATTAACGCCTTTACAGCTGGAAACTCTTTTTGGGGAAAAATACTTGGAACTTAGTATAGGGAGGAACTTTGGGGCTCTAAAGGGGTTAACGCCTTTACAACTGGAAACCCTTTGTGGGAAAAAAATACTTAAAGCTAGTACAGGGAGGGACTCGAACGCCTTTACAACTGAAGACCCTTTTGGGGAAAAAAATCCTCAAGTTAGTATAGGGAGGGACTTTGGGGCTCTAAAGGGGTTAACGCCTTTACAACTGGAAACCTTTTTTGGGAAAAAAAAGCACTTGAAGTTAGTATAGGGAGGGATTCTGGGGCTCTTAAGGGGTTGAGGCGCCGCCCCGTCGCTCAGAAAATATTTAGGAAAAAAGAGCTACCAACTCTCGAGGCACACGAGTCAGCGACAGGTGTGCTCGGTACAGGTAGTTCCTTCTGACGCGCAACGTGATGCTCCGCGGGCCGCGCACCTCGTGTACGGTAGGTGAAGAAGGTCCCTCACAGAATCCGTCGTTCCCAAAAAGTCCAGTCCGGGACCTGCGCGCCCACCGCGGCCGGCGGGGACCGGGACCGATTGGCTGCAGCTGCTGCCGCCGCCACCGCCGCCGCGATGCTCTCCTCCTTTGTGACAAGACGCGCCGGCACTGTCGGTCGTGCTGCAGCTGCTCCCCCCGTAGTCTCCCCCGCCAAAAACGGCACCCGGGCGTGCCCTGAACCATGACTCGTTCCTCGATCCGTCGGGTGGGTCTGTCCGTCGCACCGGAGACGTGACGCTGAACTATTTTTTTCGTTAAAAAAAATGGTTCAGAGGCGTGTGGTGGAAGGGTGGAGGCGGGGGGGGGGCAAGAGGTAGTTAAAGAGGTAGTTAAGGGAGGAGGCTGCTATGAGGCAAGCAATGCAGATTAAAGAATACCGGTGAGTGTGTTCTTCAAATCAATCTGTTATTTCCGCGTAGAAACCAGGTGCACATGTGCTGTATTCGTACATAGACGCCCCCCCTTACTCGTATTGAGGGCTCGAGGGCTGAGACCCCAAGGGCGGGGGCTACGACGGCTCGGCATGTCATGACGAATATGTGTATGTATAATTGTGATTTTTTTTTTCCTTTGGGCACATCTCTTCGTGCTCGCACCTTTGTCCGAAACGTCGGGTGGGGTGGGCACAATTCGACCGTCGGGCTCACGTTGCCGGAGGTTTGGGCGCGATTCGTGCAGTGTGTCGCGCGTGGCAAGCCTTTTAAACTTTTTTGGCCTTGGGCACATATAAGGCAAATCCCCGGGTTTCCGCAACATCCCCGGGGATTGGGTTTCTGCATCCCCTATCCCCGCGTACGTACGTAACGTTTGAATGCGAACCGGGCTTTTCTCCTCGTAGAGGGTACACGTTTCATTTCCTCTTTTTGCACAGAGCACCACGCCACGATCCTGCCGCCAAGCAGCAGTCCAGCCCCCTAGCAGTAGCAGCCTGCAACTCTATGCGCGTGCTGCTGCTGTTGTAGTAGCTGATTCTTTGATCGGAGCGTGGCGTTTGTCACCCTACCATACCCCATCTTTCTGTTGTGCTGCCGCTTCGGGCGCATCTCCATTGCATGTCCATAGATCGCGTCAATTTGGTCGGTAATATAATATACGTTTTGATTGTAATTAATATACAACACACATGCTTACATTCACGTCCAAAGAGGCAACATTTTTCCGTACTACATACGTGCCAGAGGAGTATTGTTTTGTGTCGGAGATTTTTCTCATGCCGCGGATGACAGGTACCAAACAAGAGGACGGCACAACGCTACGTGTACAACCCTACCGCACAGCAGCAGTAGTGGGACACATCATGCACATGCGCGTGGCGAGTCCTCTCTATGCTGAGGCGAGTTGCTTTCGTCTCCACGAGGGGACGATTTTGAATCGGACGACGATCAAAACAATCCAGCGTAATTTTTCTTGACTCTAAAAAGCAAACAGCAGTGGATATAGGCGCTAATGGCACCACGTTACGATCCTACTGCCCAGCAGCGGTTCAGCCCCCTAGCATCAGCAGCCTGCAACCCTATGCGCGTGTGGCTGCTGTTGTAGTAGCTGATTCTTTGATCGGAGCGTGCCATTTGTCACCCCACCGTACTCCATATTTCCGCTGTGCCGCTGCTTCGTGCGCATCTCCATTGCATGTCTATAGATCGCGTCAATACTGGCGGTAATATAGGAAACTTTTAAATACTAATTTATATACCACCCCACCTTTACACTTTACATTCACGTCCAACTAGACTGTATTTTTATGTACATAACAGAGAGGTAATGTTATGGGTCGGAAATTTTGCTCACACCACAGATGACAGGGACCAGACAACACGAGGACAGCACAACGCTACGTGTACAACCTTGCCGCACAGCAGCAGCAGTAGGATACATCATGTACCTGCGCGTGGCGAGTCCTCGCTATGCTGAGGCGAGTTGCTCTCGTCTCCACGAAGGGACGATTTTGGATCGGACGATCAAAACAATCCAGCGTAATTTTTCTTGAATCTAAAGAGTAAACAGCAGTGCATATAGGCGCTGATGCTCCATGAGAAAGGGCTTCTCTGTCTCAGCGACAATAGAAGCCCTGCAGTTCCTCATTCCGCGCACTCTCTGCGACGAATTAGTGGTGAAGGGGGATGATTGCCCATCCTGGCGTGTATCACTCGTCGTGAAGTTCAATATTTGGCTCAACAAGACACGAAGAGTACTTAATATTCTGAAATTACTGATTTCCATACGAAACAGGAAACAAAGAAAAAACATGAACAAAAACACGATAGAAAGACGGCTCACGGAACAAACGCTGATTTTGTTTTTCATGCCGGGTGAACATCCACCTTTCGACCTTTTATTTTTTCACCACGCAAATTTACTGCATAAGAGCCGCCCGTATAAAAATTCCGCATCGTACAAGTACTGGCGCTGGACACGTACTCATGGGGTTACCACTTATTTACGGTTCTCCACCACAACGGGGAGAGAGCGAACCGTACCCGGGAGGGCGCCTGCCCACACCCCGCTTCTCGAGCTGCGGACAAGAACATATTTTTCACTACCACCAGGTACATCTTATTTGCCCACAGACGGTCAGATGTTGGATGCTTGGGTTTCGTTCTTGCGCCACTTCCTTAGGCACTTCCCGGAGGGGAACCTTGTAGTCTATATGTTTGCCGAAACCCGCGCTCATGAACAATTGCTGAGGGCAACGCCCGAGTTGGATGAACATAACATGTTCGTGGGTACGAGTGGTCTAGCCAAGCGCGTGCGGTCCAATCATATCACATGTCGCATTTTCCTTTCCATGGGCGTCACGTCGGATCCCAGCCATTGCAAGGATCAGTTTCTCAGTACAGCAGTGTCTGCAACACTATCATGTTATGATACGTGTCGACACTGCTGCAATGCACCGCCAACGATATGCACTGGCGCGCTGCTCCCCACTCGGGTTGGCCAGCCGTTTCATATTGCGCACGAGGAGCGAGGAGGTTGCCAATTACGTCGACAAAAAACATCGAACGACGTGTTCTTGCAAACGTTGCAAGTGACAGCGAAACGCAAGTAGCACTAGACTAGTAGTAGAACACTAGTCTATATGTGTACCAACACAGCATCAGCAGTGTCACGGCGATGTCGAGCGCGAAGCCAGAGGAAGCCAAATCAGAACAAACGCTAAAGTGGTATTTTTTCAAGTGCAGATGGATGCCAGCACCTCGGCCTGATCAAACGGCTGTATAAACACACGGTTGCGCCATATATTACTATACACAGGGCGTCGGTTTGATCGGAAGTAATTGAGGCTAGTTTTATCACGATGAAAAAGAAATGCGACCGAAGAAACGGTGTTCAGGGTCTGGCGCCTGTACTGAATCCCATATAATAGCCAACACCAGAGGCCTGTGCTCAACGGTGGCGACTAAATATCTTCCAAGAGCAGAAACCATCAACCGGAGTACCAGGTATCATGCAGCTTTCTAAGATGAGTATCGACCCTTAAATTGATCGAACTCACAGCTGACGTATTTGAAAATGTTTTCAAAAATACAAGAAATTGAGCCTGGCCGCCAACTCGAATTGGCACAAGGACGTTTCTTCTCTGCACAACGTGAAGCCACTGAACACGACGGCACTGCACTCGCTGGTTCGGGTCTTCAGGCCGGGGCGGGTCGGGCACGAGCTCGAGACATTGATGCCTGTTGTAGTCACTCCAGCTCGAAGAGTATCGCTCGATATCAATGTTATACATGAAGAGGTCTGGAGTCTGGAGTCAACTTTCTTCTTTATCCTCTGGCGGATGGGGAAAAATAAAGCTTGACCCTCTTAGAGCCCTAAAACCCCTGCCTATAATAATCCCGAGTAATTTTGCCCCCAAAAACGGGTTTCCAGCTGTAAAGGCGTTATTAACCCATTTCCAACTCCGAAAAACTATCCTAGTATACTAACTCCAAGTGTTTTGTCCCCAAGTCCGGACTGCGGTGCTAAAATAAAAGGGTTAAGCTCACCACACTTCCACGTAGTTTCATACACGTCGTGTGCCGATTAAACTCAATTGCATTCGCAATCCAGCACTATTAATAGCTGGCGTGTCCTTCGTTTCCCGCGATAGCGATAGTCGCGAGCTGTTGGGAGTCAAACCCTTTCACTGCTGCAGCAGTGGATGGGTGGAAATATCAGTGTAAATGCCAAATCGTGTGTCATTACAGCAATAGTAGGGGTTTCCCAAAAAGGCGGCCTGAGTAAGGCGGCATCTCGATATAAGCAGGGCTTTTCACGGGTCATAACCCGACCCGCGGGTCGGGTCAAGGGGGTTTCAAAATCTCGCGGGTCGGGTCGGATCGGGTCATCACGTTTTAAAATCTCACGGGTCGGGTCGGGTCGGGTCAAGAGGTTTTCAAAATCTCGCGGGTCGGGTCGGGTCGGGTCAAAAGGCTTCAAAATCTCGCGGGTCGGGTCGGGTCGGGTCAAGAGGTTTTCAAAATCTCGCGGGTCGGGTCGGGTCATGACCCGCGAGATACGGGTCACTTCGCGGGTCAAGCCATAATGACCCGTGAGTTGTTTAAGGCTGACCCGCGGGTCAAACCCGCGGATCTAGCCGGCGGATCCGCCTTTTTCAAACTTACAGCTGAGAGCCACGTTGATGCCGTGTAGGCGCCCCGCGGGTCGGGCCCGCGGGTCCGCCAATAAAATACAAACATTTCGGCTTCCTGCCTCCCTCGTGCCGATGCTCCGATCATATGTCATCACAGCGTGCAGAACAATCGCCAGGCAGTACCCCTAGCTACTCGTAACAAGTAACAAGGCATACAGCAGTGTGACGCGAATCCCGTACCTACTGAAGCCGTAACAACAGCAGTAATATTACGGTCATACCAGTACGAAATGTGACCAAACGTAAAAAGGCAAGGAAGGGCAGTCGTCGTCGAAGCAGCAGCAGCAGCAGCAGCACTGGCAGCAGCAAGCACCAGCAGCAGACCCCAGATTCTCGCGGATCGCAGCCCCTGCTGACAGACCCACCGCCCCAGTTGTGGGCTTGCTGCCGGAGGCGGCTCAGCTAGGCTGCTTGCCGGGGCTGGAGACTGCACTGATATAAGATAGATACAGCAGTGTAGTAGTAGCTAGCTCGAGAATTATCATACCAGTACGAAATGTGACCAAACGTAAAAAAGCAAGCAAGAAGAGCAGCCGTTGTCGAAGCAGCAGCGGCAGCAAGCAGCAGCAGCAGCAGCAGCAGCAGCACCCTGGCAGCAGCAAGCACCAGCAGCAGACAACGCATCCTCGCGGATCGCAGCCCCTGCTGACAGATCCACCGCCCCAGTTGTGGGCTTGCTGCCGGAGGCGGCTCAGCTAGGCTGCTTGCCGGGGCCGGAGATTGCACTTGTAAATTATAACTAGCTCGTTCGTCGGGTCGCTCGTCGGGTCGACCCGGTGGTCTAACGGTACGGGCATGTCCATGCATGTGGGTTGCGGTTTCTTTCCTATTCCTCGCGCGCACACCACATGACATAATCAGCAGCTGCATACAATGCCGGTAAAAAGCGCAGAGAAATCCGACATACTGGGAAAGGTACGAGGGACCAAGGACCAACCAACCGACCGAGGTATACATGCTTTGACCCGTGACTTTTCGACTTTGACCCGTGAGAAATGTCACGGGTCAAGTTCACGTGACCCGCCAGACGACCCGAATCTCGCGGGTCACCCGGATTGTCGCGGGTCGGGTCGGGTCGGGTCAGGACGATTTCAAAATCTCGCGGGTCGGGTCGGGTCGGGTCAAGACATCTCGAAAATCTCGCGGGTCGGGTCGGGTCGGGTCAAGACGTCTCGAAAATCTCGCGGGTCGGGTCGGGTCGGGTCAAGACGTCTCGAAAATCTCGCAGGTCGGGTCGGGTCAGCTGACCCGACCCGACCCGACCCGACCCGCGAGATTTGACCCGACCCATGAAAAGCCCTGGATATAAGGCGGTCAAAATCGCTTGGCGCAACTGTGAAATTGCACTCATAAACGTGGAGTGAATAAGGCGGCTTCCCCCAACAAGGCGGTCTCATTGCTCTGGCACACCACCGCCTAAGGGCCTTGGGGCCTAAGGGGGAACGGCACCCTTACTGCAACCTGTTCTTGCCACCCATCTGCAGCAGTGCATCCAGCACAACCAGTGTCCGCGACGATTCCTCTTATTAACGGAGGCCATGCGATGGAAGGTACCTTACCGCTTTTTCGAGAAAATGGAGGACACTCTTCAAGTTACATTATACCCTAACCCTAACCCTCACCCAATGAAACGCAGCCAACCAATGTAGCGTGAAACCCCCTTCGTCTCGTACACAGCAGTGTGCGTCAATCATCGTGTCGAAAAAGTGGCAAGCTCTACTGATGGGATGCCAAACGCACTGAATAGTGAATACGAAAGCGGAATATAAGAGCCAGCACACCAGGCATCAGACTCGGGCCAGCACACTATTTCTAAGTAGTTTGTCTCCTATCGGAATACGGCACGTTATATATACTTCCGCAACCGCTCGACTGAACCCTGCATCACCATCACGGAGTTGAAGAACATGAGGAGATAATATATGGGCACAGAAAGAACATTACCTGGCTGTCGGCTCGCTCGTGTGGCAAGAGGCTGATGAGGCTCCTCATCAGAGCCGCGTCGTCTTCCGACCGGATCGACGCATCGAGGCCAGCGGCTGCTGTGCCCCCCTTGTGGGCAACCAAGGCTCTGATAGGGACGAGGGGAGCATTGTTGGCGTTGGCACCGGGAGTGCTGCTGCTAGGACTGCTCCCCACGCTGCTGCTGCTGTTGCTCGACGTGTCTGACGGCAGCAGATTCTTTTGCAGCGGGATGATGGCCAAGGGGTGAGGGTCATTCATGTTGGTGGTTACAAGCCCACCGAATCGCTGGCTCTGATGTCGCACCACTCGAGCACCCCAGAGGCACGAAGCTACGAAGCCAGCGTAGCTTCCCTGTCAGCTGTGGTTCAAACCAATGGGACCACGACAAGAGAGTTGTCCTCTAGGTTATTGGTCTTGAAGTTTTCCAGGAGTCCCAATGAGTGCTGAGGCGTGTTTTATGCGGGAGGCCTGCCACAATTCAACATGCCTTACCCACCCGGTCACAACAACCAACCGACGACAGCAGCCAGCACACATAGATAGCAGACGACCCGATTGTGGTCGACCAAAGTGTGGTGCTGGCTTCTAACTTCAGCCAGCCCCCAGCTCCCACGCCACTACTCTACGCGCCTATTTGTACTTCCAGAAAACTGGCTCAAGATTTGATTGGAAATCTTGCTTAAGAAGATACTGGCCTGAGTATGGCCCTTCTTCATCGCGCAAGTTTGTTGGGCTCGCTGCTGGTGATCATCGGCCTCGCTGCCGGCATGCCGCTAAGAGATGACATAGGCAACATGTCCATGGCCATCAGCACTACCGTGCCTGATGCGCAAAGGTATGATACGAGGAGACGGGAACGCAGGTTACGAGCTTAGCTGGAGGAGGTAGTGTGCTGTTTGTTGCAGGAGAACTACGTACAATGTGCTTTGCTTTCACCCGTTGGCGAAAGCACGTAATTACAAAGGTAACAAGGGCTCCGCTCCTCGGGCGGCTGACGCCGCCCGCTACGCTCGCGCACGGAAGAATGGTACCAGGCACAAAGATTGAAGGAGGCAGAAAGAAGAGGCCCACGATTTGGTGCAACTAGCGATTTGATAATACCAAAAGCTGCTTGTACAGAGCTGATTGCCCTGTTCTCTGCTGTGTGCTTGCTGGCGACGTCACGTTCTGATCGGCAGTACCAGGTACGGGTTTATTTGCGGGTGGTGGGAAAAACATGAAGAGAACCGAGGGAGGACAATCCATGAAGCCAGCAAAAAGACGAGTAACATAACTAAACATACTTACCTGGTACGTTTCATGTCGGATGGCCACTAAAACTTTCTTCTTTTGGTCTGTACTTGTACAGACTTTCTTTCATAGTTCTGCCTGCTGCTGAGCCCTTCGAACTGCTGTCGCAGTATTTTCTACACGTTACGTTGAAAAACGCCAGCCACAGCCATATATTACATTATATACGTCGTCACAGCTTTTGAACCCCGGCTTTCGTTTTTTTGTGGAATCTCAAACGATGGTGGTGGGGATTGCCCTCAATAGTTTCTCCTTTCAACTCGCCGACTCCTTCCCCCTGATCGCACGCACCCTCACGTAGAATTGTGTACTATCGATGAAGGTCTTCTTCCCGTCTCTCAGCACTCTCCTGCCTTTGTCTCTACGTCAACCAAATGAGCCCCCCCAGCTTTCTGGCCATCTGCCCATCCCCTGTTTCCCATTCTAACATTTTATTTTGTTTTTACTGCAAATTTGTCTGGTGCGCTGGCTCGCTTATTATGTTTGTTTTTTGCCTGCGTGCTCCTTGCGGTCGGCTTTGCGTCGCCAAGTCACCTTGCTGTGTTTGCAATGTGTACCTCTATTCCGTAGCTTTTTTACCACAGAGCTCGTGTCTTTCTGTATGTGAGGCGTCAGCACGGACGCTGGTTGTGCTGGGTGTAGATGGGTCTATCAGTTCAATGTCAAGAACACACACTGCTGCGATTTTTAATTTTTTGGGGGTTATGGATTTAAAATACAAAAAATGTGCTGCTGGTGAACTAAAAGACGTCACACCGGTTACGTCTGTACCAGCACTCGTGCTTAGATTTTTTTTTTTTTTTTTTTTATCCTCCTGGGGATCCGGGTAAAAAAAGCTTAAGCTCCGTACAATTTCGTTTGTGTACCAGTTTTCGTCCATCTGCAGAACGCAGACTTTGTGTCAACCTCGCCCCTCCGGTTTAGTCAACACTATGAACTTGCCGGCCTTCTTTGGCTGATCCCTATACGGTTCAACCAAGAAGGTGAGATAGACTTAGAACTTAAGAGCTCAGTTGCTTTTTTGTACTTGATCGATTGGAGTTAGTTGGGACCTCTGGCAAATTCTGACCTCCGCCGACTCCGGCGAATCTTCGCCCCGGGAAAATCTCTTCGGAGGATCAAAGACACCGGTGACTCTTTTGTGATGCTCCACCTGTCTCTGCCTCGGGCGCTTGTATTGTACCTGGTATCTGTTATTTCTGTGCTGCGTTTTCCCTTTTACAGAGATACACATTATTGAAAAAAATAAAAATACACTCCAGCTGTGAGATCGTCTTGTCTGGAACGCGTATATATTATACGTATGTCAGAGTACGTACAGTATCACAATATCTGGCTCTGTGTCGGTTTGGGAGTTGGTCTGCTTGTTTTTTCTGCCGGAGGAGTGTCAATATGTGGGAAGCAAGGGAAGGAGGGAGTTGGCTGTGGTGATGGCGTCGGTGCGCTGACTGGGCACCTGAGGAAAGGCGCTCAAGGGCTGGCTGCGGGCATCGCCGTTACCGCGAAACGTGTTCTGAGATTTTGTTTATGTGCTGGTTGTTCTGATGTGTGTGTGTGTTTTTTTTTCTTACGACCATGACCGCATGAAAAATAAAGGGAAATCGACACAAGGGGGCAATACCGGGGGGGTATTTAACAAAGTGGGGTTCCCTAATTTTCGTAGCGGGGCGCGCCAGCGTACGCCGGCTAAAACGCCTCCAATTTGCGTTCTGGCGCCTGCACCCCACGCGCACGGTGTGTGTGCAGCACGCCAAACCTCTTTTTCGTCTTTCGACACCCCATGAAAGGGCAGGGCAACTACGGACGCTGACAGAAAATCTCTCCACAGACCAGCCCATTTTATTCGTAAACTACCGGGGTATACCCCTTTCTCTGCTAAAAAATCTGTAGACCACCCGATTTTGTTCATGGTATACCTCTTTTTGGCAAACAGCACCACTCATTTCATAAAATTATCGGGGTATACTCCCTTGTCTGCTAAAAAATCTGTAGACCACTCGATTTTGTTCATGGTATACCCCTCTTTGGCAAACAGCACCACCCATTTTATTATATTATTCCAACGATGTCAGCTGTGCCCATTTAATAAGTATTGTAACGACGTCAGCTGTGAGTTCGACGAATTTAGGGTCGATACTCATCTTTGCAAGCTGCGCACTATGAATAAATCGATCGCCCGTTTTTGTTGATAGTAAGTTTCGTAAATCAAAACCTAGTATAAGATGACATTGCGTTACGCTACCTATCATGTACAACCGATTGGCATACCAGTAGTTATCTGAACACCTTGATGTGCTAATAATTTCATTAGGTAGTATTAAAGTAGAGTACCGGTTTGGTCCACCTTATTTAAGTAGTAATAGGGTACTTGTGTACTGTTATAGGTGGAAAAGCAAAATCCAACATATCTTTTGCTTATTGTACTTTATACTACACTGCTGTAGCATGCACATGGCGGATGGTTTGTGGGTGGATGGTTTTATCGGAGTTGTTGGTACTAGTGACCTTTGTCAATGGTCCTCTCCCGCAGAGAGATAGAAATGACACCGAGACGCCATCTCTCCGCAACCCCGCACGAAAGATCCGGCAATCGTCATCCGTCAATCGGCAAGTTGGCTGTGCCATGCGACTGCACTGCGAACGGCACGAAGATCCGCCGCTGGGACGAAGATCCACAAACGAAAAAAAATATAAAAACAGATAATGAAAAGGAAGTCGAAGATCGAGTTGGCAGAGACCAAAGTTGAAGAAAACAGCTGAAATATCAAGAAATATCTAAAAAAAATCGGCAAAAAGGTGAAGGAAGAAGTCGAAGAAAAGTGGTACCGTTCCTCAAGTAATGGAATGAGGCGGTGTTCAAGTGGGAGGTTTTGAGAGGCCAGAGACGTACCAACCGAGCCCGCGCGGGAAAAAGACAGCGATAAGTAAGTCTATAGTCAAAAGGGGGTATGCCCTTGTGTTTTTTGGTCGTTTGAGGGTATGATATCACTTGGAACGTGCCCGCGCTTGCCCCAAACTGTCTAAAATCCAATAAAACCGACCCGCTGGCAAGACACCTGCAACCCATGCCGAGCACCCCCTTTTTTTTCCGGGTACGATATTGGGGCTAAAACGGAGCCGCGACGCAAGAGGGGCCCACATAAGCCGCCCTTTCGAGACCAAATTATGCCTGCCCGGCGCCAGCCTTTGTCGTAGCTCTACACCGATCACACCAAGTAGCTTTGCTGGCGTGTTGTGCACTGGTCCTGTGTACCTTCTCCACTACGAAGAGCCTGGTGGGGTGACACCCCACTGAACGGCCCGCATCGCCGCAAAAATGGTTGCTCAATTCCACCCCCGCGCCAGTCAACGAACGTGCGGTTGCATCGCTTTTTGTTTTACAGATACTTCAACCAGGGGCTGCGCTTCATGGCCACCTTCAAGTTCGACTATGCCGTGGAGAGTCAGCTCGAAGCGCTTCGCCTCGACCCCAACTGCGCCATGTGCGAGTGGGGCCTCGGCCTCGCCTACGGCCAGAACATCAACGACGCCCTGGTGATGGCCCTCGAGCCGGACTTTCTCAGCAACGAACCCCTTGCCTACGAAGCGGTGGCCCGGGCGCAGACCCTGCTATCCGCGGAGGGGGGGGGCGATGTCGGGGACGGCCACGGCGAGGATATCCCGACCCATGCTCGCGACACCACCCTTGTGTCTGCATTGTCGCTGAAGCTGGTCCCGACTGTTAAGGAATACGAATCCCACTTTGTCGGCGGGTTGCCTGCCTCGCTGAGCCTGGCCTACGCGGAGGCCATGGCGGAAGCGGTTACGCAGTCCAAGGAAAAAGGCTGGCCGGATCACGCCATGGTGTTGGTGCTGGCAGCGGACGCGTGGATGAACGTGTCCCCGTGGGACTGTGAGTTTCGTTCGTTCGGGTCATCCGCAGCCCTTGCGCGCATGTATTTCGACGATGTTTTTCTTTATTTTCGCGGGTTGCGTGAATGTGTTGGAGACTCTGTTGTTTGTTTTATTGTCGTGGGTGCCAGGTGTGCGTAGGCGCTGTAACTTCGCGTGGGTATAAGACGCCTTTTTTTTCCCCCCTTTTTTTGGAGTTCGCGTGGATGGGTTATAGACGCGTTTCGTTTTTTTTTCGGGGTTGTCAAGGTGTACACACAAGGCGCTGTATCTACGGTGCTGTTTCGCATTTTTTTGCTGCATGAAACAGGCGACGTCTCACACGCGATGTACTTAGCACCCTTTAAGGCTGCCTGCCAACACGTTTTTGGGGACGCGTTTTTTGACATATGATTGGAACACGATTTGCAAGTAGTAAAAAAGGATCAAGGTTTAACACGAGGCCGCTTCTCTGAACGAAAACGACCAGTATGGTAGCAGTGCGCTCGATTTATGCTCAAGAGGACAACAGATAACAGGACAAGGCTTTCGCCCGGGTATTGCCATGCGTGTGTCGAGAGTGCTCATGTCTCGCGCAAAAATAGAGTATCCATGGTTGGATTGGGTGTCTGTCGCCCCGGTGTCTTGAAAATTTACCCGTTTTTTTTTTTTGGAGTATTGACCCGGACCGCAACGTACATAGCACCGAAAGCAGCCGCGATCGGCTACAAGCAGGCTGCTGCTGGGTGTTCCCCACCGCTTATGCGTTAGCGCTTTTTTTCAACGTGCCTTCGCTCGTTCATGTTTTCTTTTTTGTCGCCCCAAAAGACTGGGAGACCCCGAAGATCATGCGACCCACCGGGAAAAAAGCAAGGAAATTGTTGGAGGACTCGCTGGCTCTCGATCCGAACAACCCGTGGGCGATCCACCTGTACATCCATCTTATGGAAGCGGGGAGCGAGGCTAAGCTAGCCGTCCCCCCGGCGCAGAGACTGCAGTATCTCGTACCCGGAGCCCCCCACCTCCAGGTAAGCGATACCGTACCTTTAGTAAATGCAAGGCCGGTATTGAAATGAAATCACACCCGGTACAGTGTGTGGAGTAGGGAAAAAGGCTGTAAAATAATACTAGGTATACATGGTGATCATTATACGTATGGTCCATCACTTTACCGGCATTTGTTTGGTACAAGGTAGCGAGCGCTCTGAGCAGAAATTTAAGGACCGTTTTATTTGTTCGTGTTAATGTTAATGTAACAGCGGTCCTTATATTTCCGTCCAGAAAGGTGTAAGGATGAAAGCCTGGAAGAAGAACTAAAACAACTATCTGAATTATGATAGTATGGTCCAGCGATTTATTTAAAGATGAAAAAAAAGAAAAATGACCGATTTTTTCTTGCTTGCTTTGGGTTTTGTAGACGGCTCTCCCCTGTAGGCGGCTCGAGCAATCACGCCAGCGTTGTATGGGCGATGCGCAGTCGTGGCCACGCGCCGACGCGTCATTGCGCTGCCAGGCTTTTCTTCCCGGATGGGGGGCGGGGGGGCGGGGGGGAGCGACCCGCCCTGTTCTCTCGCCACTCTTGTGACCGTCGAGAGATCAAGCCCGCGAGATGTTTCGTTGCTGTTGCTTCCGCCTGAGGCGTGATGCGATAGGGTATCGTTTTTTAATGGCGGGGGGGGCTTACCCGCGGGGAAAATGCCATTTTTGGGTTTCCATGGGATCTGTTGATCGGGTTGCACTTGCTTTTTTTCCAACTTGTTTTTTAGGGGAGGGGGGGGGGTATCGAGCATGTGTGCGCTGCTTACGCCTTCTTCGAAACAACCGAGTGCAGGCGCCTACTTTTTGTTTGCCTGGCGAACGTTTTGGGTCCAAAACGGCCGAGTGCAGGCGCCTGCTTTCTGTTTGCCTGTTGGACGTTTTGGATCAAAAACAACCGAGCGCAGGCGCCTCCTTTTTTGTTTTCCTGTTGAACGTTTTGGGTTTGATATGGTTCGTTTTTTAGGGGTATAATCCAGCAGGGTTCGAGCGTGATGTGGTCCGTGGTGGGGCGCAGAGACGGAGCATGACGTGTGTTTATTTTGTAGGGTACGTCGAGCATGAGGTTGGAACCATGTCACGGTCCGCCAGGGTTTGTGCGGTGCGATGTTGGGTGCAGAGGTGCGAGCAAGAGCTGGTTCGTTGTACGGCACATAATTGGAGCATGGGTCTGGCTCGTTGTAGGTTGACGTAAAGCATGAAGGCGAAGCGGTCCGGTATGCGAGCCCTATCGCTCAATGCAGTGACATTAACAAAAAAAAAAATGGCTTGTGAAACTGTGGTCCGGCATATCCCGCCCATTGAGCTATCAATTTCCCCGCACCCACCCTGTTTTTCTGCAGCATATGCCATCTCTGGTCGACCGCACCCACCCTGTTTTCACAGCGCATGCAATTTTGTCGACCATTTACACCCATCCCACTGACGCATCATGCTTCATCTCATGTCGACCGCGCCCATCCTGTTTTCGCGTCACATGCCGTCTCGCGTTGACTGTACCCGCTCTGTTATCGCAGCATATGCCGTCTCACGTGATGTTCCGCACGGGGCAGTGGCATGAGTCAAGCGAGGCGAACCTGAGGGCGGTAGCCCTTCCCGACTCGGACGCCAGCTATCCCGAACACAACATGAACATGCTCATGTGAGAACGAAGGGTCATGGTTACGATGATAGCGGGTGTATGACCTCATTTTTTTCTGAGGCTATGTACCGTCGTTGTACCCAGGCTACCGTGGTACGAGGCTCCATTTCGGGGTCTGTTCTTGCAGCAGCGGCTCGGGTCACTCGCGCGAGGAAAGTCGCCAGTTCCTTTGCGCTCTTAACCCCTTTAGAGCCCCCCCAAAACCGCTCCCTACACTAACTTCAAGTAGTTTTGCAACAAAAAAGGGTTTCCGGTGGTGAAGGCGTTAAGGTTTCGTGCCGTGTAAGTATGTAAGATCGAAAATCCGCGGTGGCATGGCAAGGCTACGCTGCGACCAGAAAAGAAAAAAAACGCGTGCAAGTATCTTATTCTTTTTTGGGGGGGAGTCTTGGAGATACGTAGTCACTCGTGCGAACGGTACGTGAAAAAATTAACATGCCCCCTATCGTACCGTTGGTCACAACTTTTTTTTTTTCTTTTAGCTAGAAAAGACGAGAATGCAGTTTCGTGGCCCATCTTATGGCCTGGATAAGAAAGTGCCGGTAAGTGTACCAGGTATATATGCAGACTTAAAGGTGTAGACTCGTGTTGGGATGGTGATCGGTGTTGCTTGCCCGGCCGGTTACTTGCCGTGTCGCTTGTTGTTTCTTCTTCAGTTTTCACCAAGATTTTTTTTTTTCTTGTCCCCCTTTTCAGCTTTGCGACAGATGCCCCCTCGGGATTTCAAGGCAAGCCATATCCTCCGAAGGGGGGCTTGTGCAACGAACAGTGGTTGTACGGGACAAGTGTTTTTCGAACGACACTGCGTAGTTTTTCGTTTGACAGTCTAATTTGAAGCACGCGCATCGCATTGTCAGGGGTTTGGCCACGCTTGAAGCTGCGTAGCACCCGGTTCGTGGGAGTTGTGAGGGAGTTGCGCCTCCTCAACGATACGAGTGACCCCACCCCGAAGACGGGCCGACTCCGTCGTCGGTCGCGGGACGAATACGGCATTTTCTTTGTTTACTCTCTGCGGTGAAAAAAAAAAATGGCTTTCTAACGCGAAATGCCCGGCCGACAGCTTAAGTTCACCTGCGAGAGCGAGACGGAAATAGAAAAGATGAAAGAGAACAGAGACTGAAAGAACAAGACGCGAAAATCGTTTTTGCGCCGGTATTGCAGTACGGGCCTCCCAGTAACGCGGTCGGTGGTGTGTCAGAGCAACATGACCGCCTTCGTGGGGGAAGCCGCCTTATTCAATTCCCCACGATTGTGGAGAAAAGTAAAGTACTGTGGAAGTGCTACATACATCGTACCGGATGAAAATTTCCATGGCCCTAGGTACGAAACGAAAGTCATCGCGCAAAAACAAAAAAATGGCCCATTTTTTTCCGACGATTTTTGGGGGTTAAGAAGGAAGCCTCGTCATTCAGGAACTGTTTTGAGCCAAAAAAAAAAGTATACCTGAATATCTAAGTATACCTGAATATCTCTAATTCCGACGAGTTTGAGTCAAGAAAGCCCCGTCATTCAGCAACCGTTTCAGCCAAAAAAAAAAAAATCAAAAATGGTTCACTTTTTCCGACGAGTTTGAGTTAAGAAAGCCCCGTCATCCAGCAACCGTTTCAGCCAAAAAAAAAAAATCAAAAATGGCTTACTTTTTCCGACGAGTTTGAGTTAAGAAAGCCCCGTCATTCAGCAACCGTTTCAGCCAAAAAAAAAAAATCAAAAATGGCTCAACTTTTCCGACGAGTTTGAGTTAAGAAAGCCCCGTCATTCATAAACCGTTTTAGCCAGAAAACAAAAATGGTCTATTTTTTCCGACGATTTTGGGTTAAGGAAGCCCCGTCATTCAGAAAACCCTTTCAGCCAAGAAACAAAAATGGCCCATTATTTATTTTTTTTCCGACGGTTTTGGGTTATTAAAGAGCCTGCCTCGTCATTCAGGAACCATTTCAGCCAAAAAACGGTATACCTTAATACCTCTATTCCCGACGATTTTGGGTTATTAAGGAGCCCCCGTCATTCAGAAACCATTTCAGCCAAAAAACGGTATACCTTAATACCTCTATTTCCGATGATTTTGGGTTATTAAGCAGCCCCGTCATTCAGAAAACATTTCAGCCAAAAAAACAAAAAAGGCCTATTATTTTTTTTTTTCCGACGGTTTTGGGTTAAGGAAGCTCCGTCATTCAGAAACCATTTCAGCCAAAAAAAAAAAGAAAAAAAATGGTCTATTCTTTCCGACGAGATTGGTTTTAAGACGCCCCCGTCATTCATAAACCGTCAAAAAACAAAAATGGCCTGTTGTTTATTTTTTTCCCCGACGATTTCGGGTTATTAAGGAGCCTGCCCCGTCATTCAGAAAACGTTTCAGCCAAAAAAAAGGTATACCTCTACGATCGTATCGTATCACGCGTCGTTGAGCTCATCAAGCGAGGATCTACCGGTTTTTTCCGACAATTTTACGGGTATCTTTTGTTTTAGGCCTTAGCGCGTACAAGTGTTTGGTCGGAGCGCGCGCGAGCGAATGTCTTCGAAGCCATGTTTTGGGTGAGGTATTGGAGGTCCTCATGTCATAATAGGAGCTCAAAAACTCCCGCTGCACCCCCCCCCCCCCACTGTGGGATGACGGCAACGTGCGTTGACCTTGGCGTGGTAGGGGTCTCTATCCTTAACCTTTTGTATCGAAGGGGTTCGCTGTTGTATCGAAAGGGTTCGCTGTTGTATCGAAGGGGTTCGCTGTTGCATCGTAGGGGTTCGTTGTTGTATCGAAGGGGTTCGCTGTTGTATCGAAGGGGTTCGCTGTTGTATCGAAGGGTTCGCTGAACGGTTGTTGCGTTGAGCTTGTTGTTAATGTGATAGCCGCCAGCCCAATAAGCTGCGCAAGTTGTTTTTGTAAGCGCTTGCGGTTGATAACAGCCGCAACCTACAATCTTTTGCGCAAACAGATGTTCCTGTGTCGGGTTTTTATTGCGCTTGTCATTGATGGCAGCCAACCAACTAAACCCGCGTTTTGTGTGTGTGTGTTCCTTGAATCGCTTTTTTAATGCACTTGTCGTTGATAGCAGCCGAACCTAACGTTGCGTTTTGTGTTTGCCTTGTCGCTTTTTTGTTGCGATTGTCGTTGATAGCAGCCAAACCTAAGGTGCAACTGTATTGCGTTTTGTGTTTGCCTCATGTTTTTTTTGTTGCGGTAGTCATTGATGGCAGCCAAACCTAACATCGCGTTTTGCGTTTGCCTTGTCGCTTTTTTGTTGCGGTTGTCACTGATAGCAGCCGAACCTAAGGTACAACTGCATTGCGTTTGGTGTTTGCCTTGTCGCTTTTTTGTTGCGGTTGTCATTGATGGCAGCCAAACCTAACATCGCGTTTGGTGTTTGCCTTGTCGCTTTTTTTGTTGCGGTTGTCAATTGACAGCAGCCAAACCTAAGGTACAACTGTATTGCGTTTGGTGTTCGCCTTATGTTTTTTTCTTTTTTTGCGGTTGTCATTGATGGCAGCCAAGCCTAATCGTAGTGCGTTTTGTGTTTGACTTGTCGGACCAAGACTACTACTGCTGTAGTATTTTTCTGCGGCTTCACCGATCATTTTAAAGTAAGTATTGGATTAGATGAGACCTCCTGCCCCGAAGCAGGAGGGTCTCGCCCGGGATGTACCTCTGCGCTGAGCGCTCGGCGCGGCACTAACCCTGGAAAAAAAATGAAAAAAAAAACAAGGTGAAATAAAATAAAACACGGCACAGAAGCTACTCAGCACGCAGGATGTCTAGGAAGGCCTGAAGTTGTATCTGCTTCCTCTTGTTCTTGCCCGTTGGGCGGAGGTTGAAGGCAATGGTTGTGGCTCCGGTACTGTGCCTCAGGTAGGCTCAAATAGCCTAGATTCTCCAAGTACTTCGCCGGTTCCAAATCATGGAGCCACCTCCGTACCATCAATGCTTCATTTTCTGGAAACCCGATTTTGCTGTGAGGGAGGTGCCCCAGTTCTCTCTGTGTGCCTAGTTTAAACACGGAGCTGAACAATTGGATCTAGCTAAAAATTCCCCACCTAGATGAAAAATATCAACACCAACCATTATAGTGGAGAAAAACAAATGTAGTACCAGGTATATTACACGTACCAACAACGCAGCTTCCAAATATTAGTATTGACCCGAAATTCGTCGAACTCACGGCTGACGTTCTCGAAATATTTTTATAAAATATATTAAATACTGCGCGTACAAAAAATAAAAAAAACAAAATAACAGGACCCCTCCCATTTAGTGAAAAAACTCACCCCACGTAGTATGTATACTAGCCGGTCGCCCCGGTGGCGTATCAAGTTATCCTCGAGCCTGGTATAGGTCAGTTTCGTGAGTTCGAGCCCTCCCGAGTGCATACTCGTATGAATTCGTGGGGACTTTCTCTTGCGCACAAATTGACTTGCGGAAAACGCGAGAGCGTGAGTTAGCAACACTCGATGAAAAATCGACGAGCAGTGGGTATTGCTGAACCCTATGCGCGATGAAAAATTGAAGGCAAGAACCGGGGGGGAGAAGGGACGACACCTGTGACCACGGCTTGTCCAGAAGCTGGTAAGTAGAAGTGTGCGAAAAAAAAAGTATATATATATACATACTACAAGTACCAACAACGCAGCTTGCAAAGATGAGAGTATCGACCCTAAGTTCGTCGAACTCACAGCTGACGTCCTTCAGAATGGTTTTATAAAATATAGTTCGTTAGCGCAGCTTAACGACCGAACTTCCGTTTTTTTGCGGTGTGTACGTATCGCGATAGCGATACTCGTACTTCGAAGTATAGGGATAGTCATTGGCCAGATTGGCTTCAGTGGAAAAAACGAGGCCCTACAAGTGACTCTTCCACCGTAGCTTTCGTCTTGGAGGTGTGATGCGCTTGCTGCGTTTGATTGCGTGCAGCCAACCTAAAAAAGATCTGCTCAACGGATGTGTGCGTGTGTGTGCCTTTGTTCGAAAAACAACGTGCAGGTGGTCGTTGGGGGTCGAGGGGAGGCAGGCTGAGTCCAACGTGATTGGACGGAGGCTCACCGCGTCCTCCACTCCCCGGGAGTTGTCAGGAGTGAAGACACCTCTTGAGCCTCAGGAGAGGTTCATGGGACAGCAGGCGCTGCACATGGTAGCGTTTGCTGACTGGGAAGGAATCATGGCGCTCGATCCTCCGCCCGAGACGGCTGACTATCCCGTGGCCGTCCACCATTTTGCGCGAAGGTGGGTATTAACCTCTCTTTGGAGTTTTTTTTTCTTGTAAATAGGGGGGGGGGTAAATTCACACGTCGGACAGGTGGGTGATCGATTCCCACTTGAGTGATCTACGTCTTTCAGAGAAGAATCTGTATGGTCTACAGTAGCTCATGTTACCGCGTGGGAGCCGTACGACCTGAAACGTTTGGCCCAAAACATGCAAGAACCCTGCCTTGGGACGGCTCTCGTGTAATCCCCGCACTAAGCTGGGACCCACGCACGCACTAAACTGAGAACCCCGCACTAAACTGGAACCCTCGCACTACACTGGCAACCCCGCACTAAACTAGAACCCCCGCACTAACCTGGGACCCCCGCACTAAACTGGAACCCCCGCACTAATTCGTCTTCCAAGCGCCGAAAGCGTATCGCTGGCCTCAGGGGGATACCGTGACAACATCGCGTAGGCGAGCGACTTTTTACGCCTCTCTAAAGTGGACGCCCAGTGGAAATTATGAGCAGCGTGGACCGTCCAAGCAGCTGTGGTTCTTGAGATAGCGCAGTTTTTTGGCAGTGGACAGGGCTCCTATGTCGATATGAGAATGCGATCTCACCGATGATCTACGTAACTGTTTCCCTACTATTCCCTCATGTTTCCGCTCTCAGCGTGTGTGTTCGTCACATTAAGTGGGAATCCCCACCCATCTACATTCAGCACAACCAGTGTCTGTGCCGGTGCCTCCTGGTAGGGAGACGAGCTCTTTGGTTGCAAACTAAAGAAAACAGCAAATACAGAACGAAAAGAGAACACACAATGAGGCCCCATCTAGGTATCGATCATGTATACAAATGATCAACATCCCGCGAGAAATCATCATCGGCAAAGTGGTCTGGCCATGCAATGCCGAACGCAATGAATGCGACAGCGGACCCAGTTTTTAAGAGTGCAAATCGACGGGCTTCCAACGTCACAATCAGAATGATGCCACTGGTGCTATATACCTGCTTTCCTGGTTTTCCCTCTTGACTTAGGACAAACAACAAATGTGTACGCGCCCCCCCTCCCCCCCCCCCCCCCTCCCCCTCCCAGCCCTGGTTTGCCCCCGTTTTACCGTACGTAGTGTTACAATTCGAATGGCCTCACGGTGGGTGATAAGCCTGACTGCTGCCCTGCTATTCCCCCGTTTTGTTATCACCTCACCGCCAGTATCGCGTTCGTTGAAGCGAAGGATTGGGACAGCTACCGACGGGAGCAAGGCCTCATCTCGTCCAGCATGGAGCGGATCCTAGGGAAATCGGATTTTTACGGCCTGTTCAACGTGCGTATGGCAGTATGATAACGCGAGGATGATAACGCGAGGGATGACGTCGGCTGTTGTTCGCGAGCCTCGGTCACGTAAAACGGGCACTTGGCCGACCACCGATCTCGACACCTGTGTAACCTTATTCGACGTCCATGTAACTTATTTGACACCCTTTTACGTGGGCCCTGTACCTTATTTGGCGTCCCCGTGCTTTTGTTTGACGCCCAGGTACGTTTATTTGACGTCCGTGTTCCTTATCCTTGACACAAACCAGCCTTACAACGGCTCAACTTGCTGTTGAAATTGTTCCTTTGGTGTAGCCTGCATCGCACGAATGAATCAACACGACAAAAAATATATATCATCGTTTTATGCTCACCGGCTTTTCGACTGGATAACATGACGCTCAGCCCCGCCCCGATCGCGATCGCCTCCTAATCAAACTCCACAGGCACCGACGCTCACCAAAATTATTGACCTGCTTTCCCGCGCGGAGGGACTGCGCGGTGGCATCTGTACCCCCGACGAGGATACCCCTGACTCCTCTTCCGCGGACGCATCTGCTGCCGAAGATGGTCCTGCCCACCGGGGACTTTTCGCTAACACCCCGGGTCTTCACGGGGGAACCGCCCCCCATGCTCGCCCTGATAGCATGAGTCGGGGTTTGGAGACAATGGAATGCCCGACGGCGGCGGGGACGGCTAGCGCCGCCGCCGCGGCCCGACACGAAGAGATAGACCTTCTCTGGCAGGCGGTGGAGCTCGAGGACTCGCTTGGGTACGACGAGCCCCCCCCGCTGCCACTGCCCGCGCGGCTTTATCTCGGCGCTGCTTTGCTCCGCGGCGCCTCTGATAATGAGCCCGCATCGAAACAAGACGTAGTCGAGGCCGAGGCAGTTTATAGAGAGATTGAGACCATGTACCCGAGCATGGCAAGGACGTTACTGGGACTCTGGCGCGCGTACTCTGTGTTGGGTAAGAAAAAAGAGGCTGAGGAGTTTCACAATCGGTATGTCGCCAGCTCCCGGTACTCGGAGATTGTGCTCGGTGACAGCGCTCATATTCGGGGTCAGATTAATGTGGGTCAGCGTGTCGCATACGATGGTATCGATGGTGGTATGTCGGAGGTTGACCCTGAGCTTTCAGGACACGAAGGCAGCGCCAGCGCCGCGGCGGCGCCGGCACAACCCCGGAGTTGGATAAACGGGTGGACGGGTACAATGTGTGTGTTTGGCGTTATCGCTACCCTCTCACTTGCGTTTATGACGGCTAGGAGCACCATGATGCGCGAAAGATGGAGGCGGCGTTACCGCGGGGTTGATACGGGCGCTGAGGAAACGAGATGGGGCAACCGCGGGCAGCCAGATACCGCGGAGACTGATCCCCTCACAGCCTGAAGCCTTGAACAATTCCGTGGCATTTGGGACGGCTGCGGTCAACGAAAATGCCGCCGCGGAGAGTGATCATCTCGCAGCCCTGAAAACAAAACAAAAAAGAAAATGCGGCATTGATGCGGCCGCATGCAACCAAGAAACGCAGAGACGTATGTGCCCGCCACCTGACAACGAAAAAAATCGGGCATTGCGGTGATCGCTGGCAGCCAAATAGCGCGGAGACTGATCCGCCCGCAGCCTGGAGACAATTTACAATTCTGCCATCTGCCTTCCATGATTTGCAAGGATACGCTTGACGAGGACGCGGGTGACCGGTCCGGAATCTTATAGGGAGACTCGCGTGATGCTCGTGCCTTGGCTCCAGTGTGGCTTTTTGACTGGCCGCACGCCCGCGGGCACCGTCCCCCAATCCTCAAATAGTTGTTTATTTTAGGCACGTCGTACATGTTGTGAGCGGGCGGCGTAGGCCACGCTCACTCCCACGCCCCTGTTCCAGGTTTTTGTGTTTTGTGCTCGTAGTTACCATATAGTAGGTTTTCGTCGTGATACCTGGTACCTTGTGAAACATATCCAGTTTTATTCCAGCCATGGTGGCGGGGTGAAACCCTTTTGCATACGAGCGTACCGCTGTTTATCCCGGTAGACCTGATCGGAAGCCGTCTGTTCCGCTGCCTTGCGGTGTCGTAGCAGAGGCAAGGCAGGCGGCAGCAGCAGCAGCCGTCTTGTAGACAGGAATAATTTGGCTGGTCGGCAAACTGTGGTTGTCAAGTGACATCTCCCACGAGGGCGGGGTCGACCAATCAGACGACTCCTTTCGAAAAAGGTTGACCAATAACAGGGGGAAACAAAATTGCTTTTGTCTTTGTTTTATTTCCGCGAAAATCTTCCAAGTGTCGACCGAAAATAAACCCTCGGTTGGTTGACTATCCGCCGATGGCTGATTTAGGGTTTTCAAAATATTGTTGGAGTGCAATCGATTTCGGTCTTAACTGTAGTGGTGTTTGTACCATGTGTTGGCTTTTGCACTCTGACTCTTCGCCCGTGTCTGTTCTTTACGGAGCTGTGCTCCGTCGTTACTGCAATGTTGTTTGTGAGCGGGTGGCTGAGTGGTAACTTATACTATCTTGGCGCTCTGATTTTTTTCCGCCCGTGTGGGAGGAAGGGAAAACGCGCAAACTGCTGTGCTCGGCTCGTTTCGACTTCATGTCGTGGGTTGTAAGAGGGGAAAAGGCGTGGGAACCTTTGTGCTCGACTAGTATTGACGTCAAGGTTCTTACCTCGCAACACCCTCTATACGCCGTGTTTACAGGAGAGAAGTTTGTTCTGCGGATGTTTGTGGCACCTTCTCGTACGGGTGCGTGCTGTGAGTGAGCTTCTGGCAAAAGTTGACACTCCAACGCTCTGGCTATCCCCCCTCGGCGATGAAAGAAATCTCCCCTTGCATGACCGCTGCTATAGCTGTGGTGTGTTTTGTCGTCTTCTTTTAGTACCAGTTTGTTATGTTTTAAGCGTGTTCACCATGCATGCATCGGTTAGCACCGACTTGTTTATTTTCGTGCGCGTTTTGTCGTGCAGCCAGTCGTCCCCGGTTTTCGAAACTCCACATACGTGTAGCGGCGAAGGTTTTCGGTAGTGACTTCGTTTTTTGTCAGAATGATGCCCGACGTCTATCAGTAGAAAGTTGAGCGAAACAGTGAGTGCGTGCCACGGTACGTAGATTAGTAGGGAGAGGCGTGGGGCATCACCAAAAAAGCAAAATAGAAGAGCAGTGGGGATTAAGCGTTGTGGGCGATAAAAGAAAAACGCGTGAGCTCGTTCATCTGCTCGAAAGCATCGTGCCTCAGTGTGCACTGGTGAAAAAAATGCTACCTGTATATGTTGGTGTTGTTTTCCCTGTCGTTTAGTCCTTTTAGAGAGAACCGGCTTCGTGTGGACGGCCCGCTTTTCGTGTAGATTTTGTTTTTCTTTTTGTGTGCACGGGACGGTTTTTTTCCTGTTTTTGACACGGCGCGTGGAAAGTCCGCGCTCATCTTGTACCGTGTACCAGTACGTTGTGCTTTTTTTTTCTCGCTCCCGGTGGTATCTGTACATCAGTCGTCAGTGGAAAAGATTCCGAGGCAAGTTGTAATTTATTTATTTTTTTTCCGGTAATAGTACTGGTAATAGTAGCGGTAATTATGCTCAGCCGTGACGACCTAAAAGGGTCGGAGGTCTGAGAAGACCCGCCCCTGTTTTCGTGCAAGCTTGAGTGATTTCCGTTGGTATCGAGCGGGCGTTAGGCTGAGTGAGGGTGTCCGAGCCTTCCCTTTTGTTATGAGGGCACTGCCACATTCCCGTGTACCGTTGCCCGAACAGGTGCCATGTTCCTCGTAACGTTGAGCTCTAGCGCAAATTAAGAGCGTGGGGATATGACCACAGGCGCTGAGAGTCCTGACAGAGGTGGTACGTGAAACCCGAAAAGTGCGCCCCCCATTCGATGCAGATATAGGAGGCGCTTGAAACCGGCAGGGCGCACCCGTGGTATCTGATATAGGTGCCCGGTATCCTTCGTAACAGTTGAATGAATTCTTAGTTGGCTTTACGTTGGCGGCGGATACTAGTGTTTTTCTCTTTTTTTGTTTGTTTTCCAATTACCGGAGTTAAGCCACTTCTTGTGGAAAACAACTTATCATGTGGCACGGGTCCCGCTTTTTCGTACTTTCGCGAGAGCAAGGTTAAGCTGGTGAAGAGTGCCAAGATAGAGGTGCACTGTTTTTTTCTTCAAGGTTCCTGAATTTGGGAGCTTAAGACCTAGAGCTCCGAAAAACCGCTTTGGGCAAAAAATAAGAACTGATGCCGGACGAAAATCTCATGGCCTAGGTACACAACGAGAATCGCGCCACAACAAGAAAAGGGCCTATTTTTTTCCGACGATTTCGGGGGTTAAGAAAGCACCGTCGTTCAGAAACCATTTCAGCCAAAAAACGGTATACCCTCTATATCGTAGCGTGCGTCTTACGATGTACCCCCTGTTTTCTCTCCCGCAGGTTTGAGCCACTCGCGCGAGACTCTGTACCTCACTGGAAAAAAACAAACAAACAAAAAAACACTTTTTTTTTGGCGATACTTTTCGCCAAGGGTAGCTTACCATGACGTTCCATCGCGGATTCATACCGCAACACTATTAACAATAAAACAGCAGGAAAGCTTGATGCCACCTCTGCGCAAACGAAAAGCGAACAGCGGGGGGGTCACTCGCTCGCGCGAATGACCCCGAGTCGCTCACTGCAGGGGGAAAAAAAAGAGTAAAGGGGTCCCTACCGTAGCAGCCGCGGTGATGGCCATTTTTTTCTGGTACAGTGCCGCCAAAATGGCGCAGTTCTAGTATCGGGAGTACACTCCAGTAGTACCGCGGTGTCAGGTGTACTGCTGGTACTGTTGGCCAATGGGACATACCGGCCCTAAATGGGGAAACGACCGCTTTTTCGAGGGCCAAAAGAAGAGAGACGTTGCTATCTAGTTGTTCTCATGGGTATTGCACCCGGATGTCTTTTGTCCACCCGATTGCTTGGTTGCCGCAGACTGCAGATATGATCCCGCGCACTACTTCAAAGTCCTTTTTTTCTCTCCCTCGGGAAACGTTCGTGGGTGAAGGCAAGCTCTAACGGTGATAAACTCTTTGTCGGCTCCAAGCCGAGTCCGACGTCTTCGTCTTTTCTTTCGACAGGGCTAATCACAGGTTGCGCAAGTAAGCGGCGGATCTAGCTGCGGTTCAAGTTTACCGAACACGTGGCGTGTGTATACGTGTGTTCTCGAGCTTTCTTCGTTCCTCGGTGGTTGATAGTCGGCACACATCCGATGTCTGATCGCGAGAAGTCACGCGGGGCACGCGTCGCCCAGCCTCGAACAGGCACCTGAGGTTCTCTAGGATGAGCTAAAAGGTCATCTCGTCCGCGCCTGACTGATACCCCGAATGAGTCGTTCTACGGTAGCTCCTCCTAACTTTTCTTCAACGAAATCGCCGGTTTTTGAAACCAGCTCCCGGCCGTATCTCCTGAAAAACGGTGCCCCTTGCCCCCCCGACGTCATCGTTCGACCGTCCTTTCTTTGCAAACAAGAAAGCTTGTAGGTCGTGATTGTATTTTTGAGAGCATCCTTCCTCGTGTCGAGCAGCCATGAAACGTTCGCTCAAGAAAATCGCTGCTTTTTGCGGGGGGGGCTATCGAAGAATCAGTAATGCAGAACCTACTGTACAGTAGTATTAGGTAGTAGAGGAGTCCCCCAATGAGGCGGTCTACTGAGTAAAGCGGTATCCCGACGTAAGACATAAATAAGGCGACCGAAATCGCTTGGGGGCGCGAGATGCGTGCTACGATAGAGGTGCACCACTTTTTTTCTTGATACTACCCCTCAATTCGGGAGCTTGAGACTCTCTCCCAAAAAACTGATTTGGAGAAAAATAAAACTGCGCTGCGCCAGATGAAAATCCCATGGCCTAGGTACACACAACGAGAATCATGCACAAAAAAAAATGACCTATTTTTCCCGACGAGTTTGGGTTAATAAGGAGCCCCGTCATTCAGAAACCGTTTCCGCCAAAAAACGGTTTACCTTAATACCTCCATTTCCGACGATCTCGGGTTATTAAGGAGCCCCGTCATTCAGAAACCATTTCAGCCAAAAAAAAGGTGTACCTCTACCGTAGCACGCTGCCCGAATACATTGCGGTTTTGGTGGAGGCATGCAGAGCTACTCAAGCGAGGAGTAGTGTTAGCGCGGCCTCTCAAGCGAGGAGTAGTGTTAGCGCGGCCTCTACCATCTGATGCGTGCCACGGTAGAAGAGCACCACATTTTTTTTTTGGTTCTCTAGTACTACTCCTCACTTTTTAGGAGCTTAACCCCTTTAGAGCCCCCGAACCCCTCCCTATACTAAATCCAAGTAATTTTGTCCCCAAAAACGGGTTTCCAGTTGTAAAGGGGTTAAGAGGTGTCTTAACCCACCAAGAACTGATCTTTGTGATAGAGTGTAAGTATAGCTGGCAATAGATTCGGCAAGACAGTCCGCAGAGTTATGGTCTATTGGCCACAAGAAGATTCTCCTAAACGGAATATTCTGGGTGGAGCGGATATCCCGTAGAATCTAGCTAGCTTATACCACAAGAACGTTCTCGGTAATGGAACGTTCCCCCTCTGGACAAGATAGGTAGAAGTAAGCGCGTTAAGCGCTCATGGGAATATAGAACACCAAGGAGAACGTTCCTTGTACGTTCCATAGGTAAATGTCTAGAAGAGAGCACAGCAGCAATACTGGAGGGTGAAGCGAACTCTGTGAGCCTCACCCCACCCCCATGCTCTCACTCCTTCTTCTCCTTTCCTGTCTCCCCGAGCTTCCCATAGCTCAACGCCAGTGATAAGAAATCAACAAAGAAGAACCGGTGCTGTCTCCAAGCGAAGCTGATACCCCTGCGTCCTTTCCCTCTCACCATCCGGCACCACGACTCCATCACAATTTGGCGTCGTCGGCAGAACCACCGGCCATGATGGGCGCGTTGCGGCGTTGTAGACGCGAGACGGTGAGTCGGTGGAGCTCTCGGACGAGGGAGTACGCGCGTTGTTGCCGGTCAATGGCAAGGTTGATGTAGACCAGGTGGTCGCGATCCAGGCTCTGGTGACCGCCGATCTTTTCGGGTTCGAAGACCGAGAGCGGGAGGCGTGGTAGGCGGCCGATGTGGATCTCGTTGGGCGCCAGTCCGGTGGCGGCGTTGACAGAGTTGTTGTACGCCGCCGACACGTGCGGCCGTAGCACGTCCCAGTCGGTTTGTTTCTCGTTGCCAACCATGGAGAGCATCTGGGCCAGTACATGGTTGACCCGCTCGACGCCGCCGTTGGTGCAGGGGTGGTAGGCGCTGGTGTTGACCTTGCGGATGCCAACGCGGTCGTAGACGATGGTCGCCAGCTTGGAGGTGAATTGTTGACCATTGTCGGAAAGGAGCGTCACCGGGCACCCCCAGAGAGGGATGTACTCGTTGAGCAGGATGTCGGCAGTACCGGCGGCAGTGAAGTTCTCTGCAGAGACAGCGAACATGTCGGCACGGCGGCTGAAACGATCGGTAAATAAAAGGATGTGCACGTTCCCGCGCGGTGTGAGGGGTAGGGGCCCGTTTCCAGCTTTGACTGCTCTACCTAGGTTGCCCCTTTCTGGGTTTTCTGTCTTCCTCTATCTTCCTATGGCCTTTCTTTCAGCGATCTGCTTTATTAGTGAATGGCCCTATCCTTGGCGTTTAGGCCTCATTACAAGGTGTGGGGGAATCTATAGCCTCATGTCTTTGTTTCGAATAGCCGCATCTTCGACCCCGTTTCCCGGTCTTTTAGGATGAACTTTGTCGTCACCCTCCGACCGTCTTGAGGTCTGCATATACGACTATTCAGGATGGGCTAATGTAATAGAGTGTAAGTATAGCTGGCAATAGATTCGGTAAGATAATCCGCAGAGTTATGGTCTATTGGCCACAAGAAGATTCTCCTAAACGGAATATTCTGGGTGGAGCGGATATCCCGTAGAATCTAGCTAGCTTATACCACAAGAACGTTCTCGGTAATGGAACGTTCCCCCTCTGGACAAGATAGGTAGAAGTAAGCGCGTTAAGCGCTCATGGGAATATAGAACACCAAGGAGAACGTTCCTTGTACGTTCCATAGGTAAATGTCTAGAAGAGAGCACAGCAGCAATGCTGGAGGGTGAAGCGAACTCTGTGAGCCTCACCCCACCCCCATGCTCTCACTCCTTCTTCTCCTTTCCTGCCGCCTCGAGCTTCCCATAGCTCAACGCCAGTGATAAGAACTCAACAAAGAACCGGTGCTGTCTCCAAGCGAAGCTGATAACCCTGCGTCCTTTCCCTCTCACCATCCCGGCACCACGACTCCATTACATTTTGGAGAGAAAAAATAAAACTGCCGGTATACTCGTATGCCGGATGAATAGTCCCGTGGCCTAGGTACACAACGAGAGAGTGATGAACACAGTACCTAGAGGCCATGCAATTATGCATCCGGTATACGTATACATGAGGCAGTTTTGTCTCCATAATCAGTTTTTGGTGCAAGAAGAGAGGTCTTAAGACGGATTCTACGATAGCCCCCCCCCAATACCAGCGATTTCCTTTAACGAACGTTTCATCATGGCTGCTCGACGCAAGGAAGGATACAATTGAAAACGAAGTATCCATATATTTTCTTGTGTGCAAATGCCTATCGATCGATGACGTCGGGGTGTCGAGGGACACCGCATTTCAGGAGACACGACCGGGAGCTGGTATTGAAACCATCGATTTCGCTGAAGAAAGGTTAGGGGGGGCTACCGTAGAACGACTCTTTAGCTCCTAAAAAGTGAGGAGTAGTATCAGAGGAAATTAGTATGCGGTGCTCCTCTACCGTAGCGCGCTAGGTCAAATGCTACGGTAGAGGTGCACCTCGCATTTTTTTTTCCTACTATTACTCCTTACTTTTTAGGAGCTTAAGACCTCTCCCCCCAAAAAATGATTTTGGATCGAGAAAAATAAGCGGAAAGGATTATGAGTCGTAAGAGTTCGGGAAACCGAACCAAGAATAATCTGACTTTTGTTGCGAGAGAGAGTTACAGAGGCATTGTGGTTCGTTTTCTGTGGTTGAAGAATTGGCATTGATGACAACAGCATGAGAGTGTTTGCTTGATCGCGTCAGTGGCAATACCAAGCGGAGACAGCAGGGGACGGTGCTGGCAGACTGGTAGAACACGCGAACAGACGGTGTGCTGTTGCTAGTAGCTGGGCAGCAGCTGCTGGGCCAGGTGAAATTCGTAATTTCCGGACGAGGTGTTCGCGGTTTGCTTTGGGACGTTATATGCCGGACGAAAAATCCCATGGCCTAGGTACACAACGAGAATCTTGCAAAAAAAAATGGCCTTTTTTTTTCCGACGATTTTGGGTTAAGGAGCCCCGTCATTCAGAAAACTTTTTGCAGCCAAAAAAAGGTATACCTCGTTATCGTAGCACGCGTCAAGACACGAAAATCCTACCGTGGACGCATGCGGCGCTATATATAGAGGTGTGCCGGTAGCACTTTTCGTCTCAAATGGTTTCTGAATGGCGGGGGCTCCTTAAGCCAAAATCGTCGGAAAACCCCATTTTTTTTCTTGTTTTTTTGGCGCACGATTCTCGTTGCATACCTGGGCCGTGGAATTATTTTATATCCGGCAGCAGTTTTATTTTTTTGTCCGAAAAAAATAAATAAATAGTTTTTTGGGGAGAAGTCCTAAGCTCCGAATGTGAGGAACCTTTCGATAAAAAAGCGGTGCGCCTCTCCCTTATGTTTGTACCTGGTACGGGGTATTACCCTGGAAGCCTAGCAAGGCGTAAAATCTAGATATTGATATGGTATAAAAAGGGGTTTCACATGCCTTTGAAGGCATGTGCGCATAGGAAAAATGGGATGATGCTTTTGCTTCGAGGAATTGCTCAAGGTCAGTTCAAATTCGTGGCGTGCGTGGACTAACACACTAAGAGCTTATCTAGCAACAGCGAGCGGCTAACGTGAAACCTGCAGAGTAGAGGGACCCGCAAAGGGTGGGTGACCTGCATCTGTAGCAGCCCCTAGTCTTACCATAGCGTCGTCGGCAGGACCAGGAGAGCCTGCGGACACGCGCCTTTATGCCTACCGGTAGTAGTAGGCAATGCGTCCTGTTCATCGAGTACGTAGTTGCGCTTACTCTCGGTTTAACTCGAAAACCGTTTTGTTTGTGGAGTAGAGCCCCGTCTCATACCCCCCCAAAAAAAAAAACGGCGCACCTCTTATCACACCTCTCGAACATAATAGCATGCGTACGTGTTCGTCGCGTATGGTGACCGCGCTGCCTGCGCCCGTGCCGTATACCTCCGTACGTTGGTTGGTTGGTTGGTTAGTTGCTTGCTTGCTTGATTTAGCCTTTTCGAGGCACAGGCCTCAAAGTTTCGCAAAGGTGGGGAGCGTCATTTTTTTGGGGCGCCCTTTTTTTTTCTTGGTGGCTCGGGGTCACTCGGGGGAATTGGGACCCCCTTATTCGCCCGGCGCGCGGTCTTTGCTAAGCAGCTTTCGTGCTGCTTCTAACTTCGCGAAATGAATCCGCAACGGAAAGGTCAGGTACGCTGCGACAAGCAAACCGCCTGAGGTCGTTTTGTCCGTGCAAGGTACGGAGTCACTCGTGCGAGTGGCGTATAAACCGTCGGTGAAAAAGGGGGGAGCCCCCCCCCCCCATTACGTAGCCCTGGGGACCGCCCCCCTACCGCAGCTGGGAACCCCCCCTACCGTAGCCTTGGGGACTCTCCCCTACCGTAGCCTTGGGGACCCCCCTACCGTAGCCCTGGAGATCCCCCCCTACCGTAGCCTTTGGGACCCCCCCCTACTATAGCCTTGGGGATCTCCCCCTACCATAGCCTTGGGGACCCCCCGTACCGTAGCCTTGGGAACCCCCCCTACAGTAGCCCTGGAGACCCCCCCCTTCCCTAGCGTTGGGGACCCCCCCCCCTACCGTGGCCATGGGGACCGCCCCCCTACCGTAGCCTTGGGGACCCCCCCCCTACCGTAACCCTGGGGACCCCCCCTACCGTAGCCTTCGGGACCCCCCCCTACCGTAGTCTTGGGCCCCCCCCCCTATAGCCTGGGGAACCCCCCCCATAGTGTAGCCTTGGGGACTCCCCCCCTACCGTAGCCTTGGGGACCCCCCCTACAGTAGCCCTGGAGACCCCCCCCTTCCGTAGCCTTGGGGAACCCCCCCTACCATAGCCTTGGGGACCCCTCCTACAGTAGCCCTGGGGACCCCCCCTTCTGTAGCCTTGGGGAACCCCCCCTACCGTAGCCTTGGGGACCCCCCCCCCCCGTAGCCTTGGGGACCCCGACCCTACCGTGGCCTTGGGGACCCCCCCCCCCTACCGTAGCCTTGGGGAACCTCCCCTACCGTAGCCTTGGGGACCCCCCCCCCCCTACCGTAGCCTTGAGGACCCCCCCCCCTACCGTAGCCTTGGGGACCCCCCCCTCTATCGTAACCTTGTGTGTTTCGCACGATATGCATTAGAACCACCGCGCCACTGGATTTCCCGTAGAAACAAAAAGCTGGGAAACCAAAAAAAAGGGGGGGTACATCGAAACACCATCGTAACATCATCGTGACATCGTCGTAACATCCCCCCTGCTAATGCCGTACCCTTGGTCAGCACACGTCTCCTACCCGAGCATCCCGGGCGGCTCCGGGTGGCTGATGCGGTAGATAATCGTCATTTTTTGTCTAGTCGTCAGTTCTTCCCGGTCCCTCTGTTTTTTTCGTTTAGTTTTTTAAGTGGCGTTCATTAAGTCTTGGGGGGCTCGGTCGGCTTGACGAGTCTAGTACGGCAAGGTCTCAAACGATGACCTTTTTCCAAAGGACACCACTATTTATCGTTGTGCGTGTGTGCATTCCCCCCCCCCCAAGTTTTGGACAAAAAGGGTTTTCCTGAAGATTCGAAGGCTTTCCAAGGGTCATTACCCGACCCGCGGGTATCTCGCTCGGTCGAGTCGACTCGGGACAGCAGATGTTCGAAAAAAAGTCACGCGTTGGGGTCACATTGGGTAAGGATGTTTGTCAAAATCTCACCGGTAGGGTCGGGACAGGGTCACTCTGAGGCGCCTCTTCCGGTCTTTGATCCACAAATCGTACCAGATAAAGTACCAGATATATTTCTTTTTGTGGAGTTTTTTTTGACGCGTGCTTACAATAGAGGTGCACCAGTTTTTTTTTTTTGGGGGGGTCCCTCCAACTCAAGAGCTTAAGACAGACCTCTTCCAAAAACTGATTTTTGGAGAGAGCAATAAAACTGCTACTGGGTGCGAAACCCCATGGCCTAGGTGCGCGACGAGAATCACGCAAAAGAGAAATGACCGATTTTTTCCCACGATCCCAAAAACTGATTTCTGGAGAGAGAAATAAAACTGCTATTGGATGCGAAACCCCATGGCCTAGGTGCGCGACAAGAATCATGCAAAAAAAAAAAAATGACCGATTTTTCATTTTTTCTGACGATTTTGGGTTCAGGGAAAACCGCCATTCAGAAAACCACTTCATTTCAGCCAAGAAACTGGTACCAGGTGTTATGCCTCAACACACTTCTATCGTAGCACGCGTCTTTTTAGCACCTTGTTTTGTGTTTCTATTGCGTTTTGTTTCGTTCACAAATCACGAGAGGGCGTCGACACAACCCAATCCTAACCCTAACCCCAACCGTAACTCGGGCTCAGGTGGCTTAAGGTTCGGATTCGAGCGCAGGAGCCGCCGCGGCGTTTCAGACAAGAAAAAAACTGAGGAAAAGGTGCGGACCCCCACAAAAATCGAACTATATTTTATGCTTTTATCTGGTATGATTTGTGGGTGGAGAACATCGCAAAGGCTATACGGGTCGCCCCGGCCCGACCTGACCCGCGAGAAGTGATCGAACCCGTGAAAAGCCGGTGAAAAGTTCATCGCAGGCGGGGTGTGTTTGTTATCTATGTTGCGTGTTTAACACGGTAGGTGGTAAGTCGTTTCTGTGAGGGTTCGTGAAACATTTTTTTTTTGTCGTTTAAAGTCTGTCGTTCTGGTAGAAGGCTACGATTAGTCTACGATGTATCTGGTCTACGTTCACCCCCCCCCCCCCCCCCCCAAAAAAAAAAAGCGACTCTATGTACCGCGTTTTGTTGTGCGTCCCACAGCAGCAGCGTAAGCTCGCAAAACCGGACCCTGATACTTCGCAGAACAAAACACTCCATTTCGTATCCATTTTTTACTGTAACTACTTTCTTATTTGTTCTACGTGCGCCTCGCCTGCCTGCCTGCCTGCCTGCCTGCCTGCGCGTCAGCAGCATTTCAACAGCGTTTTATGTCAATCAACACCGAAAAGTTCTAAAAGTGAATGTCTCCCAAACGTTCTTTAATCAGCAGATGAGGAAAACGAGTCGCAGGCGGCAGGAACCGACCCTGATGCTATCTATTCCCAGCACTAGACACCGCACGTGCACCATCTCCGTCTCCTATGACTTCTCGAGCAGTGGGCTTCAGTAACATGGCGAAAGAACGAAATCGCCGGGCAGAGAGGGCAAGGGGGGAGGAGAGGGACGGGCACGGGGGGAGGGGGGGGGGGGAGGGGGCAGGCAGGGGGGGGGGGCGGAGGTTCGGCGCTTTTCGTCGGAAAGGTTGCTACACTGCAAAAAAAGATGCATCGTGTCTTCTACAATCCAAGTAATCTATCCCGCCCAAGACGCGTGCTACGATAGAGGTATTAAGGTATACCGTTTTTTGGCGTTTTTTACGAAATTACGGGGCTCCTTAACCCAAAAACGTTGGGGAAAAAAAAAAAACATTTCTTTTTTCTTCTTTTTTGGCAACAATTCTCTGTTGTGTACCTATTTAATAGGCCATGCGATTCTTTCATCCGGTGTTGCAGTTTCTCTGTTGTGTATCTATTAATAGGCCATGCGATTCTTTCATCCGGTGTTGCAGTTTTTTTTTTTTTTTTTTTTTTTATCGCTCCAAATCAGCTTTTGGGAGAGGTCTTAGGCTCCCGAATAAATCGGAGGGTAGTATTAAGAAAAAAAAAGTGGTACACCTCTATCGTAGCGCACGACTACGATAGAGGTGCACAAACTGAGTACTTCCACCCCCCCCCCCCCCACAAAAAAAAAACACGCCTCAAGCGAGGGTCAGCAACTCCACCACGGCGTAGATTATTCGTCTGGGTCTTTTGTCTCATGGTCGGAACATGTTGGCCTACCCCCCCTGCTGTCTTCTTGTACCCCCTTTGACTTTACGCCTTCTTTGCCTTAGACTAAGCGTGGAGCAGCCTGTTTTTCTTTTTATCGTGCATTTTGAGATATTCCCCCACACCTCCTTTCCGATTTTTGGGTGCTCAAGGTTTTTTGGTGCTCAAGGTTTGCTCCTCTCTCTGTCTCCCTCTCTGTCTCTCTCTCTCGCGAAATATACTTAAAAAGGCTGTTCTCTTTCTTTTGTCGTCGCCCTCCTTCCCAAAAGGGCACCGGGTTTCGACTCTTTAAAAAAAAAAACGTACGAGTACTAAATAGTAGGAGTTCTCACCTTAATGGAGCGGCCTGGTTTTGTGTGCTCTGAGATTTCTCCCTCTGGTCCGTGCTCAAAGTTTGTTCCCTCTCCTCGTCGGACAGAACCGCTGCTCTGTCGGCTCCGTCTGAGGCCGACACCTTGAGCGCGAGAGTTTCGATTCGAGCCAATATCTTCCGTTCGAAGTCCGGCACTTCCACCCCCCCGTGGGCAACGCAATCCGTGCCCTTCATTTCTGTCGAGTTGCTGGTAACAAGGGCAAAAAACAAAGCAAAGCAGTAAAAAAGTGAAAAAGCAAACAAAACAAAACGAAACAAAACAAAAAAAAGGGGGAAAAGTTGCAAAAAATAAAACAAAACAAAACAAAACAAAACAAATAGACTAAACAGGTCACCTGGAACGGGAACATGAAAAGAAGCATAAAAAGAAGTGTCGTCTGCTTCGACGGCGAAAGGTAAGGATGAAAGCCCTTGAGTTAGTGGTGTTGCTGGGAGCAAGGGCGAAAAGAAACGAAAAGCGAAAAATGCAAAAACAAAAAAAAAAGCGAAAAAAGCGAAAAATGCAAAAACAAAAAAAAGCGATAAAAGCGAAAAAAGCGAGAAAAAGCAAAAAAACGAACGAGCGAAGAAAAAAAAACAGGTCACACGAAGCGGGAACATAATAACAACGTATCGTCTGCTCAGACGGCGGAAAATATATAGAGGAAAGCCTTGAGTTAGCATGAGCCTAATCAATTGTTTCGGGCGACGTATGGTAGTAGCGTTATGAATGTGTCGACCGGGGATCTCCTTTAAACATGGAAATCCATTAAAATGTCTTGGATTTTGTATGAACAAATCGAATGCCCACCCCTCCACACCCACATGTGCTGTGCTGACATTGGTCCCTCAGTAGCAAGTGGAATGCAGTGTAGTCGGTTTCAGATGCGAGTGTTGAAACGTATGTACCAGTATGGGATTGGCACATACGTAGTCTGACTTCCAGTTCAATTTTGTTTACATTTTTTTTGGGAGGATTAATGAATTTCTTCAGCTATGATATATATATATATATATATATACGTGCACCACCTTTGGTTTGTTTATGTTTTTTTTCCCTGGGGGCATTCCTCAGCTCCGGAGCAACTGGAGCTTGTCCTGCGACCACGGACTTGACTGTGGTGAGTTGATGTGAGAGCAAACAACAAGCAAGGCGGTGGCGTGCCAGAGAAACACAACCGCCTTGCTTGCTTGCTCCGGAGGAAGCCGCCTTATTCATTCACTCCGCGCAACGAGCGTAACCTCACCAGCCGCGCCAAGCGCGATTCTGCTCTCTTTCGACCGGGATACCGCTTCGCTCAGACCGCCTTCCGGGGAGAAGCCTACCGTACTCTCGCAAAGGGGAGAGCGGGGGTTACGGCTACATCCTTGCGTAGCGTGTATTCGTTACCCTGTTCGCATTCCACAGCCCCGCCAAGCGCGATTTTGGCCGCCTTATATGTCGGGATACCGCCTCGCTCAAGCCGCCTTACATAGTGTTGAAACCCTGATTTGTTCTCAAAGGGAAAAGAGGGGGCGATGGCTAGATCCTTGCACAGCGTATACCAGTACTTGTCACCCTATTCGCCGTTGCTGGAGCAAAACAAAAGAGGGAAGGCTTGGAGGCCCGGGGAGGCGGGTGAGGCGCGAGGGGGGGGGGGCGCGCGGGGAGGGGGGCGCGGGACGGGAACAGTTAGCTGCATATGACGTGTATCCGTTCACCCTGACTTCGTATGCACCCCGCTCTGCAGAAACATACGCTAAGCTTAGACAGGGCGGCGGAATGATGCCTGCTCGCTGTCTTTAGTTTCAGCAATAAGCGGAGCGCGATGGAAGGCGGCGTCCGGGGCGCGTGCGTTGGGCTTGGGGAAGCGGGAGGCAGCTGTTCTGCCGGGCGGACGGGAGCCCCGTTTGTGACACGAGCAGAACAAGCGCGGAGGTGGGGTCGGCAAAGCCGCTAGAAGAGGAGTGAGAGCCGTACCAAACGTAGTGGCCCTATTCTGCCACAGTTTGCACGTTTATCGTCGTGATTCTTGCTCAAATCCACACCTTTTGAACAATCTGGCCATGTTCCCCGCTCCCCGCCCCCCCTCACGCCCCCCGCGTTTTTTTTCAGCGGTCAGTTACGACCCCAACCGTGTGGCATTCGTTCGGATCAATATTTCACGTCAGGAACCGTCCGTCGGGCTTTCGAAACAATTGGGGGGCGTTCTGCTTGAACCGGCCTGCCTGTGTCGCTTGAGCTGGGTCTGAACAACTTCTCGAGTAGATGAGAAAAAAAACGCTTGCGCTTGGCGTGAGGTGGCAACAACGAAAAGATCGGCGATTTATTAGCAGACAAGGGATTCGACGCGCGGGGCGAGATTACCGTGTAGAGTAGCCCCTCTAGCCCCTCTCGAACAAAAAAAAACATATTATAAACGGACCGATGATTGGTTCTTAATGTCGTGTGTTTTTTTTCCTCTTTTTTTTTTCCAAGATTATTCTAAAGGACGTCAGCTGTGAGTTCGACGATTTTTAGGGTCGATACTCATCAAAGTTGCAAAAAAAGCTGCGTTGTTGGTACTAATAGTAGTATACTATCATATGTGGGTGCGTGTTTTTCTCTTGCCTCGGGAGCGGCCCCGTAATTTTGTTTTTGCTACGCGCTACTTTAGCCCCCCTTTTTAGAACCCCCGACCCAAAAAAGCCCCCCTACGAGTTGTCCCGCGGAAGGGGCTTTGCACTTTTTTTTTTTTTTTCTTTTGGGGGGGGGGGGGCAAAATAAACGTATACATGACCGGGTGAGCTCCTCAGAAGTGTGGAACCATCAGTTAGTACGGTAATTTTTTTACGAGTACACGTTTGTTTTCGGATGACAATAATAGCGCGTGTATAACTGTCTTGTTTGGGTCGGGTTGCGCAAACGAACGCCTTCGAAAAGTCACGTTTCAGGCTCGAGATTTATTCAGCTCCTACCTTACCTGTTAGGAGAGGTCAGAAAATTCTTGGAATCTGCTGCACACCCCTGCCTAACGTGAGACATCGCCCACATACTATACCAACTCCCAAGCAAGCTCTCTCCGGAAACCGGAAACGGGTTGTCCAGTCGAACAAAAAAAGGGGGGGGTTCGAACGAGAGGATCTAGGCTAGGCTAGGATAGGATTTGGACTAAAAGTTTCTCGATGAATGACGGAGAGTGCGTAAACAAAAGATGAGCGATGTCCGTGCATCTATGGAAAGGAAGAATCTCGACCACACGATTAGATCCTTGCTTTCTATCCCAAATCAAAACCATGTTTCGTTGTGCGCGCCCCCTCGGCCCCGCCCCCACCGTCTCGGACAAAATCATCCGAAGGGGGGGGGGGCTATACTTGTGCTGTATGCCGCGCCATCCCACGCTAGCTAGGGGTGCAGCAGGAAGTTCCTGAGCTCTCTCTCCATAACTGTGAGGAACTAACTCAACATCGTTCGCGCAACCCGGCCAAATGTCTACGTCCTAGTAAAAAAAAAAGAAGTTATCGTGCTCGTGAAGTTACTTGACTAATGGCTAACCGGTAGGTAGTTCCTCGCTTGAGGAGCTCAACCGGCAAGGTATACATTTTTTTGGCTAACAACGTGCAACCCGTACCGTTTGTGGGATCATCCCACGGCAGGGGGGTGCAGGGGGAAGATTCTGGAGATCCTGTTATGCTCGTGAAATCACTTGACCAATGACGAATCGTTACTTCCTCGCTTGAGGAGGTCAACCGGCAAGGTATACCTTTTTTTGGCTAACAACGTGCAACCCATACCGGCTCTGGGATCATCCCACCGCAGGGGGGTGCAGGGGGAAGATTCTGGAGATCCTGACACGAGGGAGCAGCTCAGCGTCTCACTCTTCTCGAAGCATGACTTTCGAAGGCATTCGTTTCGCGCAATCCGACCGACCGACCGACCGACCTACCGACCAAGGCTTCGATGCACTTACGGCGGTAGTCCCTAAAACTAATGCATCAGAATACTACCGGTAGTAGTTTCTCGCTCGCTTGAGAAGCTCAACCGGCAAGGTATACCTTTTTTTGGCAAAAAAAGTGCGACCCTTTTTTTCTGTGGGATGATCATGTTGTAAGGCTTAGATTAGGTAAACTATTGATTGACCTTTTGCAAGCGGTCAAACGCAAGAATACCCCACTAATTCCTTAACAAATGGCGTCGTCGACAGACCGCGGTTTTTTTTTGTGTCGTGGGTTCGAATCCCACCATCCACAATAAATCATTGTTTTTCTGACTTTCCCCATGTCGAACTTTAAAAATACTCTCCCCGGTATCCCCAGGAAATGAAACCGCTTGGACATACGTATAAATATATATATATATATATTGACAGGTCCGCCCGTATACCCGGCCGACCTGGTATCCCGCCGTTTCAGGGGGGCAGAGTGTTATAAGGCTTAGATTAGGTAAGCTTTTATTGGTTAACCTTTTGCAAGCGGTCAAACGGACTAATACCCCACTACACTAATTCCTAAACAACGATCCTAGATAGCCGTTTTTTTTTTTTGCGACTGGAACGGGCTCCTGAACGGGCTGCTCCCAAGATTACTAGAACGAGCTACACCATTATACATATATACCCGGAACATCGTTATTGGCATTTGCCCACCTGTTTTGTTTTTTCGGTGTCAAAATCCGTTTATGAACGAAAACCCAGGCCATGAGAATGGTACTCGGGTCACACTCTAAACCTAAAAATCGTCCTAGCCTAACTCCAAGTGTTTGGTTCCCACCTTGGGACTGCGGTGCTAAACGTGTTAATGAGACGCGCGCTATCAATACGATAGAGAAATGATGACAGCCATTTTTTCCCTCTTTTTTTTTTCTTGTTGGCAGACAAAACATATTTTCTGCAGTTTCTTCGACGGGCGCTCTCCTCAACCCCAAAAAAGGTCGGAATTTTTTTTCGACGCGTGACATTCTTGTTTTGCAAAACACATGAAAAAATTTAAGATTTTTTGTTTTTTTGTCGTAATAACCTACCAGGTATTGTACATAGATAGGGCCGTTGGGTTTTGCTATCGGGTTTTGCAATTTTCACTGCACCAGAAAGTCATTTTTTTTCTTTTTTTTTTTGCTTCTTAACCCATTCCAACCCCATTTTTTTTCCTAGTCTAACTCCAAGTGTTTTGTCGCCATGTCGGGAGTGCGGTGCTAAAAAGGGTCAAGCGAGGAGAGCAAAAACTCAGGAGATACAACAAAAAAGGTGCACCTGACGCGTGCTACGGTACAGGTATATACCGTTTTTTTGGCTGAAATGGTTTCTGAATGATAATGGCTTTCTTAACCCAAAATCGTCGGGAAAAAAAAAAAAAAATGTAATGATTTTTCGTCGTGTGCCCTCGTAGGCCATTGGGATCTTTCATCCGGCGACAGACATCTTTCTGTCCCTCCAAATCCGTTTTTGGGAGAGAGATGTCTTAAGCTCCGTATTTGAGGAAACTGTTGAGGGAATTAGTGGGGTATCTTGTCACCTTGGCACCACGCGCACGTTGCGCATGCTGGAGTGTTTTCATTGGTGGATTGGCATGAATGTGTGCACCCGGTGGTGGCTTCGCCACTGCTTGAAGTGCCATGCGCGAGAAACCCCACGGCTGACTGTCCGCTGGCCAACCATCTCAATGCCTCAACCAGAAGGTCCAGGTGTCGCCGTCAGTGTTGACTACTCTGGTCCTCTTCCAGTCACACCAGGAGGCAACATCCACATCCTGCTGTTGACCGATCGCTTCAGTCGTTGGGCCGAAATGTTCCCCGTCAGTGCCGCTGAGTTCACCGCGGAGGGTACAGCCAATATACTGGTGAACCAATACATCCCCTTGTGGGGGTGCCCGCGCACCATACTCTCGGACAACCGACTGTAGTTCTGCTCCAAGCTTTCACAAGCTGTATATCAGCTGTTGGGTGTGCACAAACTTGCTACAAGCTTCTATCATCCCACCTGTAACGGGGGCGTTGAGCGGGTAAACCACACTATGGCCCAAATGCTGGCTATGGTCGTCAACGAGCGACAAGACGATTGGGACTTGCATCTGCCCCACGTAGAATTCGCTTACAACAATTCCGTTAGCGCGGCGACGGGTCTGGCGCCCAACGAGGTCCACATGGGCAGACTCCCACGGCTCCCCCTGACGGGGTTAGACCGCACTGGCGTCGTGAGACACCAGAGTCTGGACCGTGACTACCTGGCCTATCGCGACTTGGCCACCGACCGGCAAAAGCGCGCGAACGACATTGTCCGCGCACATCACGCCCTCACCGTTTCCCGTGTTAACCGCAGAAACTCCGCCCTCGTCGACGCGCTGCGTCCAGCACCTAACTTCGCTGTGGGTTGTTGGGCTTGGGTGTACAATTCTACCTCTACCATCCGCCAGGGTGTGAAGGCGAACACCGACGCCAAGGTACTCAAGGTCAAACTCGCGCTTAACTGGACGGGCCCGTACAAGGTCCTGGCCGTCGGTCCTTGCTCCGCCGCCGAGACCCCGGACGGTTCGCCGCTCGGGAGAAGCCTCCTCTATTTGGATCTCCCTTCCGACCTGCCCGGTTTGGACGCTCGTCGGCGTGTGGCCATCGAGCGCTGCAAACCCTGCGCCAACTCCCACGACAGTGGGCACATGCCCAAAAACCTACCGGCGGGGCTGACGCAGTACGTGCTCAACATTTTTTTCAAGAAGTCCCCGCCGTACCACAGCACTCAAGACGACGTTTCGACTCCCCTCCAACGGCTGGAGGTGGAGTAGATCACCGGTCATCAGTCGGCACGGGGGCGAGGTGGCGTCATCGCGGTGCTATACAAGACGCATTGGGCGGGACTCTCCGAACCTTCCTAGAAGCGGGAAATGGACCTCCACCTCTCCCGCTCCCACATCTTGCGTTATTGGGCCGGAATCCCGGACCAGCACCGCCAAACCAACCGCCTCTACCGCCGAATGCGGATCGGGGCGGCACAGCGCGAGCTCTCCCGCAACAACGGGGAACGTTTCCTAGCGCCGGGCTACGCCTGTGTTCCTCGCACCGATTGGCTCCGTCGCTACCACTACACAGTACTTCCTAAGCGAGCCCACTTTTGGCACAAGGGAGACGATGGGTTATGGTGGCTTGGAAAAATCAGCGCGAGCACTGCCGAGGACAAGGTATACCTGGTCCGCTTTCTGGACAACCCGGGACCGTTTAAACTTCCTCTTCCCCCGGCGCGCTACACGACTTCGACGGAAGCCGTACGAAGCTCTTGGTGCCTGCAAGTTCACATCGCCAGTGCGTGTCCTCGGGGAATCCAACGTAGCGTAGACGAATCTCGAGGCGCCGCCGTGGCCAGTTGACTTCCAAGCCGCCACCGCTCCTCGATAGTTCTTCAATTTTCGGGGTTATGAGTTTTGAGTCTTTGTCTTTGGGTTGTTCGTAGTTTCCTGAGAGTCTTCGTCGGGTTTTGGGGCGGTTCTTCCATTCATTTTTCTTTCTGTCCTGGCGACGACGCCATTTGTTAAGGAATTAGTGGGGTATTAGTCCGTTTGACCACTTGCAAAAGGTTAACCCATAGCTCACCCAAACTAAGCCTTATAACACTCTCCCGCCCTGAAACGACGGGATGTAGCAGGTCGGCCGGATATACGGGCGGACCTCTCAATATATCCAAGCCGTTTCATTTCCTGGGGATACTGTACCAGGGAGAGTATTTTTCAAGTTCGACATGGGGAAAATCTGAAAAGTTTATTATTGTGGATGGTGGGGATCGAACCCACGACCCAAAAAACCCATGGTCCTGCCGATGATGCCATTTGTTAAGGAATTAGTGGGGTATTAGTCCGTTTGACCACTTGCAAAAGGTTAACCCATAGCTTACCCAAACTAAGCCTGTGACATATCGAACACCTCCTGGTCCGGGACCCGACTCGATTCAACTTCAACCCACGAGGTTTTCGAAAAACCTCCTGACCTGACCAGCGAACCGGGTTACATGACTCGTTACGGGCTCTGGAAATTCTAGATGCTATGACAGCTCTATCTATCGTGCTTAGCATGCGTTTGGATTTTGCTTGAAGAGCATACCGTCAGTAGTAGAAGATATTGATGAATTCTCTTACCTAATGCGTAAGACACCCATGAAGCCGAGAAAATGTGTCACCGCGAATGTCAGTACTCCCGTCCAGCCGATAATTGCCAAGATGAGCGCGATATTGGCAAGCAGCTGCGCCGGGCCACAGCCGTATAGCCACCCGCAACACCTGCGATGTCAAAAGGTTTGTTGTTTGTTGCTTGTTGCTTGTTGCTCGTTGATTTTTGCTTGTTGCTGGTTGTTTGGTTGTTTGTTGTTGTTTGTTGTTGTTTGGTGTTGTTTGGTGTTGTTTGGTGCTTGTTGCTTGATGCTTGATGCTTGTTGTTTGATGCTTGTTGCTTGCTGCTTGTTGTTTGATGCTTGTTGCTTGTTGCTTGTTGTGTGATGCTTGTTGATTCTTGCTTGTTGCTTGTTGCTTGTTGCTGTTGTTGTTGTTGCTGTTGCTGTTGCTGCTGTTGTTGTCGCTGTTGTTCGCTTGTTTCGTTCCTTTTGGTGTGGGAGTAAAAAAAAAACACAGGCGTTGGATACCTGGTACACAATATCGTTGTATTTTCCTAACCTTCTCCTCATCCCACTTAGCATCTTCACATATATATATACATACTTTCTCCTTTCCTAGTCGTGACTCAGGTCCGGGGTAAAAAAAAAGGAAGCCCTTCTCCTTCCTTCCCCACTGCGACGCGGACATATGCTACCCTCTTGATTTGAAAAAAAAACAAAACAAATAAAAAAAAGTGCAACCCGACGAGTTTTTTTTTTTCCCGCGGTCGTGACGCCATTACAACTGGAAACCCTTTTTGGGAACAGTTTACTTGAAATTGGTATAGGGAGGGAGGGAGTTTGGGGCTGTAACGGGGTTACGTGAAGATCGAGGAATATCATAGGCAGAAAAAGCAGATACGTATTACATAATACCGAGTAACCCGTTTTGAATCAAATGGCGCAGTTCGATGCGATTCGACGAGGGAAGAAAAGGTCTGAAGTCTTCTCGCGATTAAAACGAAGGGCGGCACGTAGTGGGGAGAGGAGGGAGGAGCGCCTGGTTAGCAATAGTGACCCTGGACCTTGAATTACGTCGATTTCAACAGGAACGCAGAAACCAAAACAAAGAAGAAAAAAAAATGCGACGATAATAGTTGATGGGATGAGCAAAAAACTAAAAATCAAAACAAGAGAAGGGTTAGTTTATTTCATTCGAGGAGCCAGAAATATGCTGTTGGCCGACAAAATGTGTTACCCTTAGCTTCTAGCACCGTGCCTGGGCATTACCCCGCAGCTTGAAAACCTCAACGTCCCCACCCCCTGTGAGGCCTCCGGTAGTGTTAGAAAAACCCGACACAACGAGGGGCGACAAAAAACAAATGAACACGCTCGACACATCTTCTGAACTGTACCGTATTCTTTGTGGACCAATAAAAACGCCATCGTGTTATACAAGACCCTATCGTAGTGTCAACGAGACCCCCACAGCTAGCTCTGCTCATCCCGAGTAGCGTACAGACACAGTACGCTGTATACCCCATCTTTGGTGGCTAAGCACTTCTGGTAGTTGACGTTTTCGACGCGGTGGGCAGCTAAACAAAACGCTCGTCACGTTTGTGTCAAAACGGTATGAAACCGTAACAAACCGCAGCGTAAACAGTCACAGCTCCAGCTACGCTTGCCTTCGTTCAGGGTGAAAGGGGGGGGCGCTGTACCCCTCTTTCTTGAGTGGCGAGGCATTCCATTCGCAAAGCGGCAAAAACAAAAACAACAACAACAACAACAACAACAACAGCTAACAAACGCTCGCTCCTCCTCCTTCGTCCTGCGCGATATTACCGTTGACTCAACGACAATCAGTGTTTGTTTCTTCTGAAGTGTTTCTCTCTTGCGGCAGCCAGGCCCCGCGTTGGTTTTCCCAGAGAAAAATCAACTCGGGAGTAAGTAGCCGTGGGTAAAGAGTCGCCGGCTGGTCGCAGGCGCTGCAGAGAGGCCTCATTTTTTTTACTATCCGGCAGGTTCTAGTAGAGATAGGCTTCATTCAGTCCACGTTGATATACCAGGTATGAATCAACGCCGTTTACAACGGGAAACCAACCCGCTTTGGGGACAAATTACCTGGAATTAGTATAAGGAGGGGTTTTGGGGGTGGCTCTTCAAGGGGGGGGGGGCGGGGGGGGGCGGGGGGGGGGTAAGCTGTGCCGCAATTTTTGTCGTAGCAGTTAGTCAATGGCACTCACTGCTCCGCTCGTTCGGAGTAGTAGGCGGCACCGTAGCCCTCCTTCGTGGCGAACAACCCGGCCGCGACGACACCCCAGACACCATTGGCAAGGTGAACGGCAGATGCATTCACCTTGTGATATACGGCAAGAGGGCGAGCAAGGTTCCCCCGCGGTCATGTATAGAACGTTCCCGGGGGTGGCCGAGGAAAAAGGGGGGAGGGGGGAGGGGTGAGATCATATCATATCATATCATGCGAAATGAGGGAAGGGGGGGTGGGGGGGCGGGGGGGGGGGGGGGGGGAGGGCACCTTGTGCTGCGCATTATTCCCCATCTGTCAACACACCACCAATCTTGTAATACGATGCGGCGAGCGAGCAACGAGCGTATCCCACGGTGAACGTAATACCAGGTAGGAAATAGCGGTGCCAATCAAGGGCATGCGCTACGGCGAGAAACGTACTCCGCGGTCCTTCACATAGAAGAAAAACGGGAATGGCCGACTTCACAGGGGGGGGGGGGGGGGGGTCTACTGGTTTCTTGCATGCTCGTCCGTAGCCGTAAGACCATAGACCTCCGCATCCTACAGTGTCGGGATGGAGCACGTCGGGGTTTTACCATGGAGAGAGGGGGGGGGGAGGAGGGGGGGGAGGGGGGGGGAGGGGGGCGTTATCTTGTGTTTGGGCCTACCGCGACACACCTCCGCCACACAATATAACTCCCCCCCCAAGAAAGATCTGTAGACCGGCATCAAACACTCGGTATCAGCCAAGAAACGGGCCCAAAAACAACACGTTGGAACAAATCTACGTGCCATCGTTGCTGGCAGCTCCATTTTGATTGGCTCTCGGCGTTACTGTACGCCCGACCTGGTAAGCATTGTACCAGTCATGCCCCCCCCCCTCCTCCCCCCCCCGGAGGTGTCTCTATTAGGTGTAGGAACGTTGGCTTCCGTCTCGAAAGAGATGCGTGGTCAATGGTCAAATGACTAAAGGCAAGCAACAAATGAGTACCCCCCCCCTTTACACGCCCCTCTTAACATGCCCCTCCCCAAACGTTTATTTTCTAGTTAGTAGAGGTAGAGGTAGAGGTGATGCACATCATTTTGTTGCTGCTGTTGTTGTTGTTGTTGTTGTTGTTTTCTGTTCTGTTCTGAGACTCCCTTCCTCACGTGACGGGTAACTACTATTCCTTCTGAGGAAAAGAAGAAAAAAAAAAAGCAACTGATTCTACGATAGCCCCCCCCAAAAAACCAGCGATTTTTTTCAGCGAACGTTTCATGGCTGCTCGACGCAAGGAAGAATACCATTGAAACATTGTATTCATGTATTTTATTATGTGCAAAGGTCTATCGATCGATGACGTCGGGGTGTCGAGAGACACCGTATTTCAGGTGATACGACCCGGGGGCTGGTTTTGAAACCGGCGATTTCGTTAAAGAAAAGTTGTCGGGGGGGGGCTACCGTAGTAAGATTCACAAAAAAAACAAGGATACGGTAGTGGGAGGCCCTTTTTTCAGTGGCTCGGCCTCTCGTGGGAGTGATTGATTCCCAGGCCCCATTGCGTTCTTGATGTTTTTCTCTTTTTTCTTTTTTTTTTTGCGGCATGACACCGCCGTTGGAAATATTTAAGCCAAAGAAGCTGCGGTTGCAAAAAACAAACTCACCTACGAGGATTATTTTTATCAGCGAGGGTGAGTCGTTCCACGGTAGTCCCCCCCCCCCCCCACACACTTTTTTCTTTCACGAAATCGCCGGTTTCAAAACCAGCTCCCGGTCGTATCTCCTAAAATTCGGTGTCTCTCGACAACCCGACGAACATCGATCGATAGACCTTTGCACCCAAGGATATATGTGGATAATCTTTTTTCAATGGTATCCTTGCTTGTGTCGAGCAGCCATGAAACGTTCGTTAAATACAACCGCTGTCTTTTTTTCCTTGGGGGAGGGGGGGGGCTATCGTAGAATCAGTCAGGTACAGAGTCACCCGTGCAAGGGGCTCAAATCTGATACGGGAAAGAGGGGGAAGTTAACATATATTAACACCCTCCCTGCTGCTGTAGCCGTGTTCCCAATGAATAATCTGTCCTATGGCCTGTTGCTACATATGAAAAAGGTAAACAAGGAAAGCATGTTGCAAAAACACACACACACACGCACGCACGCACGCACACATAGACGAAAAATTACACACACATGCACACGCACGCACACACAGACGATTTTCTTTTTCCCGAGATTAATTGGGGGTTGAGGGGAGGGGGAGGAAGGGGGCCCGGCCCGTCAAGTTTTCAGATAACATTTCGAAGCCCAAAAAAAAGAAAAAAAAAAGGCGATGACGTCTTATCTATTGTAGCGTGCTGCAACGACGCGTCGCCTCCTATGTACTCACCATGTCATCGATTTGCACCAGCTCCACCGCTCTCGAAAAGGCGACAAAGTTTATCGCCGCGATGGAGCCTATCAGGAACGACGCCTCTAACTCCACAACCGCACATCCAGCTGTTTTTTGCGAGTTTTGATGACAAGCAGACGGCATATTTGAGAGGGGGGGGGGAGGAACGACGCTTCTACCTCCACAACCGCACATCCAGCTATTTTTTGCGGGTTTTGATGACAAGTAGACGGCATGTTTGAGGGTGGGGGGGGGGCGGGGGCGGGGCGGGGGGGAGGGGGGTGACGCTTCTAACTCCGCAACCCCACTTCAAGCTGTTTTTTGCGGGTTTGATGACAAGTAGACGGCATGTTTGAGAGGGGGGAGGCGACGTGGGGGGGGGGGGTATTCATTTCATGCATAGCCGTTACGTAGTCGTATGTATGGTCATATAGACCCTCGCAATCCCTACAACAATGCCGGGATGGAGCACGTACGGGTTTTTCACCAAACAGACAGACCTCGCTTGCGCCAACCGCGAAGCGCGGTGAAACGTTTGTTCGGTGAGTCGCATGGTCAAAGTTTAGGGTGAGCTGCATCCTTTGACACTAAGAATCACTTCTGACGAGGACTTTCGGCACCTAGTTCGTACCTGTCAAGGCTTTTCATGGGTCAAGCCAGTTCTCGCGGGTCGATTAGGGTCTAGTCAGAGTGATCCACCCCGACCTGACCCAACCCGTGAGACTTCATAACCTCCTGACCCGAAGCAACCAAACCGTCCCGTGAGACCTGCCGACCCGATCCGGCCGACCCGACCCGACCCGACCCAACTCGACCCGCGACAATAGAGAAACATAGTGACCCGGCCCGCGGGGCCACAAAGCAGGCTCTTCCCCTGCCGCCCGCTGCCCCCACTTCTTCCTCTCTACGGTATCATTTCCTCTCTACGGTATCGTACGTGCCTTCGTCCCTTCTTCTTTGTCGCAAGATCGGTGCCCGGTGCCGCACTTTGGAAACAGATACTCTGTAAGGCGTCAATATGGTCACGCTTACCTGTTATGGCCACGAGACCGGAAAACAGCTGGAAAACGACGGACGATCGTCGTTGCCATTGAAAGTACCACCACGCAGACGGTGAGGAGTGTCGAATCGATGCCCACGAGAATGCCACGCAGATCGTGGGATTGACCGATGTGGCGAGAACAACAACCGGCGGAGAGAGGGGGGGGGGGGGGGGGGGGCTGTGAGATAGAGCGGAGGGGTGGGCACCCATCCATGGCTAGGGCGTTTCTGTTGTGACGTTGTGGCGTAACTTGATTCGTGCCATAAATTGTTTGGGATCGATGAGGGAGGGAGGCCTCTCTGCTGCCCGCGGCCAGCCGGAGGCTCTCCCCCCGGGGTGTTCCTCCCCCCGCGTTGATGGTCTGACAAACCAGCGCGCAGCACAAAAATATATGTAATATATATATTATGTA